>RJWH01000772.1:0-583640 GCA_004363575.1 Solenodon paradoxus | reverse complement strand
CCTCCTCCCTCTTCCTTTTTGCTTGTCTATTCACCTTCATTCCTGCCTGTATCTTTCCTTCAAAAAACAAAAAAAGCTAATAGACTCACTAGAACCTCAGAAATTATCCATTTCAGCTTTACAAAGAACAAATGAGAGCCTTGTAGAGTTTAAATGAATGACTTTCCCCAGGTCATGCACAATGCAAAATCCTGGCCTTCTGCCTCCTCATCCTTAGTGCTCTTTTCTCTGTTACAATTTGCCTATTTTTTTCCTGTTATTTAATGCATATTAAAATGATTTTCCTTTTCTTCTTTTCAGTTGGAGTTCTAAATTAGCTAATCTTGATCATTATTGAGACAGAAAATAAAAGACTAAAATGGCTCTATAATTAAAGAAAGTCCCTGGTTATGAGGGGAGATTCTAGTAGAAGCATGTTTTCTAGATGCTGAGAATCCACGTCAGTTTGGCTTTGTTTTAATCCCTTTAGTTATTTTGTTTCCACAGTATAATATAACATACTGTCTAACCAGTATGTTCTCTCTACCTTTAGCCTTTAACTTTTAGGATTTAGCCATTGGTAGTTTCTTGCCTTTGACCCATGGGATGGCCTGTTCGGGTATCCACTAAACATATCTTGGTCTGTGCTTGTTTAACTAGGTTCTTACTGGTTATTTCACCTCCTACTCTTGAGCCCTGACTTTACTAAATTGGTTTTTTCAGTAGAAGGTTGGTCTCAAGCCTAAAATCTGGAGATAGTCAGAAAATAACGTGAATTTCATCCAAAAAATTCCTTAAGAATTGTGTGGCATCAACATGGGACTGCAGAGTCATCCAACAAGCTTAGTTACTGGAGTCTACAATAACTGTCCCATGGGTCACTAAGGAAGCTAGATACAATTGAAACTTATTGTATAAAATAGTTATGTCCTCCAGAGTTATGTATAAGTCTAAAGGGAATTTCTTTAAATAAGCTTTATTTTTTTTTAGAGTAGTGTTATGTCTATTACAAAATTGAATGGAAAATATAGTGAGTTCCAGAGGATGTTTTTAACATTGATTAACTGCAAAGGAAACTTACCCTGATTTATGTTACAGCAGGAGAGATCTAGCCCTAATCTATCTTGTGGAAATCCCCTAAGGAAGCCAGCTGAACTAGATAACTTTGCCAGTTACCAATTTATTGTCTCTCTGCTCTGAATCAGTGAGAATATGTCTGCTCAGTGAGAATAAAGCCAGACATCATAACTATTTCCCCCTTGGCAGCTGGCACACAGTTATGTTAAAAATGGGTGCTGCAGCGAAGAAGTAAGGTGCTTTCCTGCCTAACTCCAGTGTCTGTTCCTTCTGGTTCCAACCTTATGGCTGCCAGCAGCAGGTGTAAGAGACATGCATGGCTCCCGTGTCCATGAAATGCCAATGGCACTTCCACAATCAATTTCCCATCAAATTTCAGAGCTACCTCTAAGGTTATATTCAAAGCGAGTCATGTAAACCTCCCAGTGTTTGACTTCTGGCTTTGCCCTCTTCCCCCACGTACAGCATTCTCTGCTTGCCCAGTAACTGTGAAGAAGCTTCCAACTGAATCCATCAAGAACTTCACGGTGCTGCAGTGAGGTCTGCATCCCAGCTCCAACGTGGAGAGGGGGCCCTACGTCCAAATATGTTTTTTCCATGAGAACCTTCCATCTCCTTAGGATATTCTTTACATTTACTTTTATATAACAAGTATTTTGTTAAGATTAATAATTGCTTATGTTAAACTTTTCCTATTCAAATTCTATATTGTTTCTGTCTCTTGACTGAATCAGATTGATACCGTAATGCTGGAAAAATTATTTTAACTTAGTGTATTCATTCATAAAATGAGGAGTCTCTGTTAGTTGATCTCGAATGTCCTTTCCACCTCTAAAATCACATGATTTTAGGAAATGCACGTTTTCTCCCATGTAAAGTACACCTTAAATATGTCATATAATGAATACCATATCACACAGTAATTGTGTATTGTCTTCCTGGGTTCAGTCACAATAATGGGGTCTCCTTTCTTAACTGAATAATGTTTTCCTCCTTCTGGGTCAAAATATTAAGTCACAGAGGCAGCCTGTATCACTTCATGCACACGGTAGGCAATCAAATGCTGTGAAATGCTCTGTGAGATTTTTAAGTAGGGAGCTATCTATGAAACGAAATGAAAAACCAGAGATTCATGTATGAGTATGAGAGTTTAAAATACATTGTATCATTTTATCCATTTGTGAATTAAATGTTGTAAGAATACATTAAGTATAGAAAAACTCTCCCTCTAATAGTGTTTATCCTAACATAGTACCGAAGATTGTTCACCACTTACATTACCACACAATTTAATTTTTTTTCTTTTACCTTTCTCTATCTTTGGCAGACTGTTGAGCCATTAATTTCTTCAGTTCTTCTAGACGACGAAGATCTCTCATTTCCATTTCTTGCCACTTCTGTTCTTTTTTAGCCCAGTATTTTCTTATCTATTGTATAAATGTTATATAAAAATTAGATTAACAACAGATATGTAGAAATCAGTAGAAATGCCAAAACAATATTACCTTTTGCTTTCATATAGCAAAGAGTGAATTGAAATGGCACTTCTTTGTTCTTCAGGTCTTTCTATAATATATCGGCAAGAGAAGAATAAATGAAAACACAAAGGCACATGTCTTGTGAAATTGCATGGTTTAACAATTTCTGATGTGGAAATGTAACTCGTGTTGAGACCGAAGGGTTTAATCTGTGGCTAAAATAATTGACTTTCAGGGAACCACAATAAAAGCATATTATTGTCTCTAAAGTATATGATCTACCTTTTATTCAAGAATATTTTTATCCTCTTATGGCAGCAGTCTTCAACAAATATAGCAGTAAGCCTATTTTTACTTTAAAAACATGAGTTTATTTATGCTAATGGACAGCAGGATGTTGAAAGCTTTATGCTTCTGGGGAAGTGGCAGGAGATAGGTGGGAGGAAGGAGGAAAAAGAAAAATTAGCGGAGTTGTGATATATAGTAGTTCTGACTTACGTGGTAAAATGAAGGACAAATCTATCAAGCTCAAAAAAGGTGAAAGCATAGCTCTTACTAGGGCAATTTTACTTCCCTTCTCTGGAAGTGGAGTTAGATTAAGAAAGCCAGAAGTACATAGTTACTGTTTTCAGTGGACTGAAACCATTATTCAGGAGTCTTCCATGTGATGGGCCAAGTGAAGTTAATATATTTTTGACAGAGACCACCACTCTGGCCTGTCATGTTGTCTGGGTCAGGAGATTAATCTAGCTGGTAAAAAACAAAACAAAACTAAGGATCTCTATGGCAAACAGTGACTGACAGCTGAGGGTCTGTTGTCAGGTGGGTTTTCCTCCTTGGGTTAGTTAGGCTTATCCCAATGGGCATTTTCTCTTTTGAGGTAGCTATGAAAAGCTAAGTGGCTTTCAGATGAGTCCTAGAAATGTGGTCTGATCTCCGGGAGAAGAAAAGACAGCATCTCAATCACCATGGCCACAACCATGCAGAAGGCCAGCATCATCATCAGCCACAGGAGTGACATCCATTCAGTGCTTGCTGAGGTACTGGATTAGCTCACTGCAGAGAGGAAGGCGATCTGAATTTAGAAGCTAGAAAGGTAGCGGTACCAATGAAAGAGAGGGAGAAAAAAGAAATGCTGACTGACAAGGTGGATTCAGAATCCAAACTGGTATATGCCAGAGTATTCTATTAGTGTCAATATGGAAATATCCACAAGGATTATATCATTTCCCTCTGGGGATTGAAGGTGATCTTGATTTTACCCTTCATATTTTTCTGTTATCTTATTTTGTGCAATGAGTACGTATTTTTCATAATTAGAAAAAACTAAGTTACTTCAGAGTTAATTTCTTTTGTTAAAGGAAAGGTGCAGGCAGGACTGAAGGCAAGTAGGCAGTTAGTCAGGAAAAGAGAGGAGGAGGAAGCATCTTTATATTATTTTTATTTAATTGTTCCCACTAGTTGCTTCCTCCCAGGCCCAGGGGGCTCAAACCCAGGTATACGAGGCTTGCTCTTTTGAAAGTGATTGACCTAAACATGGCTCCACCAGGGCATGCCTTCAAAGCTAAACTTTAAAGAATAGACGTTGATAAAAGAGCAGTTTTCTCTTGGTTCTAACAGATGAACAATGTTCACTTACTCCAAGCACTGGCCTTGGAGAAAAGTCAATAGTCCTTTTAGGATAATTCCTTGACTGCAAGTGGACCATCCCTAGTACTGGTACCCTCAGATTGAGCATCATTTGCTGCACCGTCTGGTGCAAGTTCCAGAAATTCGCTACACCTGAGGTTCTGTGGCATCTCAGGACCGATAATTTCTATTTTTGACCTAGTACCCTCACCCATTGCTACAGTATTCCTTTTTTTCCCCTCCCTCTCCCCTCCTTTTGTGTCATCATAACTAAAACTTTCTGTATTTTCAATACCACTTTCATGTTTTGACTGAAATTGTCTTAGGTGAAGGATGCTCATATCTTGGTGTGGCATGTGCTGGAGACTAGGCAATGGTTTGGGCATTTTCCTTAGTATTAACTTGTACTTTGAGAACATGATGATATCCGTTCCATGTAAAATGCCTTCATCTTTGATGATTTATACCCTCTAACTGTCCTTATCACTGGCACAGATGACTCTCCAAGTCACTCTTAAATATTCATCTCAAATATTCAGATATCCATGACACGGCCTTCTCCAAAACAGCTCCTCTACCTTTCTGAGCAACTTCAGTATCTGAATGCCCTTCCCACATAACAATTTCATGACTTTCTTCCAGTGGACTACCTACTCCTCATCGAGAACAGTGCCAATTCTAAAATCCTCAATTATAGAAATTGATCTTATGACCAGAACGTACCCCACTCCACCCCAGCATCCTCTGTGCTCTGGTCTTATACTATCCCTCAGTATAGTTTTACTAATTAGTATGCTTGTTTCTCTCCCCAACTATACTGAAGAAATGGATTTATTTTTCTTGGCACTTCCAAGAATAATTAGAGCAACTGTAGGCTTATAGTATATAACTAATAAACATTCGATTGATGAATGAATTGCATAACTCTAGGAGTTGGTACCGCTTTTATAATTTTAACTGAATTTTGTTTACAGTCAGCATTCTTTTCATGAATTTCTAGTCAATGCTTCTCAATTTCTCAAGGCAGTGTTAAATAACTTGTTCACTATGTTAAACTCTATATTTGGCTTTACTTCTTCATTTTTATCAGAGGAATGCATCTTCCCTGAGATCCTGCTCATCAGAGGAAGGGTTGTCTTACCCTCAGTACAAGAATTATCCTTCATCTGGGCTGCTATTACTATTACTCAATTCCATCTTCTCCATAGCCTCATTGCATCATACACCCACTTTGACCTGTGCCTTTGACCTCTTGTTTTTTGCTGCTTCCCTCTCCTCACATGGAAATATATACAAATTATATACAAAAATTTAAAAGGGCTTTCTTTAGACCACTCCCCTTCCAAAGATAGCATTACAACCTTCATTGTTCTGTTTTCAGTCAAGCGTCTTAGAATACTTACTATTCCCTAATTTCACATCTCATTATTGCTCCTCATTCATGACAATCTTACCTCTCATTCCACTCCAAATTCACTATTTTCACTAGTGACTTCCAAGTTGTCAAACAAAATTACCCTTTTTAATCCTCATTTTTAATGACTCTGTATATTTGATTCTGTCAACCCTTACCTATAGCCTTAAAACATTACTGACTTTGACACTCATTTGTTCAACAAATATTTATTGAGCTAGAAGTTGTACTGTGTTCTTGGGATCTGATGCTTAAAGAGAAATAAGACCTCTGATTCATGAAGTTGAGACTTTCTATAAAGAGTGAAAGCTATGGCACATACGGGTAGAGCAGAGGTTGGGTGCAGTCCACATACATCCCAAGGTCCCAGGTTCATGTCCCGTGGCTGACAGGAATAACCAGGATGAACTACCAAATAAAATTTAAAAAATCCTTCTTCCTTCTCTCTTTCTGCCTGCCTCCCTCTGCTATGTTTCATTCCTGCCTGCACCTTTCCTTTTAAAAAGAGAGAGAGAGAGATAATAAACAAGTAAATGAATAGAATACTACATGTTGTGTTAAGTTCTAAGAAGAAAATAAACACAATGCTGAGTTACAAAAAGATGTATAGAACTATATTAAAACACATTTTTAGATGACATTTGAATCAAATCCTGAAATTTGAGCATGAGACACCCATAGTTAAAGAGGGAGGGAGATCACTGCAGGAAGTGGGAGCTTGAAGCTTAATAACATTGCATGGAAAAGACCCTGTACATGCTCAGAAATGGGAAAAGTCCAGCACAGCTAAAGCAGGTGGTGTGAGTTAAGATGGGAAGTGAGGTGACAAGTTAGATGGGGACTAGATGATTAAGTCAAGATTTAATTTGAGAAATAAGGAATGCTATTGAAGAATTTAAGGCAAGGAGTAACATGACATCACTTGTATTTTTAAAAGATAACTGGCTACTGGCTGAAAAAAATGGTAAGTAGAAAAGCAAAGGAGAAACAGGTCAACTAAAAGAATAAGGTTTACTTAACATGGTATTTAAGGTCCTAGAATAGGATGAGATCTCTAGAGTAGGAATGTAAATAGAAGAGAGAAGGTACCCATACACTTTCATGCTTATATGGCTTTTGCAGTTTTCTCAGCTAGAATGATTTCATTTCCTCCTCCACCTGTTAGTGTGACTCCATCTTTAAAACCAGAACAAATGCCAATTACTCATTGAATCTACAGCTGAACCTTCCAATAAAAATGTTAGCTCCATTCTTGGCAAACTAATGATCCTTGGCTATCATTTATTACACTCTATTTGTCATGTCTTATGTTCCTTGATTCTTTTTCATGAAGCTCTGCCTCTGGATTGTTACCAATATATTTGGCCACTTCATACAGGCCTGGCATGTCCAGCCTTGTGGCAGCTAAATTCCTCCTGTGCATCCTGTAAGACTCAATTTTAGCATATTTTCTTGGCCTTTCCTCCCACTTCTCCTCCTCCAGACATATCTAGATATACCTTCTAAGACACTATTTATGTATCCTTAGAATAGCACTTTCCATATTGATCAACACTATTCATCTTTGTATTCGTAGTACCTTGCATTGTATCTGACACATAGCAGGGCTTAATTGATCATTGTTAGGTGGGTGGAAGCTTATTCTGGTCTCTGGTCCGAGAATAACAAAGTTGTGAATGGGAACCAGGCCAGCAGTTTTATCTGTACGATGGTAAAGGCTGAAGTAGGCATTTCCCTAAAGACAGCTCCATTCACTTCTCATCAATTAATGGAAGTCAGAAGTGTGTACCAAGAATTATTGGCTTTGCAAACCTCAAAATAAAGTTAAAACTAGGGGTATTTAACTAGCCCTTGCGGACATTTGTTGAGACACATATTTTCAGCACACTATGCTTTAGACTTTTTTGAATGATCCTTATAACATTCCAAGTATAAGAGAATCAGAAAGATAGAAAATGAGCGGTTGAATTTAAAGCTTGTCTGTTGACTTGAATGAGGTTTCTAGAGAAAGCTTGTTTTTCTGAAAAATAAAACAATCCCTCATTATCTTCTCTTTTCTCTAAATTGCATTGGATGTTCTACTTTCAGAGTCCCACATTTTGTCTATTTTGGTAGTTTCAGACAGTTAACTATTCTCTAATAGATATATGAGCCAAAATAATGCTATGTCATTTTTCATAGAGTTTAAAATGATTTTTATACCCAAGGTTGCTTTTGTAATCTTTCAATTTATTTTCTATTCAAATCTCTACTAGTAAACATATTTATAGTATTAGAGTACAAAAGTTCAATTTTTTGAAATTTGGATTAAAATTACACAACCATTAAATTATATTTTTTACTCTTTCAGTCCAAGAATTATTATAATTCAGCATGAAATAAGAATTTCTTGTTTAGAAATATAAAGCAACACATAGCAGAAAATGAGGATTAAAGCATTATAGTAGAACTACAGCTTAGTCTCTGATTTCAAGAAATCTGTGTGACAATGAAACTTTGAACAAAGACTTTGGCATCTTGCGCCTCAGTCATCATTTTAAAGGTTTCAATGACTTATTCAAGATGAAGTCAAAATTCCTAACCAGTACACAAAATACATGAAATAAAAAGTTCAAAATACCCAGTTCCATTCCTCATAAATCACTGAGATAAAGCATTTTCATTTAATATGTTAGATTGTAATTTACTCAGATAATTCCTTTGATCTCACAGATCTTCATTCTATGTTTGGTTTGGACTATGCAACCCCACAAAAAGTAGTGTTGTTACATATAAACAAACAAAAACACATTTAATAGGTAAGTGTATCATTTTTTTACTTTAAATTTCCCCATTTATTTCACTAAAATCAGCCTATATCTAATAAAATCACCATCAAATGAGTATGAATGTTCTTTCTACATAATTAACTTTACAATCATCTATATTTTTTTGCTACATGATTTTCTCATATTTATGTGAACTTATAAAAGGTAAAGAACAAGGCTTATATTGTAGTATTTATTTATATCTAGTTTTACATCTTGCAGAGGAGAGATGCAAGATATATATTTACTAAATTAATCCAATGGAAAAAGCATGGAGAAGCAGCAAAGCACACAATACTTTTCTTATATCAAATATCATTCTTATGAATCCAAATTAATTTATTAATCATTTATAAATTAAATAAAGCATATATATAGCAATGCAAAGTTTCAATACGTCAATTTAGTCATTCAGGATATGGAGGTGCATTTAATTCCAACATATCATGGGGACATAATAGGTCTCTAAATTATCCCTTGAAGCTAGATTAGAGGGTTTTTTTGGGCAAAAGATGAACACTTAGCCACTCCTAATCTTAAAACCTTTAGGCCGTTAGCTTTTCTATACTTTATGGCATAGAGATCTCTGTGTACTACATCCCAAGAATTACTAAAAATTCTGAATTAAAAATTGGTTCTAAAAGAATTATTTTGCAGGTCACTCTTTTTTTCAATTGATATTTATTAATTCAGAATTTTTAGTAATTAGGCTTTCTATGTATACTCTCATATCCACAAATAATGAGTTTTTATTTCTTCCTTTCCATTTTGGATGTGCTTTTCTTGCCTTATTGCTCTAGCCAAGACTTGCAGAATATATTGATTATGATGTTGGCTGTGGATTTGTCATATATGGCTTTTATTATGTTGAGGCATGTGCCTTCTATTCCTATATTTGTGAGGGTCTTAATCATGAATGGGTGTTGAATCTTGTTGAACGCTTTTTCTGCATCTATTGAGATGATCGTATGGCTTTTGATTTTCAGTTTGTTGATGTGTTGTATTATATTGATTGATTTTCATATGCTGAATCATTCTTGCATCCCTGGATTAAAACCCACTTGATCATGGTGTATAATTTGATCTTGCATCTTTATTCATCAGTGATATTGCACTGTAGCTTTCTTTCTTGGTGCTGTCTTTGTCTAATTTTGGAATCGGGGTAATATTGGTCTCATAAAATGTTTTGGGGAGTTTTCCCTCCTCTTTAACTTTTTGGAAGATTTTAAGAAGGATTAGCTGCTGTTAAATGTGTGATAGAATTCACTAGTAAAACCACCCGGATCTGGGTTTTTGCTTTTAGGGAGATTTTTTTTAATTACTGCTTCAATTTCTGTGTTTATGGTTTAAGTTATCTGTGTCCTGGTTCATTTTTGGGAGGTTGTAGACTCCTAGAAATCTGTCCATTTTTTTCATGATTGACAAGTCTGTTAGCATACATGTTCATAATAGTCTTTCATGATCCTTTGTATTTTTGTGATGTCAGTTGTATTATAATCTCATCTCTTTCATTTCTGAATTTTGTTATTATCGTTTTTCTCTCTTTTTCTTTATGAGTCTAGCAATGGGCATATTAATTTTGTTTATTTTTTCAAAGAACCAACCTTTGGATTCATTGAATCATTTGTATGGTCTTTTTGTTATCAATTTATTTATTTCTGCTCTAATTTTTTAGAATTTCTTTCATTCTGCTGATTTTGGGTTTTTAATTGTTCTTCCTTTCTAGTTCCCTCAGGTGTGATGTTAGGGATTTAATTTGGGCTCTCTTGTTTTTTATATGTGCTTATATGGCTATAAACTTTCCTCTCAGAACTGCTTTAGTCACATCCCATATGCTCTGGAAGCTCATCTCTAAATTTTCATTTATTTCCAGATAAGTCTTAATTTCATCAATGATCCAGGACTTGTTCAGAAGCATGTTGTTCAATCTCCACATCTTTGTGGTTTTTCCAGTTTTTTTCCTTTTGGTTCATTTCTAATTTTACCCCCTTGAGGTCAGAGAAGATACTTTCTAGGATTTCAATCTTACTAAATTTCCTGAGACTTGTTTTGTGTACTAGAATACAGTCATCCCTGAGACTGTTCTATGTACACTTGAGAAAAATGTATATCCCTTTTTGTTGGAGTAGAACACCCTGTATATGTGTGTCAGGTCCATGTGATCTATTGTTCCAATTAGGGCTCTTATTTCTTTGTTGATTTCTGCCTGGATGATCTATCTATTGGTGTAGGCAGATTGTTGAAGTTCCTACTACTATCATGCTACCGTCAATGTCTGCCTTTAGTTCTGACAGCTTTTGTTTTATGTATTTAGGTGGTCCTGAATTGGGTGCATATATGTGCATATATGTTGATAATATCTATTGCGTCTTGATAGATCACACCCTTGACCATAATGCAATATTCATTCTTGCCTCCTGATATACTTTTTACTTTGAAATTTGCTTTGTCTGATAGTAATTTCTGATTTCCTTTCATCACTATTGCTTTGATATATTTTTCCATAGTCCTTGACTTTCAACCTATGTGTATCTTTGGATCTGATATGTGTTTCTTGAAGGCATATTGAAGAGTTCTCTTTTTTGATCCATCCATCAGCTCTGTCTTTTGATAGGTGAGTTCAGTTCATTCACATTTACAGTGATGGCTGAGATGTGGGCTTTATTATTGTCATTTGAACCTTTGTTCTCTGTTACTTTCCTCTGCTGCTTCATTTCCTTTTTTGTTCTAGTTTGTTTACTTTTTCCCATTGGATGGTTTACAGTGTCTCTTTTGTCAGTATTGTCTACATCTTGGCTATGCATCTCTTTAGAACTGAGTTTCCTAACCATCCTGCACAGTTTTTGACTCTACTGCTCTATGATGGTTATTGTGAGTTGATACCATTTTGCAGTCATTCTTCTACAAAGATGGGCAAACTCTTTATGTGAGTAATAACTCAAAGCTAGATCTTTGGTTTCCAAAGTGGGAAGTCAATTTTGGTACCATTCTGTCTGGTGACTTGAGTTTAACATAACTCCTTTCGACCCACAGTTGAGACAGTTTGTATACCAGCTGCCTATCATGGTCCTAAACCTGAACATTTTTGTTACATCTCTCCAAACTGACGAACACTAACACTGAATACTGGGGTAAAAGGGTAAATTATCACATTCTAAAGACTAAATAAGAAAAGAGCCTCATGCTCAGTACGCCCTGGCAGAGCAGCACTCAGGTCCATGGTCTCTGAAGGACACAGGCTACATGTCCCTGGATTTGAGTCCCAGGCCTGGCAGGAGTGGGGACAGCAGTGTGAATAACAAAACAAAAAAACAGAGTGCTTGCTTCTCTTCTGTCTTCTGCCCTGCCTGCCTGCTGCTGCCTTCATTCCTGCCTGTGACTCTCCTTTAAAAAATAATTAGCAAAAGCCTTAAGAATTAAGAAATAAACTTTTAATAATAAGCTAAGATTTGCATTTACTATATTTACTGTAACCTTGAAAGAGTGAAAAATTAGAAATAATACACCCCAAATTGAGAAATTGGTTAAATGCAGAATTTCACGATAAAGCACTATATAACTATTAATTTTTTAATCATGTAGTGAGAAAGTACAAAGAATATATTGATAATAGAAACTCATGAAAAATAAAATGGACAGCATGATTCTAAATAGGTTAAATTTAAAGTCCTTATGTATATAGGGAAAAAAGTGTGAGGACATTGTTAATTTTATTTTGGTAGTAGTTTAGGATTTGGGGTGATTTTTACTGTATTTTCTGTGCTTATTTGTATTTTTCAAACTATCTACAATCAACATAAAATATTTTATATTACAAAAATATGATTTTAAAATATCTGGCCAAGAAAAAAAAATCAATATTTAGAAAGAACATCTAAAAGGCATGACCATTATTCATTCCTGAAATTTCCAAATTCTATTCTTGTATCAAGTCAGAAGACAAAGATCCCATATATGCCTGAGTAATAACATTTTTTATCTGCTTTCATATGGTTTCACTTTCTACAGAAGTTTCACAGAAGTATGATTTAAATTTATGCCATAGGTCTTATAAAGGGTGATGCCATATCATAATGAGGATTAAGCTAAACTCTTTTATAAATTTTTTACTGAAAATGCTATCCACTGAGTGGTTAGCCTCCCTCCCCCAATATACATTACCAGCTCCTGAAATGCTGGGATGTTGACTATTATTAGTAAATAAGAGCTAAATACATCCTTTTAACTCTAACTATGTTCAATAACAGCACCCCTATTTAGTCTTGGGTTGCTGACATAACTATATTCCATCCTCTTAATTTTTTGTCTCATTCTCTTACTGATTTTCTATTTTAATAATTTCTAATAGGAAACAGATGGCACACTCAAAATCAGGATACTTCAGAAGAATGTAATAAGGGGACAATTGACAAAGGACAGTTGAATGCAGCATAATCACATGGGATCATGCAGTAGCTGGGCTGCTTTACATTGTAGACCAGAGTCAGAGAAGGCTGTGCAAGAGGGCCACCTGCCAGAAGCTCAGAACTTAGCTGGAGGACACAGAAAATCAGTACAGCTCTGCAGAGCAAGGAGCTGGGGGAACCACCCTTCTAACTTCACTCTCCTTACTTAACATTTTCTTTAGTGTTCCACTTTGAATGAACCCAATCAGAAGCTAAAGGGCAAGTGAGCCATATAAGATAACACCCTGGTTCACAGAGCAGAATGGAGAGTAGATATGAATCAAGGGGAGGATATCCAGAACAACAGTATTAATTTTTTTTTATTATGAATTATTTTTCTCTTTTAGGTGGTGTTCACTCTGGCAACATATGTAAGCATTTTCCCATAGCAGACTGCCTACTCAAATTGACAATAGCTCTTTTCTGTTGCGATGTAGTTTTTTGTCCTTATAATGTGAAGAGCCAAGAAAGTATGCTGGGGTAAACACATTAGCTATCTCCCTCTTAATTGAAATGTCAGGTGGAATAAAAAATAACTGTCATGTATTCTTTAGGAATAAGGTCATTTTCAGTATGGGCACTGAAATATTACAATAACAATCATGTCATATGTTGATAATGCTAAAATTGATTTGTCCGTAATCTTGTAATTTCTCTTTTCAATATTCATTAAGAAGGGAGTATATATACCAAATATGTTTATATTTCAAAGTCTGAAGTGTAAGGGAGAGTGAAAAGTGAAACATCAGACCTCAAAGCCATTCAAGCATAACTTCTTAGAGCAGAGGTAATTTTAGCAATTTTAAATCCAAAACCTCATTTTACAATTGAGAAGGAAAAATCCAACAGAATATACACAGCTTTGCCCAAAACCAATCACCTTATTAGGTCCTCTTAGCTTGAAATGTTTTCCTCTATACATCAACTTCAAAGTATACTTGTATACTGCTAATTCATTAAATACATTCATTCAACCAATATTTACTGAGGCTGTGTACTAGGCAACAGAAATAAAACAATGAAGAAAATAGACAAATCTCTTTTTAAGGGACTTGCATTTGAGAAGAAGGCAATCAATAAGTAGATGTCAAGGTTGATAAATGCTAAGAAAAAAATAGACTAAATGAACAGAGTGACTGGGAAAGCGGATACTATTGTAAATTTGGGATTCAGGGTCAGATATATCACGCCAGGCTACCAGCACCAAATTCTTCTTTTCTCCCTCTGCTTGCTGACTCCTATTCAGCATGGCCTCCATTCAGCAACTAGTAGGAAGATGGCACTTGGTAGAGAGCAAAGGCTTTGAGCATACATGAAGGAATTAGGAATGGGAATGACTTTGAGAAAAATAGGTACAATGGTCAAACCAGATTGTAGCAACACTTTTGAAGGCAATAACCTCACTATAAAAACTGAGAGCACTTTGAAAACAATGAAGTTTTGTGTAACCTGAGAGAGAAGTCTGAAGAAACTACATAGTTGATGGTCCGAAGGAACTATAAAGCTGATGGCAGAAAAACTCAGACTGTCCGCAACTTTACAAATTGTGCATTTGTTTAATACCAGAAATGGGATGGGAAGGAAAGCACAATAACAAGAAAAACTAGAAGATGGGAAATGAGTGGTAGAATATGTCATGAATAATGTCACCTTGGATCTCTGAAAAAATAGAATAAAAATTCTATCATTTTTTGGGCACAGGAATTAACTCATATCTGAACAAACTCAGTTCAATGTGCCAATCTCCACACAGCTTTTTCTTTATTACTGTATTCAATTTATCAAAAAAATGTATATCAACTATTTAAATATATTTATTTAATTAGAATCACCCTTTTGATTAGTAAATAAAAGTGTGCTTAAAGAGGAGGGAGACAAATAAGACGACATTTGAATGAAACCCTGAATAAAATGAGAGAATGAGTTACACAAATATCCGGAAGTGAATTATTCCATGCAGAGGGAACAGACAGTGCAAAAGACTAAGGGGATATGTGCCAGGATGTTCTAAGTAGGAAATAAGTAAAATGGCTGAAGCAAAATGAGTAAAAGTAGTTAGACATGAGATCCAAGAGACACTGAGTGTGGTGCGGTGAGTGATGTAATCTGACCTGAGTTTCAAAACCATCACTATAACTTCTACTTGGAAAGCAGACTAGAGGGAGAACATGAAAATGGAAAAGAGGAGATAGAGAAATTAATTCAGAGATAAAATGGTTTTTATAATTGTTCTTATTTGAAAGGTAATGTCTTGTATTCATGACAATAGCTGAGGGTATGGATTTTGAATATGACAGGGGAAAATAGAAGTCAGAAAAAATAACAGGGCCTTTGACCTGAGGACTGGGAAAATAGATTTCTATTTGCTGAGAAAAGGAAAATTGAGGAAGTAGGTTTTGGGAGAAAAAGAAAAATATATATTGGACAAAATAGATTTGAGGCAGTGACCAGTATGTTTGAATTTTAAGAGAGAAGCCTAGACCAAATGCCTTAATTAGCATTTGACTAGAATATACCTGTCACATGAAATTATAGTGGACTAATTGAGATCATCTAAAAGTAATCTGTATTATGATAGCTAAGCTCCAGTGTACTCCAGACTTAGAATTTAGAATTCTGAGGATTCATCAAAGTTATTGAGGATAAAATAACAAAGACAGAATGGTTTCTTAAACTAAGTATCAAGTTTTCCAAGGAGGGTGCAGTGTTAAGTTCCATCTTAATAGTTCAAGTAGAGGAGAGCTGAGAATTGCACCCAGATATAAGCAACATGGAGATTAGTGATGACCTTGATAAGTGCTGCTTTGTTGGATGGAAGGAGACATGGCTCAAGAAAGGACAGAGTATATAAGGTAAATGAAGATAAGATGACACTAGCAAAAAAGGATTATTTGAGCTATGAGACATTCTATACAAACCACATGATAACACAAAACCAAAAATCTGGAGCAGAGGTGAAAAGCATATGTAGAGGAAATTGAGAAAAACATGGCAGAAATATGTCTAAATAAAATGGCATAGAAACACAAGAGGGTGGAATTGGAGATATAGGACAAAATAGAAAATGATAGTAGCAAGCTTTCACATATCAATCACAGTCCTAAATGGAAATATACTGAACTGTGTGTCTATAAAAGACACAGTGTGGCTAGATAGATTTAAAACAAACCCCAACTACATGCTTTTTCCAAGACACCCATTTCATCTTTAAAGATAAACAAAAGCTCAATGTGAAGGGATAGAAAATGATTCTCCAAGCAAATGGGAACCTGAAGAAGCAGGAACATCTTTACTCAGATACAATTTTTTTAAACCTCATTAAAATGGGCAAAAAAGTAATATATGTCAAAATAATAAAGGCCATATATTGTTACACCCTGGCGGAATAGCGGTTGGTCTGCTGACTCAAACTGGATGTAGTTCACATACATCCCAAGGACCCAGATTCATATCCCACGGCCAGATGAACAACCAAGATAAAAATAAATACAATAAATAAAAATGTTTCTTCCAGTGTGCCCTGGTGAAGCAACAGCAGGGCACATTCCACATGCATTCCAAGATCCTGGATTCGTATCCCAGGGCAGTGGGAACAGCCAGAATGAAAAACTAAGTAAAATATAGTGCTTCTTCCTGTCTCTCTTCCTGCCTAACTGCCTCTGTCACCCTCATTCCTGCCTGTACCTTTCCTTAAAAAAAAGTTTCTTCCTCCTCTCTCATCTGCCTGCCTGCTCACCTTTGTTCTTGCCAGCACCTTTCCTTAAAAGTAAAGGTCATATATGACAAACCTATAGTCAACATCATATTCAATAGTAAATAACTACAACTTTTCCTCTAAGGAACATGACAAGGATATCCACTCTCACTACCAATATTCAACATAGTATTAGAAGTCCTAGCTAGAGCAATTATTCAAGAAAAGGAAATAACAGTTATCTAAATTGGAAAGAAAGAAGCAAAAATATTACTATTTGCAGATTAAATGATAATACACATATAAAACAATACAATCTCCACTAAAAATCTCTTAGAGACAATAAATGTGTACAGTAAAGTGACCAGATACAAAATCAATATGCAAAAATGTGCTATATTTCTATATACAAACAGTAAACTGACAGAAAGAGAAATTAAGAAACAATCCCATTTACAATTGTATCAGAAGAATACTGTACCAAAGAATACATTTAATCAAGGAGGTCAAAGATATACACACTGAAAACTATAAGACTTTGTTCAAAGAAATGCAAGACACAAAGAAATTAAAATGTTTTGTGTTCATGAATTGAAAGAATTAACATTGTTAGAGCACCCATCTTAAATAAATGCAATAGAGATTCAAAGTAATCCCTATCAAAATCTCAATCACACCCTTCACAGAAACAGAACAAAAAAAGTCATAATATTTCACAGAACCATAAAAGATCCCAAATAGCTAAAAAAATAAAGCCCAAGGGAAAAAAAGAACAAAATGGAGATATTACACTCCCTAATTTCAAACTATACTACAAAGCTACAGTTATCAAGACAGTATGGTATTGGACAAAAATATAAAGAGCAATGAAATAGAATTGAGAGCCCAGAAGTACAGTCACACATATATGGACTACTAATTTATGACAAAGGAGTCAAGAGCATACAATGGTGAAAGGAAAGTCTCTTTAATAAAGGTATTAATAATAATGGTTGTCAATAAACGGATAACCACATCCAAAAGAATGAAACTAGCCTACTGTCTTACATCATACACACACAAAAAGAAAATAGTGCAAAAGCCCCTCTGTATCTCACATGACTAAAGCAAAAATATGAAAGACATGAACCCATCTGGGGGCTGGAAGAAAAAAATAGTAATGCAAAGTAGATGAAGGACTTGAATGGAAAATCTGAAACCACAAAATATATGAAAGAATATATAGTCAGAAAACTTTTCACCATCAGCCTTAACCATGTCTTTATGGGCTGTCTCCTCCAATGGCAAAGGAAACAAAAAACAAAAATAAACAAGTAAGACCACATAAAACAAAACAGCCTCTGTAGGGAGAAAGAAATCATCAAAATTAAGTCAGCTAATGAATGGAAGAAGATATTCCCAAATCATAATCTAATAAGGGTGAGTGTGTGTACATGTATCTATGTGTGTGTACATATATATCCTATAACTCAATAACAGCAACAGTAAAACTTCAACATTAGAAAACGGGCAGAGGATCTGAAAAGACACTTTTCCAAAGATGTACAGATGAACAGCAGGCACATGAAAAGATGATCATTCTCTTTTATTAGGAAAACTCAAATCCAAACCATAACTCTCAGAATGCCCATAATCAAAAAGACGAGAAATAAGTGTTGACAAAGATATGGAGAAAAAGGAAACCTCCTACACTTTGCTGGGTATGTAAACAATATAGCCACTATCAAAAACCATGTGGAAATTTCCCCCAATATTTAAGAATAAACTTCCATGTGATCTAGCTATTACACTTCTGGGCATTTATCCAAAGAATATGAAAATAGTAATTCCCAAAGCTATATGTACCCATATGTTCACTGCAGCATTAGTTACCAGTAGTCAAGATATGGAAGCAACCTAAGTACATCACTAGATAAAGAAGACGTATATAGAGAGATAATGTAATACTACTCAGCTATTAAAAAAGAAAGTAACCATTTATGACAACATAAATGAAACTTGATATTGTGTTAAGTGAAATTAGTCATGTGAAGAAAGACAAATATGGTATAATTTCAGTCAGATGTGGAAATAAAGAAATAAAATACATGAATAAAATAAAAGCAAACTGTTATATGTAGAACACAGATAGATGTTTATGAGAAAGGAGGTGGGAGGTACTGGTGAAATGGGTAGTGGGATCAGCTGTTCAGTGGTAGATGGAAGGCAGAGCTTTGGGTGGTGACTTGTGATTTAACTCATATAGATGTTGAATTCTAATGCTGCATACCTGAAATCTATATAATGTTATAAAACAATGTCACTTCAATAAAAATATTTTAAAGTTATAGTTACATGTTTTCACTTTCAAAAAGACAGTTGAAACTAAAAATGTGAGCATCTTGTACTACTATCCTACTTTTTCTGTCACCTATTATTGTCTCATGCTCAGAGTTGACTCCACATTCAGTCTCACACTAGAAAGTTAGAATCAATAAACTCAGGTTAATTTCTAAAGTTAAAAACAAAGTGTAAAGAATATAATGAATATTTTTAAAGTATATGCTCCTTTATTTGGGGGGGATAATTAAACTTTCCATAGTACATTAATTTATTTACTCAGATTATATTATTCAGAGGATAAATATTAAAGCTTCAGAAAATCAAATCAAGTACAGACCCCCAGCTTATTTGGGAGTAATATATATGTATATACATATATGTGTGTATATTTACGTGTGTGTGTATATGTATAAATATATATATATATATATATAAACTATCTTCTCCTTTGACCATTATGGTACCCTGATAGTTAATTTATTCATTAGTTTTAATAGTTCCCATGTTTGGGGTATTTATTTCATCAGATTTTCAAATTAAAGAACCAATAATTAAAAGAAAAACAGCCTCTCAAACTTTGCATGAACACATTTCTAGGAGTTAGTAATTGAGAGGGACACAAAGCCAAAGGTAGAAGGATAGAAGTTCAACAGCTTGGTCTTCAGCCCTCTGGGGATACTTCAGCTCAAGTGGCAGGTGGTTATTTTTCAAAGAGGATGTTTACAATGAGAGATTTGGGTGGGTAGATGTTAGAGCAGAGGTCAAACTGGTGTTCAGAGGGATGCAAAAACAGATTTTAGAGGGCCCAAGGAATTTTAATGTTCCATATTATCCATTCTATGAAATGTCACTATATTATTGAACGTTGCCATGTTTTCTTGCTCACAATTCAGTGGTCCCTGTGATTTATTATATAAACTGGCTATTTTTTTTTCTTTAAAGGAAAGTTTCAGGCAGGAATGAAGAAAATCAGGCAGGAAGAGAGAGGAAGAAGAAGCACTTTTATTTTTATTTAGTTGTTCATATCAGTTGTTCCAACAAGACCTGGATACAAAACCCAGGTTCTTGGAATCTATGTGGACTATGCTCCTTCAGAGGCAGCTGACCTAAATGCTACTCTACCAGGGCATGACAAACTGACAGTATTTATATTGAGTCATATTAGTTTAAGTAGAATCCAGTTATATATATATATATATACATATATATGTATATGTACATATATGTATATGTGTATATATATATTTCCTTTTTCTCCTCTCTCATACACACACACACACACACACACACACACACACACACACACACACACCTATAGTTTACTCAAGGTTGAAAAGTAGCAGAATAAGGAAAAAGAATGTGAAAGAAAAGGAGATCTAGAAGTGTCATCTCTGAGGGGCCTCTCTGCCCAGGGATGGTTTCCAGGTAGTGCTCTGATTCTCAAGTTTCTTTTCCCTACTATGTAAAAATCCTTGGGTATATATCACCCTCCCTCTGCAATAGGAAAATATTCATTGGAAATGAAAGGTAATCATTCACAGGGATTTGAAGGAAATTGCAGAAGACTGTTCCATATCCTGCAATTCCTGAGATACATAAGTGCATACAAAAGCACAACAATTAAAGATCTAAACAAAAAGAAAAAATGAATAGCTGGGGAAACCTATTGGAGTCAGTCAAGGCAAAAAGTCTGTCCTCTAACACCTGAACTTTGGTCAGTGGCAGCAAAACTATTAAGTTTCATTAGCATAAGCGCATCCACCCTAGGAAGCAATCAGATCAGCATGAGTCAGTGTGAGGATAGATGTGCAAAGTATGATTCGATGCTATAGGACCAGGAAATAACAGGCGACCTAGGCATAAGTGACGGCAAACACGCCATCTTAAACCACCACAAGAAAGGCCTTCATCAGTACCCCTTGACAGAGGCTTCCTAGTGAAGTCAAACTATTATTATGTGTACATTTGTATACACACACTATATTTAATTTACTATATATAATTGTGCTAAATTTAACTAATTACAGACTCTGTATAGTTCACTCCATTTTGTATTCTTGTTTTTCTTTATTAATGCTTTTGTCCTACTTATAAAGTTTGAAGATAAAATCCTTCTGCATTATTAGTAAGAGATTCTGCTGATCTAACCAAAAATTATTATCTTTGTGACAGAAGAGTAAACACTTTCCTTTAAAAAAATACTATAAAGGGGGCAATTTATGTTTAAGTGGCTAAACTCTTACAACTACATTGAGGACCTGGTATCATATATGTCTAATTAAAGGCACTCAGTTCATTCTTACTGAGTAGGTAGGTGACAATGGCCATCCTTTGAGCCTTTAATGATCCCTGTAGATTGTGTAGATTATACACAATTTTATTTTCACTATGTCTTACTTGGAGTGGATACCACTATTCTATGTATGAAATGGTGGTGGGGTAGGTGAAGAGATCTATCTGAGCCTAAACAAATGGTTTTAATTCAATGTTGGAAGGATTAGGAATGCCAGGTGCTTGAATCCAGGAGCATCCTTCCATTTCATATTCTCTCTGTCCCTTTCAGTCCAAACTGATTGTGTTTGTGACAGAAAAACAAAATTACCAAGAGCTAAGTGGACCTTTGTGGATTTTGTGGGGATTCACTCCATTAGACAAAAGTCACAACCACAGATCTTAACAATCTCTTTTCTCGTTGCCTCCTGCTGTGATAGCTGTGAAAGATTACCCTTAAATTTCCCAGAGGCCTTCTAGTTTGAGAAGATCTATGAGAAACAACCCTAATATCTTGGAACAGTCTTTTATATGACTGAATATTCTGACCTTTTGATCATTCCAAGACTATAAAAAAAAAAAAAAGTTTATCTGTTCACACATTCTCTGCCATGCTGTCTGCATCATCTCTTAACCCTAGAGTCTCTTGTCACTTGAATAGGTTGAGAATTTCCCAAAGCATCAAATCCTGGTTCCTTTTTGTTTAACAGTTTTTCTCTCAATTTCTCTCTCTCCTTTTTACTATAAGTAACAAAACAGGTCCGAGAGGCCACCCATATTCCTTGCTGTATGACATCCTCAATCTTCAATCCAACAATGGTGTTTCACCTCCTTTTTCATGCTTCAAATCTCTGACTACCCCTCCTGTGATCAGTCAGAGAAAACTCTGCTTTAAAGGATTAATGGATTAGGTCAGAAAGGCTTGGCTAATCTCTCTATCCAAAGGTTTTCTGTGCTATAATATAGTCTAACCCATGGTGTTTACAGTTCTGGCAATTATTCAGGGCATGCATCATGGGGATGGTAGGAAATCTCAGCCCCATCTTAGAAGACTGCCTATCATCGGTGTTAGTCACTGACTCTTTTAAGTGCCAACAATCCTAAAGAAGCAAAGTTTAAATCTAGTTTGTATTTTTAAACCTATCTTTTATACCCACCCCCCTCCATTTTTAACTCTTCAGGTGAACATATTATTAGATTAAGAAGTACTGGAGGAAATATTTCATGTTAACAGTTGTGCTTACGTGAACCCATGAACTCCCAAACACAGAACAGCTTTGCCTTGAAGTGGGGAGGTTTTCTGAATTCCCCGAAAAGCACAGTTTCCCTAATCTTCTGAGAACAACACTGTTCTGGTTCTCTGACCTGCATTTGGTTTAAGATGACCTATCCCTTTTTGTCATAGACTGTTTCCCCTCAGCCCTTCTTACCAGTGGGGTGTATTAACATTGGGTTCTTACTTAAAAGAAAGCAAAATTCACAGCCCATGGATTATTTTAAACTTCCATGAAATTACAGGCAAAATTTAAAGATAAATGACAGAATATTCTCAACACATATAACTGATAAGAAAAATAATTTACAGAATTTACAAAAAAAACTTCCAAATTAATTGGGAATGAAATAGACAAATGAACAAAAAGTATGACTAATCAGTTCACAGAGAAAGACACTGTTCAAGAAACATAAGATTTTCAGTCTCATAAGTACTCAGGGAAAGACAATTTAAAACATGAACTACTTTTCACATTTATCAGATGGGAAAAAGCCAAAAGAAATGTTTTAGTATTTTATAAAGCAAAATGAAATCTGAAATAATTGAAAGCACACTAATCCTCCAACACACTAACACTCTTCCTGTGTGAAGAGGAAGTCATGTTCACACACATCAGTCAACATGTACAAGACAGCTGTGGCACATGGCTGCAAGACAAAATATAGGTAACAAATATTAACCACTGAGAGAAGGAAAAATGATAGCCAGATTCTATGAGAACTACATAGCAATTAACAGGAGTAAACTATGTCTCTGTATATTGAAATAGGTATATCTGAAAAACGTAAAGGTGAATGAAGAAGTATATACTGCAGAAGGATTACAGTATGACAGTATTCATGAAAAAATGTAGCCACAAACTATATATTAAAATATGCTATAAACTATATACCAACTACATATTAAAATATATTAAAACCAACATATGACCTGAAAAGATAGAAATAAAAATCATCATCAAGATTGCCTGTGAAGAGGTAAGATGGGAAACGGTACATGGAGCAAGACCTCAAACAGGATTTCAACTTTATTCGTAAAGTAACATAAATCTGAAACAAAATGAAAAATTTAACATTTTCAATACTGTGACAAGTGCTATTAAGTTTTTTCTGTACTTCCAGAGAAAAGTTTCTAAATATGAGTAGTCTTTAAAAAGAAAATAGGTCAAATAAGACATATGCCTTAGTGCTATACAACTGAAGAGGCAGGCTATAAATTTAAAACTATTTATGAGTTTCTGAGGCATAATGCAATTATTTTAATCATCAAGTCTCTTGATGAGGACTTGATGAAACCACCCAACTTAATTGCTTGGAAGTTAAACTGTAAACTACATCTTCTTAGCCGCTGACTTTGCCAAATGATCATATAACTTCTATTTATGCTGTTTTCCACCTATGCTGACTTTATATTTCAAGCTTTCCAAAACACTGTGATGTTCCCTATATTCTGTATAAATAAAACAACAAATTTAATAGAACATTTCTTGTGTTCCTCATTATAAAGTGTAGGACACATTGAAATAATGCCTATACGCAGCATAGGAAAATGCAATCTCAGAGCATGAAAAAGCATTCTAGAATGGGATATCTTTTCAGAATTCACTTCTTTAATGCTCATAGACAAATTCAATCTTGCCTTCTAATACGTGGAGAGGATATTTAAGTTCAACTTAATTACATATGACAATGATGTTGCAACTTTCTTGTCTTTCTTGTAAGTGCTTTTTTGTTTTAAACACAAAGGTTTAGAGTCTGTGATTATACCCTGAAAGGGTCAGCCCTTTGATCACCTTAGCTATCATTATTGCTTAATTATTCCTTCCACTACTGTTTTGTTGTTGTTATTGCTGTTTTGATGTCAAGTCACATGTCAAACTAAATGTCAACAACTCATCAGCAAGCACAGATCTCACACCATCTTTCAAAATGCCTTTCACTTCCAGGCATCTTGCAGACAGTGAAGAAAACAACTGGCAATGTTCCACATCCTCTCCTGGATAACCATGCTAATTCCCCAAGTCAAATTTAATTTAACAATTAAGTACACTTATTCCAATTCTCAATACTTGAGCTAGTGTGTGTATCATTTTACTGCCTTTGTAAGGCCCCAGAAAAAGAAACTGTATCTCAGTCTCTTTATAAGGTACCTAGGATGACATTGCAATGCAAACAGTGTTTTAAAAATGCATAACTTTTCACAGTCATACTAATTCATAGAGAGGAAATGCTATGAAAGAGGCCCAGGTAAATGGCAAAACTATAGGGATATGTTTTTCCATTATTGTAGTCTCGTAACAGTAAATAATTGTGTCATTTCCCCACCAAGTTCACATACATTTTTTGGTACATGATTGATATTTGTAAGTTTTCTGAGGCAAGTGCAATTCTTCCTTTCAATCATCAACCCTCTTGATGAGGACTTGATTAAACCAGTCTAATTCCTTGGAAGCTAAACTGCAAGCTACAGTTGAACTGCTGACTTTGCCAAATGATGATATAACTTTTATCTGTTATTTTCCACACATGCTGACTCTACATCAATTTTCTGACTTAAGAGCATACAACAAGTAAGAACAATGATAACTGAAGTACAATAAAATGCAGGAAAACTGGCTTATGGCTTAAAAAAGAAACCTGAGTTTTTATTCCTCCACATGTTCAGTTTTGAAGAAGACACTTCTAGACAAGAACATTTCATAAACCTGCTTGATCGTATAGCTCAAAAAGTCAACTACATTGACAAAAACAAAAAGATATCCACTGAGCGCTAAAAAATAAGCAAGTCATTCTGAGGACTTTCATCAGTTTTCCAAAAGAACTTTGTTTTTATATCCTATAGCTTATTTCAAACAGGTATATATAGGTTAATGGGAGTTCCTTTCATTATGCTGCAGTTGATCATAAGTTACTTTTTTTACTATTTACACAGAAGTCAGCAATTCTATTTCTAAAAGGCTAATAAATCTCATAAAATCTTCGATAAAAATCTACTGTAAATTCTATAGTTTATTATGTGTGAACAAACACAAATATCTAAATATTCCATATGTATCTTAAAAAAAACTTCCTTCAAATATATTTTCTCTTTCATGGGTTATCAGGAATAATTTTAAAGCTGTTAATAATATGTGTTTTGATTAATATTTGGAAGATTGATAATAAATATTTGCTCACAAGTAGAATGATGAATTTGTGTTAATAAATGAAAAACCAAATATTCTAATGAATACTAAAACCAGAAGTAAATTCTTTAAAGGGACTTTTGGTATTCATGAATTGTACTAACCCTAGGATAATGAGGTTTACCAAGAAGGACATCTTTTGACAATTATTTGTTGTACTGCAATTTACCCAAAAGACTATGCCTATCCCAGTACCCTCTAGTCCTTTCCTTGTCCCTATTTAGTACAAGGCTTACCAAGTCACAAATTCTGTCTCTTCTCTACCTACAGCATCTCTCTAATCACAAGTACCTTTACTTGCGCAGAACAATAAAGGGGGTTCTCCCCCATGTTCATAAGTCTTTGAAACTCAAATGAATTTATGCAAGACCCTACTAGACCCTTATGAGTCTGAGAACTTCCTATGAGAATCCCATGTCAAATACAGAGATCAATCAAAGTTCAATCACACAATTTAACATTCATCCACACAGTCACAGCAGCAATACATTTTATACCTTTTTTTCCTTCTCTTCTCTTTGTAACATTTCCTTCTTCTTCCACAGCTTTTCTTTCTCCTTTTGCTTTTCCCTTCTTCTGGCAGAAATTTCCATTTCCAGTCTTGCTACCTCTTCCTGGTGGGCTCGCCACTGAAGAACCTGAAATAAACAGAAATTCATTTCAATAATTATACAAGCTAATTGACTTTACAGATCATAATAAAACCATCAAGTGAATGTCAAAGGCTTTCCAAATCCATATTAAAATTTTGTGTGCACACAAGTGTGAGATGTGTGTCCAGGATGTGTGGATGCTAAAAGGAAAAAGCAACTTTAAAATTACCTCACTCAAAGATTCTTCATTTGGATTTATGGAACCAAATCTGAAAGTCAGTAAATTAATTTCAAAGAATCTTAGAATTCTTATACTTATATATAAAAAATCTGTATTTATGCACATGTGCATTTTTCTAGAAAGTGGTCCCGTAGTTTTAAATTTTTCTCAAGTGATCTTAATATCATAAATGTCTAAGAACCACTGATATGTCAACCTACTTGTTTATAAGTGAGGAAAATGAGCTTTAATGAAGATGAAAATATTTTAAGGGCATTTAAAAGTAATTTTTAGGTATTTATATGTTATTGATAAAAATGTAACACATATTGATACAGCATTTCTGTAGGATACTGAATGATACATAACTATGTATCACAATAAAAAATATAAATAGGCTTTGACCTGCAATCCTACTTCAGGGAAATTATTCAAAGAAAATAATCAACTGGTATAAGTGCACAAAATGTACCCACAAGAATGTCCACTCTAGTATTTTTTAAATTGAAAAACTGGAGAGTATAAATGACAAGAGGAGATCAATTAAATTAGTTATGGTATCTTCATACAATTACTGCCATTGAAAATTATGCTCCATTTGACACAGAAAATGACCTACAGCATATTTTAAATGCCAAAAAGCAGGTACAAAACTACATTTGTATTTTAATACCATTAATGCAAAATATCACCTGTCTCTACATATATAAATAGGTTTAAAAGGAATAGCATCCTATCATGAAATTTGAAAAATTTATTTTTAAGACTCTATGTTGAGTGACATTTTTATAATAAACATGATTATCTTCAAAGCAGGAAACCAATGGAATGAATAAAATAAAAACAAAGACTTATTTGTTCCATGGACAGATGTAGCTAAGGAAGCAGAGGAGGGAGATGAAGAGGTAGGCACAATATTTTTTAAAAAAGGAAGAAACTACCATTCACTACTTACTACTTCATATCTTACATATTTGACATAGGCATGCTCATTAATGGTAATATATAAAATGAAAATTAAATAAATGTCCTACAAATATGATGAATTAAATTGACTAAATGGTTATGCTCTTTTCTCAATTACATTATTTTATTTTCTAAAATATATATTGCCTTATTTATCAAAATAACCAAGAAAATTCAAATTTTTGGTTTTCAAACACACTTAGGTTTTCTTACCTACTGCTTATCTCTGCCCAGAAATGAAAGAGTTTTAAATATGAAGAGATGGTCCACAGAATTGAGTAGCACCCAGAATGCTTTTCTTACTCCGTATTTCATACAATGCTTCTTGACCCAGCATATGTCCCAGATATTCCATGAAACATTCTTCAACTCATGCGTATCTCTTTTCTTATTTTACTTACCATAGCAGAACTGCTTTCTGACTGTTTTGAACGTATTTCTATTTCCACCTAAAGCAGTGTCCGTGTCTTCCAGCAGAGTGTCTAGCAAAGTGCTAGCACACCATTGGTGCTCAGTAATTACCTCCTATTTAACCTACCAAAATAAATACTTTTAAATGGAAGTAAATAAATGAAGATGTGATAGTATGAAAATATACCATTTTACAACACCTAATATAATAATGGAACTTCATTCATGCTCTTCAAAAGTTACAAAAGGATTCATGTTAAATGTTGATGGAAAACTTTATAATGGATAGATCAGGCTGGTAACAATTTAACACAAGGAACAATTAACATTACAGAGAAACAAACAGACATTTTGGCCCCCTGATACAAGTATACAACATTTCCATAAACTATCCTTGCCAAAAAATAGAAACAAATGTGATCAAATCTCTAGATCTATATTTCAGGTTATAATTCAGTCAATGGAAAAACATATCAGATAAGAGTATGGTATGCAGTTAACAAAAAAAAAAAAATGAAATTTGGAAAATTTTAAAGGATAAATTATATGGAGGGATAGTACTCTCTTACCACACATTATTCTACAAACTGTTAGTTATCAAAACAGCTTGTTACTGGAATAAAAACAAACACACAGATCAATAGAATAGAACTAAGAGCTCAGAACAAAAACCAACACGTACCATAAACTAATTATCACAAAATGATGCTTACCCGAAGCATCTATAATGTTATATCACAATGTTACTTCAATAAAAAAATGAAAAAAATCTAACACACTTAGAAAACAAACTGCAAAAAATCTGAAAATAAATAATAAAATACATAAGGTCAAATATATATATGCAAATATATACACATATACGTATGTGAACAGCAGAAAATAGTGTAGTCACAGTTTCTAAGACAATAGGAAAGAAGATTTGAGGCACACTGAATTAGTGAAGAAAGGAAAATAGGATATATTCAACCTTCCTGTTACTGATACTATTTCTATAAATCTCAATAGAATAACATTTGGGTTTTGAATCTACTCTTTTTATATATTCATTTAGGACTAACTTATGGAGATTATCACTGAATGGCCTTTACATATGTGACACATGATTTAAAGAACCCAGGTATAAGCAAATATCTATAACTGGAGATTTCTGTTTCCAAAGGAAAATTTAGCCAAGAAAATAGCCAGACCAATAAAACAAAGGTAACCCAGGTTATATAAAAATTTACTTTGATTTGTCATTTGTAAGTTCAAATTATACTTATCTATTCTCCAGGAAAGATAAAAACAAGAAGTAATTTTTTAAAAAATATACAGGGCACACAAACCACAAAATCATGAAAAGAATACAAGCTCAATAATAACCAAAAGTCAGCATCAGTCTTTAGAAACTAAATTGCTTCCACTTAGTATTGGAACAAGAGAATGATCAGGGACCCTTAGAGGTTTGCTGGAAATCAGTAACTCACAATATCACTTGTAATTATAACTGTTTCCCCACAGAAAACATTAAGAGTACAGGAGAGAAGGTTGTTGATTATATTCTAAATAGCTAAAGTTGTGAGATCCTGACAATAGGCTCTGCAGCAACTGGTATCCAGGCAGTAAGGTAAAACACAGCTTTTCAGAATGCACCATGGATGCAGCGAAGAATCTGGTGAGAAAAGAGTGCCACTGAAAACATCTTACCCCATGGGCTCCCACAGAGGTAGCAAAGGGATCTGGATGGCTCCCATGTGGAGGGAATGACAACTGATTATGATATTTTTGATGTACCCAAGAACAAGAAAGTTGGCAGGTGGGCAAGCAAATCAATATTAATACAATAGCGGAAAGCACAAATTTCTGAGTGAACAGTGAGCCAAGAAAGAATAGCCCAGAAGAACATTTTAGTGGTTTTACTTTAAATAGTTTGTTAATTGTATAGCTTTAAGCTGAAATTGTGAGCAAATCTGTGTAACAATAATAACCATGAAAAAATATTACCATGGTGCCAGTCAGGAGTGCACTCTAAGGAAAGCATTATTTATATGATTTTCTAAAGGAGTTACTGTTCTAGGTCTTTAGTTAATATTTTAATATTCCTGGCAGAAGTATTGCCTCCAAATGAGCTCTTAACCTAATGGAAAACAAATAAAGATTAAAATATGCTCACTTATTGCTCAATAGTAAATTAAAAGTTTAAAATAAAAATGGGTAGCACCATTACAGATATTTCTTACTCTTAATGTAAAATAGGTTCAAGTAAAATTAGCAAGTCTATATATTCTCAGAGTGAATAATATTTTAGAGAAACAAAAAATAAAACCCATGAACATGTCAAAGGTAATAAAGGAAATTAATATCAAGATAACAATATTAATACAATTTTACATCACAGTTGAGGGCTTTGAGAAATTATTAAGTGGCAGTATGGTTTAAAGGAAATGAGTATTGAATTGTGGGTCAGAATATCCAGGGTTTTTTTAAAATTTCATCTCTACCACTGGCCAGCAACATAGTTACACTGAGCATTGGCTAACCTGTTTTCTCACATGCTAAAAAGGGGAAGACTGAATATGTAACCCCTAAAGTTCCTTTAAGTTCTATTGTTCTGACTCCATTTTATATTTTATTATAGAAAGAGATCACAATATATGAAATATTCTTCAATTTTCTTCTACAATCAAAGAAAATTACAATGGAGAACATCAGTATTTTATTGGCCAGCTAAATAATAACATCAAATAAACATTAACATTGACTTCAATCAGCTAGATTTATGAAAAGATTGTTAGATGTCAGCATGAGATGTGGGCTGTTTAATGTAGAAAAGGTACCATCTGATCAGAACTTATAACCAACAGCAGTCAAGTAAAATCCTGCCATTTATGAGGGATTTTTTTTCTGCCAGTCCTGTTCTTTCTAAAGGCATTAGCCACTCTGTGATGTACTCATTAAATAAGCAAGCCTCTCTTCTTTGTCCTTCATCTGATTAACTTCTACTTATTCCTATTCGAATGTAGCTTAGATATCACATGCTTCAGGAAGTCTTCCCTATACCAAACCTGGGTCATGTGCCACATCTCCACTTGACAAGTACCTTGTCCCTCCCCTCTATTACAGAGCACATAAAACCATTTGGATTTGTCTGTACCTTCACTCAGCTACAAACTTCTTCAGGGTAGGGACCAAATTTGTCTTATTCATAGGCTGTTACCAAAGCCTTGCAGGCATCTGACACTTAACAGTTCAAAAAATATTTGCAGGATTGACTTCCAGATGGTGACTCAGTAGGATGCACTTTCAGGTTGCTCCCCACAGACACCGAAAAAAAAAAAAAAAACTACAAAAATTACCTATTTTTCTGAGATGAACAGCAAGAAATGACTGACACTTCAACTGAAGACAGATCGACTGATGACTAATGGTGGGTGAGGGTGTCCAGAGGTGTTCTCAGCCAAACTGCTGATTTGGATTTGGGAGGGAGCTCGGGAGTCTCCAGATGTGCAGTGGGGCGGAGGCTAGGGATTTCAGGACTGGCGCAGAGCAGCAAGAGGCAAGCCCAATGGGGCTGAGAAACAGATCCACAGAGAGCCAACTTGGGAGGGGGTAAAAGGAGAGGCAGCACACAGTGGGCTGAGTTGGAGTCCATGAGGTGAAACTGCACCCTGATTGCCAATCCTGGGCAAGTCAAACCCATGAAACGCCAGAAACAGAACTCTCAGAAATATTAACAGAATGCTGACTACAGCAAAGGCATGAAGAAATACACATGAAATGATGGATCCAATCAAAAATCCAGGGGAAAATCTGAATACAGCAGACGTATGTAAATTATCGGAAGAGGAATTTAGGATAACAGTGTTTAACGTACTCATGGGAATCCAGAAATCAGTAGAGGCAGTAAACAAGAATGTCAGGAAGCAAAGAAAAGAATTAAAACAAGACATCAAACAGGTAAGAGACACGGTGGCTGAATTAAAGGACTCAATAGAGGGACTCAGCAATAGGATGGATGGAGCTTCCAATAGAATCAGTGATCTGGAAGATAGGGCAGAGGAACTCAATCAAGCAAACCAGTAAAGAGATAAAAAAAAAATTCAAAGAATTGAAGACTCCATTCGAGACTTCTGGGATAACATCAAAAGGAACAACATTCACAGCATAGGGGTCCCAGAGGAAGAGAGCGAAAAGGGGGCAGAAACCATATTTAAAGAAATAATAGGTGAGAACTTCCCCAATTTGAAGAATGAAGCCTCCAGATCCAGGAAGCTCAAAGAGTTCCTAACAAAAGAAACCCAAACAGAAATATACCTAGACACATCATCATCAAAATGTCAAAAATACAAGATAAAGAAAGACTATCAAAAGCAGTCAGAGAAAAATATGTCACATACAGAGGAGATCCCATAAGACTGTCAGCGGACTTCTCAAATGAAACTCTACAGGCCAGTAGGGAATGGCATAATATATTCAAAGTGCTGAAAGAAAAAGATTTTCCACCTAGGATACTGTATCTGGTAAGATTATCATTCAGAACTGAAGGAATGATAAAAAAACATTTTCTGACAAGCAAAACTACACTACAAAACCAGCTTTGCAAAAGATATTAAAGGATGCTCTACAAAGTATAAAGAAATCACATAGAAAAACAATATGACAGCAAATATTAAAAGTGGGGTGGAAGAGAAAAGAACAAAAATGTGAATAGTTAGAATGAGTGGAAGACTAATATACTTTCAGATAAAACCAGGTAGTAAACATAGAACTGTGAATGCTAACTTCAGGGTAACCTCAAAATACATCCTTAGGGAGAAAGCAAAGAAGAAAACAAAAGGTAAAATCAATCAAAACATTAACTGCACCCATCCAACCTGAAAAGAGAAAGAGAACAAAATCACCATCTGGAGCAACATACAAAGGAATTACAGAATGACACTAAACAGCTATATGTCAATAATCACCCTAAACATTAATGGACTGAACTCACCAAACATCACAGAGTGGCTGAATGTATTAAAAAGCATAACCTAAACTTCTGCTGCATTCAGGAACCCCACCTTCTTCCAAAAGATAAGCGAAGACTCAAAGTCAATGGCTGGTAGACAATCTACAGTCAAATAGCAACCACAAAAGAACAGAAACAGTTATACTCACATCAGATAAACCACACTTCCATCTAAAAAACAAAGCAAAACATGGACACTATATAATGATTAAAGGATCGATCCAGCAGGAAGACATAATGCTAATTAATATAAATGCACCAAATGAAGGAGCATCAAAATATATCAAGCAAGTATTATTAGACCTGAAGAGAGACATTGACATCAACACAATAACAGTGGGGGACTTCAAAACCCCACTTACAACAATGGACAGATTAACCAGGCAGAAAATTAACAGGGAAACAGCCACTTTAAATGACCATCTGGAACAGATAGGTCAAATAGACATACACTGATCACGTCACCCAACGACTACAGATTTCACTTTCTTCTCAAGGCTCATGGAAGATTCTCAAGGATAGATGATATGCTGGGACACAAAACATCTCTCAACCAATTTACATAGATTGAAGTCATACCAAACATTTTCTCTGACTACAAGGGCCTAAAACTGGAAATCAACCACAAAAGAAAGCTGGAAGACCCCAAACCAAATGGAAACTCACCAATATGCTCCTGAAGGACTCTTGGATAAAAGAGGAAATCAAAGATGAACTTAAAAAGTACTTAGAGACAAATGAGAATGAGGAAATGAGCTACCAGAATCTATGGCATTCAGCAAAAGAGGTACTAAGGGGAAAGTTCATAGCAATCCAGGTCTATCTCAAGAAACAAGAAAAATAAAAAATAAACAACTTAACTCTACATTTAAAACAACTAGAGAAAGAAGAACAATTAAAGCCAAGAATCAGCAGAAGAAAGGAAATAATCAAAATTTGAGCAGAAATAAACGAAATAGAAAATAAGACAATCAGAAGATCAATAAAAATCAAAAGTTGGTTCTTTGAAAAAAATAAACAAAATTGATAAGCCATTGGCTAGACTTCACAAAGAAAAAAAGGGAGAGGACTCTCATATCTAGAATCATAAATGAAAGGGGAGAAGTTACAACAGATACTACAGAAATTCAAAAAGTCATAAGGGACTACTATGATAAACTCTATGCCACAAAGTGGACAACCCTGAGAACGTGGACAAATTTCTAGAAAAGCATAGTCTACCAACCCTGGGAGAATTGGAAAACCTGAACAGAACAATCACAAGCAAAGAAACTAAAGAAGTAATCAAGGGCCTCCCCAAAAATAAAAACCCAGGACCATAATGGCTTCTCCAATGAGTTCTACCAAACCTTCAGAGAAAAATTAGTGCCAATTCTTCTCAAACTCCTCCAAAATATTGAAGAACAGGGAACTCTCCCAAATACTTTTTATGAGGCTAACATTACACTGATAACAAAAGCTGACAGAGATGTCACCAAGAAAGAAAATTACAAACCAATATCTCTAATGAACATAGATGCAAAAATTCTCCACAAAATATTAGCAGACCGAATTCAACAATGCATCAAAAAGATCATCCATCATGACCAAGCGGGATTCATCCCAGTGATGCAAGGATGGTTCAACATAAGTAAATCTGTTAATGTCAAACACCACATCAAGAAGAGCAAAGAGGAAAACCATATGATCATATCGATAGATGCAGAGAAAGCTTATGACAAGATCCAACACACATTTATGATTAAAAAAAAAAACCCCTCCATAATATGGAAATAGAATGTTCATACCTCAACATAATAAAGGCCATATATGAAAAACCCACAGACAACATCATAGTCAATGGCAAAAAATTGAAAGCATTTCCTCCTAGGTCAGACACAAGGCAAGGTTGTCCATTCTCACCACTACCATTTAATATTCCACTGGAGGCCTTAGCCAAAGCAATTAGGCAAGAAAGGGAAATAAAAGGAATCCAATTTCAAAGGAGGAAGTAAAACTCTCATTATTTGCAGTTGACATGATTATATATCTTGAAAATAAAAAAAAACTCTATCAAAAAACTTCCAGAACTCATCAAGGAATACAGTAAACTGGCAGGCTACAATATCAATGCACAAAAATCTGTTGCATTCTTATACATGAACAACATGCTAGAAGAAAACAAAAATCACACCATTTAAAACTGAAGTTAAACGAATTAAATACCTGGGCATACACCTAACAATGGAAGTAAAAGATCTATACAATGAAAACTATAAGTCTGTCTTAAAAGAAATAGAGAAGGACACAAAGACATGGAAAGACATCATGGCTGGGAAGAACCAATATCAATAAAATGGCTATCTTACCCAAAGCAATATATAGGTTTAATGCAATCCCCATTAAAATCCCACGGGCTTATTTCCAGAAAATAGAACAAAAAATCTTAATATTTGTATGGAACAACAAAAGACCCTGAAGAGCTAAAGCAATCATTAGAAAAAAGAATGAATCTGGAGGGATTATACTTCCAGACTTTGAACTATATTGCAAAGCAATAGTGATCAAAGTGGTATGGTACTGGACTAATAACAGAGGCACAGATCAGTGGAATAGAACTGAATCACCAGAAATTGACCCATTCACATACAGTCAGTTAATCTATGACAAAGGTGGCAAAAGCATATGATGGAAAAAGGAAAGTCTCTTCAACAAAAAGGTGTTAGGGAAACTAGAGAGCCACTTCTGGCATCTACCCAAAAGATACAAAAGCACTCATCCACAGAGATGTATGTATTCTATGTTTATTGCAGCCCTATACACAATAGCTCAGAACTAGAAATTACCTACATGCCCAACATCAGATGAATGGGTAAGAAGATATGATACATATATACAATGGAATACTACACAGCCCTTAGAAGAGATGAAATCCTGTCATTTGAATCAACATGGGTGGAGCTAGAGAGGATTATGCTAAGTGAAACAGGTCAAAAGAAGAAAGATAGATACCAAATGACCTCAATTACAGGGAGAATGTGAATAGACAAAACAAAGGAAAGATGAAACATAATCAATCCTGAAACATTTACAACAGAACTAAGGTTACCAAATGGGAATGGCGCGGGCGAGGACAAATGGTGGTGGAGCCCACTGGACAATGGGGAAGTACACTTGGTGATGTGGTGGAGGGTGTGGTGTGTTAAAATATATCTAAGAAATGGGGAACCTATAGAGAGGAAATTATTTTAATGTGTAGAATAATCACTATAATAAAAAAATAAAACTAATTAATCATTAAAAAAATTTTGCAGTGTGGGGTCATGGATAGAGCCCTGAGGCTAATATCCAAGTTAGATTGACAATATTGCCCCTTCTCAGCCTTGGATTGGCCTTTAGAAAGTCATGTTACCATTTTTTAACTCCTCCACCTTGATCCTGGTTTTCCCTGGTTGCAGTTGCTCTGTGCTTCTAAGCAATACTTCTGCTTGTCTGATGGAGAAAATATTCAGAGAAATTTGTGAAGATTTTCACCAATTAATTCATATTTCTATCAGTTAGAGGATATATGCAAAAAGGTAGCAAATTCCTTTCCCTGTCTTTATTCTAAATGTTCCTATAAGTTTCTAAATTTGGTTCAGCTGAGTAAATATCAAATTTTCATTTTATTATATCTTTAACAGTCTAATTGTTCCATAAAATTCTTTCCAAATGTCCTACCATTTTTAATATTACCTAAGTAAGCTTTTTTATCTTATGTGTTCCATTTATGTTTAAACTTCACTCATGAAATACGGTACCTGTGATTTTTTTGCATAGGTTATTAAACCTTTCTGTTCTCTGCTTGCCATTTTTGCTTAGCAGAAAGATTTGGTTTCCCCTCTTGATTTCAAAATTGTCCTTTGGTTTCTTGGGTGACTTCCTAAGTGCATTTTTTATCACCTCTCTTTGATAACTGCTTTCCATTCTCCAGGACTTTTTATTAGTCTTTCTCAGAATCTTGAAGATTATGCACTAGTATCTTGACTGTTTTATTTCCCTTTCTTTTTCAAATAAAATCTTGCGAAGTTTCATTTAATTGGGTTCTAAAGGGTCTTAACCTTAGTGTAAAACAAAACTGATATTTTTCTTATTGACAGCTTGTTTTTTCCTCTATCAACTGATGTTTATCCCTAAGGGACAAAATTTACAATCCTATCAATCAATTTTATTTATGAAACTAACAAAGCCAAATTATATAACAGAGTTGGAAAAATAGGGTTAACAATCAGGAAATCACCTGCCTGCTCTCAATGAAATCTAGGGAAACAACTTCTCATTTCTTGGCCTCAAGTCCTCTGAAAAATGAAACCAGGAGTCACAACACATTAGTGGATCATATAATCATTTTGTGCATGAGAACTACTGGGTTTTTTTAATGAAAGAGAATAGAAAAAAAATATAAGTATATCTCATGTCATTATATTCATACTTTTCAAGAAATTTCTCTTTCCATCATGTGTGTTTGTGTATTTACTTGTGATGTAAAATATATTTCTCACCATAGGTCACAAAGAAATTTGAAAAACATACTAGGAAGCTACCTTTAATTTCTTCCAATGCTACAATTCTACGCCTCTGTGATATAAAGACCAACGGTATTATGCAGCCATTATTCAGCGACAATTCTCAATCCTTCTGTAGTCAATACAAAAGTCCAGTATAGATGAAAGAGCCCAGGTTTTGAAATTATAAACCAGAGCTTGAACTTGACTTCTGTGAGTTATTAATGGCTACACTGTTTAACCTCAATTTAATATAAAATGGCATAATAATGACAGAAACCTTACAGCATTGCTGTGTAAATACCATCCACTCATACAAGTCAGAAATTCTGGAGTCATCCTGGACTGCCTGTCTCTGACACCACTTCCCCATACAATCTGCTACCACATCTAGTTCAGGGTAACTGCAACTATCTCTTGGACTCTTCACTTGTCTTCTTCATTGCTCCTGTCCTAATGCTACAAAAGGATGCATCCTGCTTCCACTCTTATTTCATTCTCTGCTCCATTCCTATCTCCCTGTCTAACACTTTAAAAAGTGGTTTCCACTGCTCTAGGGACAAAGCCTAAACTCCCAGCTATGGACTACAACACCTTGTTGGTTTCATTTTTCCCTCTGCCATCAGCCCCACTCATAACTCCATTTCCATTCCAGATTCCCCCTCTGCGCTCTAGGTGCACTTGCCATCTTGATCTCTGAGTGTTCACATTCCTCCAGCTATGTGGATTATGCAGATGCTATTTCCTTGGCTTGGAATGACATTCTTCTCCTTGCCTTCCTCGTAACTTTTCCTAATCATACACAGTTCCAAATTTCACCTCTAATGCCTGTCAAGAAATTCTTATCCACAAGTCCTACAAGAGGGCAAGACCCCCAAAGGCAAGTTCGCATAACACTATTTACTTTTCCTTCCAGTTACTTCTCATAATTTGACATTTGACTTTCAGTCCTCTAATTACATGACCAGTGTCTGTTTCTGCACTAGACTATCATCTCTGTGAGGGTAGGAGCATATCTCATTGGTTCACCACTTTATCTCCAGTCTTTCATACCACCTGCCACCTTCTAGATGCTCAATGAATATATTTGAAAGGATGAGTAAATAAGAAAGCAAAAATGCTATTTGAATGTTAACTATATTACTGATAGCTGTGATTTCTAACTGAATTTCCTGACTTTAATGCCACTTTACTTAAATTCATTCTATATACATTTGTCATTTCTATGCCTTTTCACATGTTTTTTGTTCCCTGCTGAAGACTTTAATAGTAGTGTCTTTGCATTGACCACCATTTCCAGTGGGTTTTTTTTTTTTTTTTTTTTTTTTTTTTTTTTTTTTTTTTTTTTTTTTTTTTTTTTTTTGCAGCCATTTATTTAGATACTATCTTGCTCAAAAGGAGGCTCAATATTTTAACGGATATTTAGACTTGATGTCACACACATATGACCTTATTTTCTATTAATCCCCAAGGCAAACCACCCAGCCCTTCTTTTTCCTCTACTCCCTTTCCTCCCTACTCCTACACACCCATGCTTATCTCTTTCGAAGACCTTTGACTGGAAATTCCTCAATTCTGCTCATCTGTTCTTCAGTCATGTAGGGCCCCCCTTCCTAATTCCACCCAGTTTTGTCTATTCCATCTCTGACCTGTCACCATAAATAATGTATGAAGGATACCCCATCTAGTCACGCTGTTGCCTGTTCTGCCTTACGCCCTCTTCACTCACCACTTTATCAAATCATATCACTAAACTTTAAGATCCATGATAGCAGGAAGTTGGCCTTATTTACTGCCCTAATCTCACTCCTGAAACAGTGCCTCACCCAAAACAGGCACTCAAAGTCTCTTGGGGGTATCAATACATGTCTAAAATAAGATTAGCAATAATAGGTTTGTTTAGTCTCCAAACCTTGGATCAGATCATGACCATTTAATGTCATTTCTAGGATTCTGCCATTTCAACAGGAAATTTTTGACTGACCAGTTCTTACACAGGCCATAGTCCTTCCATCTATCCACCTCTCCCCCTACATTTTTGGCCTTTTACCGACTGGATAGGCTAGTGTTATTAAGGTTTCACACAGTTGTTTAACTCAGTTTTGAACTATTCATAAGAAAGAAAAGGGTTTTAGACTATCATTCAGAATACATCAAGGCTCTACTTTAGGTCATTTGCTCCACATATGAAGGTCTTGAGAAAGGTTAGGCTTATATGTGTGTCTATAACTATCTTCTCCAGTGGATATAGGATACTCACATATTCTACTTTTTATCTCTTACACACACACACACACAGTCACAAATCTCAGTGTCTGGCACAAGGTAAATACTCCTTAAATGTTTGTTAAATATATTAAAGATATTTAGCATTTAATTATCTTATTTAAGAAGGTTGCATTTATTAATGATCTCATATGCTTCTGATATTCTGAAGTCAAAGGTTATGTAATTTTTGTAATCCATAGAATCCACCACAATATCAACCTCATAGAAATTAGTCTATAAAACTCATTAGTAAAGCTATCTGTAATCTTACAAGCATCACTTAAGAAAGTTGAGATAACTTTCTGCTCATCTAATGAACCCTTAGATTAATTTCAGTGTCAGGGGTTTCTGATAAATCCACCCACCTCCAGAAATGACTCTACTTTTCATTCCACAATTCTGAGATTTCTTATCTTGGGCTATGGTTAAAAATAAAATAGAAATAAAATACCTACCACATTTGCCTAACAAGGCATTTGCCTAATTAAGCAAGTGAAATGGATTGCAGAAGACAGGAGTTATCTAGACAGACTCCTTTCCTGTAATTAGTGTGATATGATGTCTAAAGAGAGAAAGTGGGAGAGGTAAGTTATATAAAGTAAATAAGCACTAGCAACTTATTCTCAAATCCACAGGCTTACACTAGTTTAACCATATATACCTCAAAGGCCTGATATTTCCCTTAAAGTTATTATTTTAATGAACAGAGCCTCAAGAGAAATTCTCATAGATCAGTAATCACTGGAATAGTGGTTTATGAAACTAAGAGAATTTGGAACTATGAAATGGAGGCCACTGCTGAGAATTAAAATTAAGGAAAGTGATTATATAATGTGATGAAAGTGATTACAGTTTATGGATTTCCTAACTTATAAGACCCAAACAGGAAGCCTTCACTGAGAATATGACTGTCCTCCATAGCTCAATTCTTCCTAGATATTGCACAGAATCAACAACAGATCATTAAAGAACTTGGCAGTAGTTCCAATCTTTTCACACAAGCTCATTACATTTTACCTATACAGGGGGCCAAGAAGAGAAGTCAAGCAGATGACACAAGAAGATTAACTGGGAAAAATCATAAAAGAAAGCGATTTCTATTATCATCAGCAGAAACCTCTTCACGTGGGATGTTATTCAGCAATAAATATTTCCAACTAGATAAAGCGCATATTGATATATGTGTATTGCCTGAATGCCATCCCAGAGAAGGAATGATCAGAACATACTAGGAAAAGAAAGTAATGCTTTCTCAGAAGAACAGCAACTAAAGTAAAAAGTAAAAAGGGCAGAGAGGGAGACACAAGGTAAAATGTAAAATTAAAAGTTCCTTATACCCTTCATCTTGGCTTCATTCAGATTATCTCAAAAAAATGTTAATGAAAGTTATACACATAAATTTCCTAAGTGTTCACAAAATTATAAATCCCACCATCTTGAACTTTTTCCAAACAGATACCAAGAGACATAATGCTCTACTGATATTACAATATGTTTGTTTGAATGGGAAATGTTATTCTTTTCCATAAAGTTCTTAAACCACTTTCTGAAATGAATGTTCTGAGTGGATAAACACTAGAACAATGGGCATTATTTTGAATTCATTTCTTTTATGTTCAAGATTTAACTAGTTTTACTTCCACATGACAACACCACAGAAGCTCATTTATATATTCTTCCAACTTCCCCAATCTTCTAGTTATTTATTCTGCATCTGTTTCCCAACCGAATAGCTATGAACCCCCATCACATAAAGTTCTATATGATTCAAAGAGACAACTCTGTCCTAATTCATAAAAACATACTAAATAGAGCATATAAAGCATGATGGTGTGAATCTAATTGCCACTTACATTAGGAAGATTTAGAAATTTGAAACTTTCAAGACTATGTTCTACTTCAAGTTTCCTCTTAGAGATAATTATTCCCAGCTAGAAAGAGATTCTAACTGTTATAAAAAGCTAATGTTACTGACCAAAAATTCTACACATCATTATATGCAAATGTCTGGGGAATTTTTTTGCATTTTAAATTATTTTGTCTTTTACAGGAGTCAAATGACCTCTGGTATTCTGGGTTTCTCATATGCGTGATTCCTCTAGGTCATGCCCACTCTGTGGATCACAGGGAGAGGTTCTAATTCTTGAATGATAATGCCATTAGCATTTCAATTAAGATATATTCTGTGAAATCAGTAAAATGTTTCTAACTTATAATTGCATAAAAGCATATTTTTTAAAGCTGAGCATCATGTCAGAATTAATAATACATATTGTACACTTTCATCAGCTAGCTGGACCCTGCTCTTCTGTACCCTGTGTTCCCAGGGTTTATTGGTCTTTAGTACCATGAATGTGCTCACAGCTCTCAGATCCACAAATCCCATGACCTATGGGGAAACCCAGACTTCTAAAAGCTACACACTCAAAACAGAATCACTCTCCTTCCTTCAGAATGTGTATTCCTTATCTAAGGTGATGGCATCATAGATTGCCCTGTTGCCCAAGTCAAAAGTAACCCTTGATTCTTTTCTCTCCATTACCCTTTACATCCTGTCACTAAAGCCTCCTTTAAGTCTAGACTCCTTTATCTTACCTTCAAGTCCAAGGCTACTAAATTCTTAATTGGGTTCCCCAGTTTCAGTTTCAGCCCATGTCAACCCACTTTCCACACTCGTGCCTGACTAATTTATTTATAATGAAAAATCTTATATTACTCTACTGCCACCGTGCAAGTATAAAAAGTGAGTAAAGGGGCTTGGTGTAAGAAAACAGGTAGACAGGGCTGTACTCAGAATGACAGGTGCCTACTCTACCTAAAGACACCGAAGAGAGTCATATCTGGTGAACTAAACCACTGGGTCACCAGATGTGCCATTTTTTCAAAAGAAACTACAAATCTGGATTTGTTTGCAAACATTCAAAACTTTCAATATTGAAAATACATGGACATTCTTAAAAATAAAGATAGGAAACCCTAATTTAATATTCAGGTTATCAAACTATTTTTCCAAAATGATTGTACCATCTGCATTTCCATTAGCCATGTATGAGAGTTACAGTTTCTTCACAACCTCACCACAGTTTGATATTGTCAGATTTTCGGAGGGTCGGTTTTGGGGGATTTTGTGGGGGGAAGGTGCGTCTTAGTGTGATTGAGGTCGTTCTAACAGATGAGTGTTGATATCTCGTTGGGATTTCAACTTGGCTGATCTCTTCTAAATCATTTTTTCTTCACTCTTTTTACTAGCTGATATATCAGACATCGCTGTGCCCCACTTCACATTCTCCCCACCAATTTTGCCGCTGTTGTTATGGCAACCAGCTGCTCATAAGTGAGCCCTGAAAGCAGCTCAACCTCAGCTTACTTGTACCATGCATCTTTCACTTTCTGCCCTATGGATTTTCTGTCTGCAGCCCCAACTTGATGTGAAATATTTGCCAAAACGTGCTCATTCTTATGTACATGTAAACCTAGAAAATCAAGATAACTATACCCTGCTGGACAACCTTTGACCAATGGTGAATGGAAGCTTATGAATACATACTCTTCCATGAAGAAATATGAAGTATTTATTCTATGGGTTGTCCTCACAGGATCCTTACGAGGAATAAACATAGACTTACACTGTGTTGCATACAGTGATGATCAGCAAAATAATGCATCCTGGCAATAGTGCTCCCTTCCTCCTTGTTTGAATTTTCCACAGCACACCTCCCTCCCCTTTTCTTTCTTGAGATCACTTTCCAAAATTAATTACCTACACACCAGCTCTTGTCTTGGGCTCTGCTTTAGAGAATATCTAGGCTATCACTTTTAGAATATACTGCAGTTTAAATAGGAACTAAGCAACAGAATAAAACAGAACCTATGCTGACATTCTCTGTTAGGGACCCAAGAACACACACTTTTTTTTATTTCTTTGATGAGTACTATTTTTAGGCATATCTTCAAGCATTAAGTTCTAAGACATAATGACTCTGTTATATGACTAAATGTTGGACTTTCAGTACTTAAACATGTCTCCATTTAGAATCCTAAGGAGATACGTGAACATAGCATTTTAGATTTATTGAAAACAATAAAATAATAATGTCAACTTGCTAAGCATTAATATTTAACTTTTATTCTTCACTAAAGTAATTTGTAAATTTGCATCATTTCATTTTACTTGCACATTTGTGACAGAGCCTCATGGGAATAATATGAAAAATAACTGAGATGACTTGACCAAGTGTGGTCTCTTATGGAATAGGGGTGTTCCTCTGTACCAGAGCTTATACCAGTTCTGGAGAGAGGACATGAGTGACAGTGGCCTTTGTGTCATTTAGGACAGAAGTGAGTAGCAAAAGAGAGGATTACTTTATTTTGTATGAGGGAGAGTCCTTGATTCAGAGAACAATTATTAAAACTACAACCAAGTGACTAGACAACTATTAAACCACTAAAAAATGTTCACATAGACAATGATTCATAAACCCGGGATTATGTAAAGGTTTGTACTTTTATGATCACATTTAACAGAAGATACTTTTCCAGTTTTCCATACAAAAGTAGTTTTTGTTATCAAGCAGGAGGAAGCTAATCTGTTTTGAAGGATAAATTTCTCGTTTCTTTATGACAATATGAATATTACTCAACTCTTTCTAGCATGGATATGTGTGTGTATAAGTATATTTATTGCATCTATGGGCTCTCTTTACAGACAAAATGGGTATTTTTTCTGTTATAGAAAGCATGCTTAATGTTTTCATAAAAGGTAGACGGTAACACATTGTAGAAGCCACATGTGTCCACTAATAGCTCCTGAATTTCATTCACAGTTTATGTATTTCATAGTTTAATGCTGGAGAAAAAGCTCCTAGGAAAAATGAACAATCCAGTTTGACTATGCAAATAATTAATTTAGGAATATTTCTGATAAAAATATACGAGAAAATTACACAAATATTTACTTAGTATTCACAATAATCAAGCATTGTAAACATTTGTAACATATTGCCTTCATGAAACTGATCCATCCGCTCTTTAGCATAATCATTACCTTCACATTCACCAACTAACGAAATTAGTGAAGCAGATTTTTAAGGTTAAAAAGCTACTTTGAAAGTTTTATGTGTACTCTTTAAACTCTTTCAGGTAATAGTTAACCAACATATGAGTAGTTTGCAATCTACTTTATTATACTAAAATTAGATCTAATGTTGACTGCTGACTTTCCATTTAGGGGAATAACGGTCATTTATACAATATGCCTTAAAACCAAATTTAGGGATTTTGTCACAAAAACAAATTGTTTCTCTATTTTCCTAGACACTTTAGGTTGTAAATTTCAGATGTATTACATCCTGTTGCCTCTTTTTAGTAAATTAGGTTATATTAAATCATCCTTTATTGCATTTGGTTCTTTTTTTCTATTCCCTCTCATCCTATCCAACTCCAAAGGCTGGGCTGAAGCTTAGCTGGTTTATATCAGGATCAATTATACATTAGCTCTCAGAAGACAAAAAAGCTATCTGAGAAGTTGAAATAACAGCATTCCAAGAGGTTTTCATAAGAATTATATTGTAAATTTCTATGGAAAGAGGTTTTTTGTTGTTGTTTTTTTTTCCCCAGCTCTGGCCCTAGGTGTTGAGCCTAGTTCAACAGCATTCATAGCCTGCTCCTTAGTCACCTCAATCAGATATGGGAGGAAGCACAAAAAATTGTGGCTCAACTTCAAACTTACGAATGATCTTGGAAAAATCTCAGGAGCACACTAAGCAAGTGGTAGAGGTAGAAATAAGTATATGGGTCCTACGTATAAGTCGCTCTCCTTGATGGAGGGGAAGACTTTCCTCACTCCTCTCCACACCCTGGTTTACAGAAGGTGAAGAATAGTTCTTGGGTAAATGGAATAAAGTATCCTTGAATAAAAGTCAAAAAGCAAAAGAGTTCAACTGCTGCCAATTCTTTGGCAATTCTTATCTCTGATATAAGTAAAAGAGCAGACACGCTGAAACCATAACTATACATCAAGCACTCTCTCCAAGCAAGGGAGACTGAGAAATTTTGATGAAGCTGAGAAGCCCCACTCCAAAAAATAGGATGAAAGAACTACCTAGCTCCATAATAAACCCTGAAAAATATCCAAGTCCTTTGGAGAGGATTCCCGCCTCAGTCACACAAAAAATTGAGAGTGATTTCCTGCAATTCCATGGCCATTCCTCCAGGTCTAAGCTTGCTGCCCTCTATGGTTATGTTCCAAGACAGCAGTCACTCCAATGTACAGAAGATCTCATGCAATAATTCCTAAAGTATTACAAGAGACTTAAAAGAATTTATTGAAATATCCATAGATGTCATTAACCTACAAATGAAGTACCCCCTGGTCTAGGATTAGTTATTCAATACGTGATCCATGAACCTGCAGCATAGGTATCGCCTGGAAGCACATTAAAATAGCATAATATCAGACCTCACCCCAAAATACATAGTTTAAGGAGATGACCAATTGATTGGTGTTTACGTTAAAGTATGAAAGGACAGTGTTATGAACTGTATTGCTAAATTTTATCATTTAAGAAAATTATGTAACTTACAGTAACACTGCTTGTGGATTTGAGTCATGATTACACACACTGCATCTGTGGGACATCAAAGTCACTGTGAGTCTACACAAAGACACAAGCATCTGAAAAGCATGTCTTCTGGTGGTATCATGTCTAAATATTTATACAATGAAATACATATTTTACACTAAAATATCTTATTTTCCTTTTTACATTATTGTGAGTACATTATATTGATTTTATTCTCAACTTAGTTATGTACAATATTTTCTATTGATCTCATTTTGGGAGAGTAAATGAGATGTTATAGAATATTTGTCACAAATAGTGGCCATTGGGTCTGAGGCACTGACAATCAACCTAAGAATTGTGGGAAGTATTCATGAATTTTAAGCAGAGAAGTGACGTAGCTAGATGTTTTATTTCAAGTGGACTATTATAATGGTTATTTCAAAAACAGATTTAGGGTCACAAGGCTGGTGTTGGAGAAAATGTTAGAAATAATTATTGCAGTCCAAGCAAGTCTAGGAAGTGGCCATAAACTTAAAGAAAAAGCAGAGAGGGTTTGAAGTAAGGATTAAACTATTTTAAGAAGAAAAGAGTAGTAAGGATCTATCCAGGGTCAAACAGATTTATACAAATTATATAAATTAGTAGGTGAGTGGTCACAAAATTTTTGTGTAGCTGGAAACTAGCAAGGTCAACTCACTTTGCTTTGGCATGATGGTTGGTGGGAAAGGAAAATGAAAAAGGAGGAAGGAGAAGAAATGCTTCTTTGTTTTTCTCTGAGCAGGATTTTGTTTTTTATTCCTGCCTGCTGGCAAGTAAAACCTGTAGTCTTTGGGAAATGGCATTGCTAAGAATCCACAGAATGAATTCTAGTCCCAATTCAAGTGCCAGCTTTGTCACTCTGGCAGATCAATTTTCTGTGACTCAATGTCCTTAGCTGTGGCTTAGGAATGATAATTTGTCCTCTCCCATAAGATAACTTTGACAGAAGAAAAATACATGCCAAAGAATTTTGAAAACTTAAGGAAGATAACTAAACTGTGATTGTTACATTATTTAAGTTTACATAATAAGTTTTCATTCAGAGTATCTGTATGCAGAGTGGGAGCCATGCCATTCGTTTCTGGGTAATAAGTAGGTTTTTCATTTTTCAAAAAAGAAAGAAAGAACTTTTTGATATTAACGCTTCTCTATAGCTTCATACTAGGGAATTTATGTGAACAAAGGGACCTAACAGTTCTACAGTTTTCTGGAGTCTCTTTTTTTTCTCAAATCCCTGTCAATCTAGTTTTATAATCAAGTATATTCTTTGGAGACCTTTGGTGACAGCTGGAAGTCAGAGTTGCAGTTGGATACATTTATTCAAAGTATTTTGTAAAAGACTCTTGATGGAGAAATTTTAAATTGAAAAAACATTCTCTGGGGAAATTATTATTACTTCAGAAAAGTCTAAGTAGTCACGAAGACTCTGAAAATGTATATATTACGGTGAGCATTTCCTGCAAGGAAAGTGGAAAGTCCCAGGCAGAATCACCATGTACACCATCAGCAGAACTTACCAGCACTCATAAAGCTTATAGCCTGGGCATCTATTCATTTTAATAACAAAGAATTACCATTACACCTATAGAGTACTGACAAGCTTTCTTTTTTATAAACCTAGAATTTCTAATTTCTCCCTACAAAAAAAAAAAGGAATTAATTTATTTAAATGAAAGGATTAATATATAAAAACAGTAATACTTAGTTGTAAATTACTCAGAGTTTTTCAAGAGTCTTATCAGGTCACAATAAAACACTAGAAGTTTATGAAGTTTATATGCAAAAAACTGTCTCATTATACCATTGAGCCAACTTCAAAACTGAACATAGTTACGTTAGGTGAGCTGAAACAGCATTTCACATACACAAGGTGGCATTTCTATTATCACTGATGAGGACTATTTTCAGCCATTTGAAATATTATGAACTAAGCAGGCATCCAATATGGCCATTTACACACAGATAATCATGATGCTGGAACAGATTCTGAAAAGGCCTCTTAGGTCAGACTGAGCCCCACTATTTAAATGCCACACATTTGTTTGAGAATATGTATGCTTTCTTAGTATGATCAATGTTAAAATAGAATCCTTAATGCAACTTATCAGATATTAACACAAATTCTAACTGTCCACCTACTACTAGAAATTCACTCAGTGATACAAATCTACTACAGAGATAACAAAATTGCATTCTACATGATAACTACAGAATTTTAGAACTGGTGGTGCTTCCTGGTGGAATAGCAGTTAGATCTGTTGCACCCAAAGGAACCAGGCTACATACTCCTGGGGGCCCCAGGGGGGAAACAACAAATGTGAACAACTAATTAAAAATCAACAAATGTGAACAACTAAATAAAAATGAAATAAAATGCTTCTTCCTCCTCTCTCTTCCTTCCTGCCTGCTGTCTACCTGTATCTTTCCTTTTAAAAAAAGAAGAATTTTAGAAATGGTGATATTTAGTCTAACTCTACTCTATGACAAATGAAGACATTTAGGTCTAGGAATATAACGGAATTTGCTTAAGTCCATATAGTTAGTACCTTACAGAAAGCAGAATTCAAGTAATTCTCTTAAATTTATTAATTGCTCTTAAAAGCAAAGATTATTAGGACTTTAGTCCTAGTAGGTATCCTGCCAGATAACTTTAGTCCAATTAATAGCTTGCAAATTAATATTTCAGATGTGTAGAGAATATATCATTAAGACTATCTCCAGGGCTACTGTATGTAGGGTGAAATGCAGAGCACAACTCAACGGTAGTCATGTGCAGAAATGCAAGTTGGGAAGTTCTCAACCTGAATGACTGTTCTCATCAGGGTTGACCATGCAAAAAAAAAGTTATTTTGAGAATTTGGGGAGCGACTGTAAGGCACCCTCTGTTTCCTTGAGATAATGACACCCATTCTTGATATTTACAGTTCACTCACTCCTACAAAGAAATGTTCCACATTAGGTTAAGGTATGTCAGATCAAGGACAATAATGTTTGATCTAAAAATACCATATCATTTTTCTCTCTGGTTCACAAATAAGAAAAATAAGAACCAATATTTATAAAACGCTAAATACCAGGGACTGTCATGTAATTTACACGTGGTCTCATTTAATGTGCATGACAGCACAGTAAGTCAGGCTTTTATTTTCTCTATTTCATAAATTAGAGAAAATCAATTTAGAAAATAAATTTAGGCACTTAGAGGGGTTAAGTAACTTGCTCAAGGCTAATGAACTCAGATGTGACCTAGATAAAACAGGAACCAAGTCAATGCAACCAGTGTTTGAGTCCTCATCTAATGTCAGTCATCAGCATGTCCCTTCATACCCAGATACACAGATAATTTGTGGATATTAATAATTTTCTTTAAATTGACTCACTTTTAAAAATATAATTAAATATATTATAAATAGAACCAATAATAATAAAATAGTGTTTCAGACCACTTCTGCTATAAAAATATATATATATATATAGTTACAATTTTTTAATAATAATAATAACTTGTTGAAGACCTAACAAGAGTGTAAGAAGTTAATGGATCAAGTGAAGATTTACTTTTGAGTATTCGGACAGCTACTCAAAATTGCCAATATATTCTTTTTAAACCAAAAGGTACGGGCTGGGTTATTACCACCTGGGGGAGAATGAACCTCACTTTCAGAGGTGGACTACAGCAAGTGGCTGACAAAAGGATAGAAAGAGCCCAAGGGGAAACTGCATGGAAGCTAAAAGAACAGAGCTGAAGGAAGCATACAGCTGGGGACTGAGATGAGGTAAAGCTTAGAAGAGAGGGCAAAGGAGGATTACTTAGCAGGGAGTTAGACCTAGAGCGACAAGTAAGAAACAGAGACTAAAGAGAGTCACAGAAGAGAAGGCACTGAGGCATGGTCATAGGCTAAGGAGAGGACAAGCTGGGGGCATCAAATGAGCTGGGGAAGAAAGTAGGCTAGCTAGGAAGTCCTGGGCACAGGGCATGTTCTAATTGGCAGGGCAAGTTGGAATAGATGAGTATTTCATCCCATCATCTCTAGCTGGGCTAGCTGCTCAAGCCCCCAAATCACTCTTGGTCCAGCACCCTTCCTGGCCCCTTTAGTCCATTTACTCAAACTAGTGTCAGAGGAACCCTCTCAAACCATCAAAGTCAGACCATCTCATTTCATACTCACTCCAATTTCAGTGTTCTAATTCAATGCTTCAAATGCAATAGGTCAGGTCTGGGCACTTGATGCTCCCTTTGCCTACAGTGAAGCTTCCCTAGGTACACTTGCTTTCTCCTCTTTCGGATTTTTGCTCAATTGCCATCTTCTCAATAAGGTCTTCCATAGATATTTGACCTATAATTTTAACCCCCACCTCCATTTTTATCTTTTTCTTGTTTAATATTTTTCTCAGTATTTATCACTCTTCGGTACTATATACTCTATTTATCTTGTCAGTCATCTATTTTCCATCAGAATGCAACCAGTATGAGGGTTGAAATTTAGGAGTCTTCTTCATATTTGACTCCCTAGTACTCAGGAGAATGCCATCTCATACTCAGAAGTCACTAAATATTTGTCAAATGAATAAATAAATGAACTCATCAATCCGGTAATGAAAGTTAGATAACTTGTATACTTCTAGCTCTTTCTTCTACCTCAACCAGCTCTGCGTGTTTCGTTTTCTAAATAACCCTCTACTACTTTCTTGCAATCTCTATTACCATCACTCTAGTTCAGACCAAGTCACCTTTCTCTCAAAGCCTGACTTTCCTCCCCTCCACTATCCCTGTCCCCATAAAATCCATCCCCTTATCCCCAGCAGTTATTAGACTGATCTTACATGTCAGTCTCCTACTATAACTTTTCCGTCATACAAAAAGACTAAAACTCTAGCTCCTTGACATTGCATCCAACACCCGGTAAGTCTAGCACATCCCTGCTGCTCAGCCCTCCTCTCAGTCCTGTCTGACTCACAGCACCAAAGTGATTTCAACTTGTTATTTTTATAAGTGGGAGACTGGCTCATTCATTCTCATGTCTTAAGTGTCTTCCAATGTCATTTTACCAATCCAACAAAAGCCATCCTTTAGGATTTAGTCAAATGGTTGCCATTCCCAGAGTTTATTATTATTGTCCACTCCTGTAGGTTCTGTATAATTTTCATACATGTCTTTCCTGTGGCACTTAACATACTCCACAGTAACTATATGTTTATGTGCATGTCTCTTCTGGAATCTGAGATCCTTGAGGGGCCTTATTCATCTCCATATGCCTAGTGCCTATCACAAAGCCTGGCACAGGCAGGTGACTCAAAAAACATTTGTTGAATGAACAAATGAATAAGCTGTGCTACATACAGAAAAAATAAATTTTAACTAATCACTGAGTAAATTAGTAACAAGCAACTTGTGTTACTTTCAAATACTTGGGCATCTAACTTATGTCTTTTACAAATTCTATCTTTCATAGAAGTAAAGAAATAGGCACAGAGCCCAGAAAAAATCACTTTTAACATATCTCTTATGGTTCTTTCATGTCCGGAAATTTGATTATCTTTATTATAAGTGCCTCAGGCACCGACAGATCATTTTTCTCTATTTTTATTCAACTTTATCCCTTCACTACACTGCTTCTCTCACCCACAAAAAAGAACTTTCAGCAAGCCACCATAACCAAATGTAACATTTGTCATAATGATAAAATATAGGAGAAACTCAATATACATTATTTCAGACATTTACAAAAAAGGGCATTTTTCTAGAGTAGTCTGCAATGAAAATACTCTAGTGGGAATTCATTGGGTTAGAATCAGTATGGTAATTGCATTCAAAGTACTAAATGTTCTACTACGTAAAAATGTAGTTAAATACATAGATATCAAAAAGGAGATTTCCTACAATAACTAATATATTGAATTTCTCTGTTACCACTCAGAAGTCTCAGTAAAAACACACGACACTGAAAAGATGACCTCTTGTGTCCATTTGTAACCTGTCAACCTAAACTTGAAATTAATTTGATGAAAGAATTCCTGTGCTACCTGGAGCTAAGAGCAAGGAATACAGATTTGAGTCTTTCTATTCAATTATTCCCTTACTCACCACCTAAAGTTTCCCCAATCAGACAGTGCCAGGGTAAAAGGGCAAACTACAAAAAAAAAAAGCCAGTTGGATCTGCCCTCTGAGTTTCTACTTGGAGAAAAATATATATAGACACTAGAATGAACTCTGGTGTTATGAGAACTATAGGGACAGCTTCAAACAGACTTAAATGGGTGGACACCATGAACAGATTTTAAAATGCAAAACATTTTAAGCCATGAAAAACAAAAAAGTCAAATATGAGCAATATGAAACACAAGTAGGTTATCAAAGAACATAAATGAAAATTCCTCCTAATAGCACTTAAAAAAAATGAAGGCCAGTGGTGGATACATCAGTCGCTTTTGAAGGAGTGCAGGCCACATACCCTGAGTTCGAGTCTCATGTCTGCGGGTAAACAACCAGTGTGAACAACTGATTACAAAAATAAATTAAAAAATACTTCTTCCTCTTCTCTCTTCTTGCCTGCCCACCTGGCTACGCACCTTCATTCCTGCCTGTACCTTTCCTTAAAAAAAAAAAAAAAAAGAAAAAGAAAGCTAATTTCATACAAATACGACTTATTCAAGAATATATAAAATATATATGATGCTTACTGAGGACCTTTTATATTATGGATTAGAACTGGTGTTAGGCATTAGTACTATAAAGGTGAAGTTAAAAATAGACCCTTCCTTTAATGCATAGAGTCCAGTAATAGACATGCAAGCAAACACTTCTAAGAGATGTAATAAATGTGACATGGGAGGTGAGCACAGGAAGAACAGTGTGGAGGGGAAGAGGACATTTGTCTATTGCAGTAGCTGTAAAAATCAGTTCTCTAGAGAGAGTTACACTGCTTATCTGCTATTAAACATAATATAAAGGAGTCAAAACACTGTAACTAGATACTAGGTTGTGCCATTTGAAAGTTATACATTCATTTATGGCCTATAAAAAAACTATCTTGAAGGTCTTAATATTTTGGTTGCAAAGTAAAACTTCATTTTTTTATTCCACAGATATTTGGTCATCATCTACCAAATGCAGGTGGAAGGGAATGGTGAAGAGAAGAGTAGATGGTACCAAGAGACTGAGAAGTGTAGTTAGCACTTCAACAAATCTCTTCTTCTGATTTGTCTCCAAAAAAAAAAAAAAAAAAAGCCAAACATTCAGCCCTGTAGGAGACCTAGAAAGCATGAAGGACCCTTTTTGTTCTTACAAATAATAGGACATAGAGAACATTGTGAGAATGTCTGAAGCAGAGGGAGGCAGGTACCCCAAATCCCTTGCTGGAAACTCACAGCCATAGAGTCTGCTAATTGTCCCTTGTATTTATTCTCTTTTTCATAGACATAATCTCTGAGTTTTGGCTGGACATCAACTGTCTAAAATATACTACATTGTTTAACTTACAGCCATGTTTATCACATATAAGTAAATTCATGGGAATTTACTGGGTTGTCAAGTGGAGCCAGAATAACCAATTTCTGGAAAATAAACCTGAAGGACTGTGATGTGGCCTTCTCTTTCCTCTTTTCTGCTGACTGTGGAAGTCCCCGTGAGACAGGTAGGGTCCAAAAACTAGACTCTGAGCCCACAGACCTATAGAAATGTCCAGCTTCTTGGCAAACTTCTGTTGTGTGGGTTTCTGGAGAATCTTATCTATCCCTTCCACCACTTCATGTTCAAATTTTTTCTCCCTCTAAATTGTTACAAGGTAAAACCCTGTCCACAGCAACTTAATCTTGACTGCTTCTTGGTCAGAATATCTTTAGGGGACCTAAAAACAACTCAGCTCTGCTTTCTTTTGGTCAAGAGTTTCTAATCTACTGACCACTTGTGGAGGAGGAGAGAAGAGTATATGGAGTAATCACTATTTTCAGCATCTTCTCTGGTATTCTTGGAACATGGGTGGAAGAATATCATCACCTGAAGTTGACTGATAGCGCCGACACCCCTTATGCCCACTGAAACTGTGTGACTGATTGGACCACACAGATTCAAAAACGCTGGACTCCTAGCCCCCAAGGTAACTGCCTGAAGTTCTGTCCTCCATGCTGCCATTACATGTTAAGCAAAAGCTTTATTAAACTTTGAACCACCTGTCTGAGGAAATGCCTGACCTCTGAGTAATTTCTATTACCCAGGAGTCCGAGGATCCACAGGGGACTTGGGGGTCTGTGTAATACCTCCTTCACCAAGTTTCTATAGTTTTATCTTTGAAATATTATATAAGTTAAATTTTCTAGTACATAGCATTTTGTGTCTGGCATTTTCCATTTAGCATAATACTCAAGATTTGTTCATATTCAGATCTGTCCGTATTGCCTCATGTGTCAGTTTTCATTGCTTTTTATTGCTAAATAAGCTTTATTATATGGAAATATCATAGTTTGTTTACCTCTTACTCCAGTAGAGAGCATTTGGGTTATTTCTTATTTTAGCAATTTCCAATACAGGCTCATTTACATGTTTCTATGTGAACATAGGTTTCACTTTAAATGAGTAAACATCTTGGAGTGGGTCATATGGTAAATTTATGTCTAATAGTGTAAGGAGCTGCAAAAAATGTATCAGTTTGCATTCCCTCCAGGCAATTATGGGAATCCAAGTTGTTCCATATCTATGTCAATATTTGGCATGATCAGGTTTTTATTTTATTTATTCTAAGAGATATATAATGATACCATTGTAGGTTTGATTTTCATATCTCTAATGACAATAATATTGAGTATCAATTCTAATTTTACTTGTCATATATTTATTTGGTTAGATAGCTACATATTTTGTTATTTACTGGGTTGTTTACTTATTAAATTCTGAGAAAACTTTATTAATACTCATTTAACTCCACCAGACTTCACATTTGCAAATATTTTCCCCTAGTGTGTAGCTTCTCTTTTTATTGTATTCACTGTATGTTTCTTAATTTTGAAAAAAAAAAACAATTTACCAATATTTTTCTTCTTTTAGGGATAACGTTTTTGGTGTCATGTTTAAGATATCCTTGCCCAACCCAAGGTTGTAAAGATTTTCTCCTATGTTGTATTCCCCTGTGTTTTGTAATTTTTAGTTTTACATTTAGGTCAATGATCCATTTTGAGTTAATTTTTGTAGAGGGCATGAGGTATGCATCAAGGTTCATTTATTTTTGCATCTAGATGTTCAATGATTCCTACATCATTTGTTCATAAGACTACCTTTCATCCTTAAATTGACCTTCAGCAAAGATAACTGTTGAAAAATCAACTGACTAGAGATGTATGCATCTACTTCTAGGTGTTCCATGAGGAACACTTAACATTTTTAGCAGCTATGTTTATTTTTAATAAGAATTTCAAAAAATACTGGTTTTCTAACTCCAAGTTGTAGCTTCCTCTTTTAAATCACCTAGTTCTAGAGATTATGGTTTTCTGAAATTTCATTACATAAAGTGACTGTAAAAACAAACATCTATATGCCTTACTAAATATCCCCATTTGCAAAACATCTTGTGAAATGTTCTTATGACTTCCCACTGAAATATGAGGCTCTCATTAGAAAGAACATTAAAGCACACAGCCTCTTTTAGATTGTGTACAATAAACCCCAGTGCAGACAAACAAGCTTTTTAAAACTAAGATATTTTAAGTGTAGGACTGCTTTGAATATTTTACTTGTAACTAATACATCATCAAGTCCCTATGCCCTGTGGAATTTCAATTAGCTACCTGCCAAGAGCCATAGACAGCATAATATAACCATACAGAGGAAATACCATCTGTTTTGTGACTAAAAAATTCACTCTAATATCACTGCCTATGGCTCCTGAGAGCTTCCTTGATTCTGCCGATATTATATCCTTGGTTAACCAACAGAAAGCTTCTCTGTGAGTGTCCCTCACTGCAGAGACCATAGGGAAACCAGTAATGCAGAGGATTCATCAATACTCTGATTATGCTGATGATACATTGTGCCGTTGACAACACTAATGCATTCATGAACGAATACCCTAAATTGGTAGAAACTACTGAATGCTTATTTTTTCTGTGGTAAACTAGACATAGAAGTTTTTGCAATCATGTTTCCTTCTCTAAATACAATATGAAAGTCATTCGTAACCAAAGGGGGGAAAAAAAATCTCAAAATGATGCCAGAAATAATAGTATTAGTAATAACAGCTATGGAGATCACTGGATTGTTATTATTTGGTGGAAGCATTTGCCTTCCATCTAATCACTCAGAACATGTGCCTGATGAATAAGCTTTTAGTAGTCACCTCTCCCTTTAAGGTCATACTATACAGAGTCCTGTGTGCCTACAGGATAAATTCTAGCTGTAACCAGATGAAGGACAGATCATTACTGGTTCTGATTCATGTTCATTCTAAACCTGCAGTCAGGAAACTATCAAGTTAGAATACCATAGCTGGAGAGACATTGCCTGTGTCGGACTTATTCAATGTATACAATGGAATCTACCATAGTTAGTTTAAGAAGAGACACATTAATTACAGAACTTTAGAAAATTCACAAAGTCTTTGGAAAGGTCAGAGACACAAGCTCTCAACAAAGGAATACCATCCAGAATCAGTGTCACAGAGCTGGTCTGGAAAGGTTACAATGATATTTGAGAAGTTGTTGCCATCACGAGTGAACCCAGAACATGTTTCCTTTGCTTGTGACCACACCAGCAAAATTGATCTCCATGCCATGTCTACCTCTCTTTACCTTTTGTTCTCTGGCTTGATACCATGTGTCTCAGTGTCTTTTTCTTTGTACTTATCCATCATGGGGTATTCTGAGCTTCTTGAAAGTAAAGATCAGTAGCTTTCATCAAATGTGGTAAATTCTTAGATGTATTGCTTCTATCTAATTCTCTCTCCTCTTTCTGGGGTTTAATAATTACATATATATTAAAACTTTTTACTGTGTTTCATATCTCTTATGTTCTCTATTCTGCTTTTCATTTTATTCTTTTTTTTTTTTTCCCAGAGGAAAGTTGTAGGCAGGAATGAAGAAAGGTAGACAGGTAGGCAGGCAGAGAGAAGAGGAAGAAGTATTGGATTTTAATTTTAGTTGTTCCCACTGGTTGTTTCCCCGCTGGACCCAGGACTTGAACCCGGGGTATGTGACTTGCTCCTTTGGAGAAACTGACCCACTGTGTCTCCAAGTTTACTAATTTATCTTCTGTTGTATCAGTTCACTCTTAAAGCTCAATTTGTTCTTAATTTCAGATACTATAGTTTACATTTTTGGAATGTTTATTTCTTTTTTTTTTTTTAAGGAAAATGTTTAGGCAGGAATAAAGGTGAGCAGAAGCAGGCAGAAAGAGAAAGAAGGAAAAAAGCACTTTATTTCTTTTATTTGGTTTTCATCTCAACCTTGGGTCCTAAACCTGGGTCCTTGGGATATATATCCTGTGCTCTTGATTAAAGGCAGCTGACCAAGCCACTACTCCACCAGGGCTCACTTTGATTTGTTTATATATACATGTATGAATTGTCTACTGAAGTATTTATATTTTTATCTATTTTTTCAATCCTTTCTTCCTTTTTATATTTGTCACGATATATTTGTTATAACTATTTTAAAGTTCCTGTCATTTAACTACAATGTCTAGATCATTTCTCGAACAGACTAATATTCCCTAATTATCCATCAGTCACTTTTTCTTATTTCTTTTAATGTTTGACAATTGTTATCATGTGTTGAATATTGTGAAGGATCTATCATTGAGATTCTGGATTATTTTTCTCTAGACAGTATTAAATATTTAGTCTGTAAGACTAATAAAATGGCAGAAAATCTCCTGGATTTCATAGATGCTTTATTTTGACATTTAAAAGACTTAGTCTATTTCAGTTTTGTCCATAATGCTAGAATGCAGCCATTGCCCCTAATGCATGACCTTTCTAAAGTTTCAAACGAATGTCTAGAGTGTTCACCAAGATTTCTCCACTTCAGCAGGACCAGAATACTAGCATCTCCCAAAACAATGTGACCTCTGAAATGTCTATTTAGTTCTTAGCATTCCAACAGTTGTTTTTTTTTTCTGTTAGCCATTTGTTGTCTCACAGTGTGCATTCATAGCATACAAATTAGCAAAGGACTTAGGAGGTATTTTATCTACATTTTGGAGGCTCTTTATCATTTGTTACTTCATCTATGGTAACCCAGCCCCCAAATCCTAGTTGCCTTTGCAATCCAAACTTCAATCTCTCCTATCAAGATTATCATTCTCTGTTTGGGTTATATTTCTCTCTATTTCATATTCAAAAATGACCCCAGGAAGGATTCCAGAGTAAATAAAGGCCTCACTTATGAAGATTTTTCTTATTTTAAGGATCTTACTCATGCATGCACTGATTTTCCAATGTCTGGAATTCTTTAATTTTTTGTTCAGATTTTATAGTTGTTTACCATGGTGTCAGCGATTTATTATCACTGGAATTAGAAATCATAAAGCTATATTTTTATTTTAAAAACTAAAATAAATTTTAATACAGAAAATAAAGACAGCATTTTGCAAATTTATTGCTCAAGGGGATATCTCCATTTGAGGATATCAGCATGAAATCAGCTTTGAGAGATGTAAATAGCACAGCTTACACATCAAAATTTTTTAAATAAATTAAAAATGAAATAGTTAAAAGGTAATGCAGGTCAAGTTTTCAAAATGTGATCAAAGGGTCGCACATATTAAGAAATCCAAATGATGGATGTATCATGATCTCTTGTTAGTGTTCCAACGATGACTCTTTTGGGGTAAATGATCATTTGAGAGACATTCAGGGAGCTTTTCAGTAAAATGATTTTAACATGACTACTATTTTTGGTCCATTGATCATCTTCTAAAGATGGAATGGTATTGGGAACACAACAGTACTAGTTCTCCAGAATATACTTCTGGAAATGCTTTTTCAGTTTGTTTTTGGCAGTCATTTCCCTTCCCCAGGGTCACATCAACCTTCTCTTCCTCTCACTTCTCCAGCCTCATACCTCCTCCCACCCTGTTCCTCAAGACCAGGCCCTCAAGCATGCACCTCTTTCCACCACTCAGCACATCCTAATGCACATCCACCCTCAAAAATATTCTCTATTTTTAAAGTATCATTCACCATTTGATTTGTGAAACCTAAGTCTAAGTCTGTTCTCCAACAGTAAATGAGATGAAATCTGTGGAGGACGGGAGACTATGGAAGAAGCTGATGTTATAAAGAACTATACAAATATGGAAAGAGCATTCAAATGATATCTATTAAAAAATACTATTCTCTACCTCATCAACATCTTATATTCTCTAACTACTGTGGCTTCTTGATTAGGTAACAACCAGCTAGAGAGGAGAACAAGGAGTAAAAAGGCAAAGGAACTAGAGAAGAAAAGTTTAGTATCTTGCTGTGTATAATGCACTCCCTTGTATAATGTGCACCCATGTTTTTGACTGAAACTTTTAGGAAAAAATGTTTAGCTTAAATTTATTAATTCAAATTTTTATTTGTTTATATTTAGGTAACTTGTTTCTTGTATTGTAATAGACTTTCAGCATTTATTTTTTAACATTATGGTACAAGAAATTACATGTAACAAGTAATTACAGAACACAAGAACAGATAGAGGTACAAGAAGCCTTTCTTCCTGTCACCTCCACCATCTGATGACACTCTGTAGGAGGAGGGCCACAGTGTCTCTCAGCAGCTCTGTTGCCCTGCTCTTCAGCATATTCAATAAGTGATAGCTTAAAGCTTGTGGTGTCTGTGTTTCTGTAAGAATATCAGCTAGACCGCTAGCACCCACCTAAAGTGTATCACAGTTCACCCTGTGGTAATAAAGTTGGCATCACCCATCTTATCAAGTTAGAGTCGGTTACTCTGTGAACAACAACGCATCACTCTTCATTTCATTCGTTTAATTGTTGGTTGAAATTCCTTTTGCTGCAAGTTCTTGTGTGAAGGAAAAAGGCCTGCCTGCCATTTCCAGTAGCCATGAAGACAGCCATGAAACAACCAAGTTAGCAGAGCTATAAACATTCTGCAGTCCGAATTCACTGGGATGCCAAAGACAACTGATAAGACAAAGCACTTCCTTAAATGCCTGCAAGCAGAATCTTGTGTGTGTGTTGCAAATATGTATCTTGCAAATTGAATCCTGTGTCGATTACTGTGTGTATTGCCCATGTGAAGACTTTACGAATAACTAAAGGGTTCTGCTTGTAATTCCCATTCTAATTTATACCTTCCCTCTCACATGCTTCTTCTAAACCTATATAAATGTACCCCAAATTACCATCCATGCTCAGCTTTTGGGAAGGGTCCCTGCTGAGCCCATGCGTAATAAATCTGCCTAAAATACTTCCAAAGAGTGTCCATTTGGTTTAACCCAGAGAACCATAACACTTAAGTTCAACAAAACCGATTGTCTTACTGCAGGCTATTATTTTGCATATGGTTATCAATGATTTCTAGTTGCACTTTTAACTCATAAGCAAAAATAAAAGAATTAAAAACATTTATATATCTATGGAATTAGTACTACTCATGTGTAAAGAGCATACTTATTTTTCCCTTAGAAATTTGGGTAAAAAAACTGCTCATTGTATATGGCAAAATACAGTATGTGCCTTGGTAAATTTGTTCATTCTGAAATATACCTCAGTTTTATAGGTAAAGAATTTTTATTTTTAAATAAAGCCACAACTGACAGCTCAGAATATTCAATGCTGACCATTAAGACATTAAGACGTTTACTTCTTAATGACTTTGGACATTCACATATTTGTTTCTACAGCAAAGTTTCTCATTAAAAATGTAGAAAGAAGGTAGTAAAACTACTTTATCCGGAGATATCGAGAATGAGGGAGGGATGCTTAAGGTTTATAGACTTTCTTTCAAATATAGATACTGAACACCTACTGTGTTTCAAGCACAAAATTTATGTTCTTCTACGTGTAGCGAGGAGGGAGAGGGGAAAGGATGTTTGATGTGGGGTATTTATACCAAGATGAATAAGATGGGGTTCCTGCTTGCAGTTGTGTTGGGGACATATATTTTTCAATGTTCCATAAACACTACTAGTGAGTCAGAGTTATATATAAAAGGTAAAGGAGAACTAGAAATGAATTGAATCTAGTCAGAGACTCAACAAAGTCTTCCTGTACAGACATTTGAGCTGAACCTTGAAGATGAGTGAGACTTGGCCAGACAATGGAAGGTAAGAGAAGCATTTCAGGTAAAACCATAGAGTCAGGAAACAAAATATTGTACAGTACAATGGTAGAGGTAAAGCGAGAGTGGATTATAAGGAGCTTGGTATTTCTAAATTGAAAATGTGGAGTATGTCAAGAAAAGAGGATGGAAAGGAATCTGGTGTACATATTATTGAGGACCTGGAAAATCATGCTGGGTACTTTAGTCATTACTATAAGCAAAGGGGTGCTACTGAGAAGTTGCCCTCAGGGATTGAATAAGCTAAATTACATTTTAGATAGAGCTTTCTTTCTCCAGTTTAGGGAAAATAAAAGGGCAGGGTGTGAAGAATAGCCATTAGAAGCCTACTGCAATATTCAAGAACAATTGCCAGGTCCCAGTGATAAGAAGGACCAGGTAGATAGTTAAGTAGGAAAAAGACTGTGAGTGTAAGGGAGGAAAGGAAGCTAAAATAAATATCAAGAGAAAAGTACAAATGTCTAGTGGGAAACAAAGACTGTTTAGGGAACTGATTTGAGGGCACTGTGACCTTCTAAGTTGATATGGATTATATGTAATTAGATACATGAGTTTCAAGAGCTCTCCAGGAATATAAAAAGAGATTTGAGAGTAATTTGCATATAAAGAGAGGTAAAATTATGAGCAAGGTGGAGAGCCACTGAAGTAAAGAGAGGAGAACAAAGAAGAAGGATCTAAGCCTAGGTGCTAGGGCAAACAATGAGAAAATGCACTGGCAGACTAACAGTCACTTGAAGATATAGTAAAGAGAATAATTATTTTTAAAGCTGAAGGAGTAAAGAATGTTGAGAGTAAGAAATGAAGCAGAGTGGTTCACTAGGATCAGGATGGAAGAGCACTGACTCAATAAGCTAATATGGAGGTCACTGATGAGAAGAATTTGGTGGAGTGGAGAGAGCTCAGAAGTCCTGGAGAAAATAATGCAGACTTTTCTTTCAAATGGGTTGATTTCAAGTAAAAGAATGGAGACAGTAACTTCCCAGGAGTTAGAGGATGATTTAATAAATAGAAAGTTTGATTCGGATGAGAAACACCTAGCCATGTTTATATTCTAGGTGAAATTCCCTATAGAGAATGAGAGACAGAAATAAGGAAAAGTGATAATTAGTATAATCAAGCTTTTAAAATGGATGGATGGGTTAGAATCCCAAGCATTAAGGAAAAGGACTGAACTTGAACATGTTGAAGGCATAATATCCTGCATCAAGAGGAAGCACATCTACTGCTGTGGCTCAGTGGCTGAGATGCAGGTCATGTAAAGCCCAAGGACCTCAGTTCAAGACTTGAGGTAGGGTGAAGGGAAAGGGTAGGAAAAATAAAACAAAACAACAACCACAAGGAAGATAAAACAACCAGAAGGAAGATGAGGGATGAGCAGGAAAGAGAAACACATAGGATAGGGAAGGCAGGAATTCGGGGTCAATTATATGTTTCCATGATTTCATTTTATTGATAATGTATGAATTGGGTTATCTCCTGGGAGCTTGCAGAGAAGTGTGTACATTAGATAAGGGTCTTGGAAGGAGTAGTGACCTTTCAAAACTGTCATAAGAGAAATGAGGAGAATTGGTGAACTAAGGGCAAGACAAAGGCCTCCTGGTGGCATTGAGAATACAGATGAAGCTTTTATCTAGAAGCACATGACCACCCAGCGTGAATACAGAGAAAATCAACAGTGAGACAGCTCTGCTAATGAGATTTCCCAGTCACATGGTAAGATGGACAAGGGTATTAAGGAATCAAATGAAGAGCTAACAGGGGCTGGCAGTCTGGGAAAATTTGAGAAATCAAATATCATTCTTGTGGGAGAAAGGGGAGCTTTACATCCTGTTTTCCTCTCACCCATCTGAGGAGAGGCCTAAATGCCTCCGCTTGCTACAGTAATGGGTAGCGATGGAAAATAAAAATAAAATAAAACAGAGAAAAAAACTGAAAGAAAGCTAATTGTCTCAAGATTCCATTAACCTTTCTCTTTAAGAGACACGAATAATCTAAACCATCCCCCCAAAGCCTTTTAAAATCCCAAGTCTGAGAACAAAATTATGGTTAAATGTTTAATTAATGTTTATTATAGGCAGCATGTTAGTTTTAGAAAGGTCAAATGTATGATACAGTGAAGTAGTATTTTTCACATTCTATTTTATAGCACTCTGGGCCCCTCAGTATAATAAATATATTCTATTATTTTATAAGAGTCTTGTACACAAGGCTGTGTAGGGTCTAGATAATATTGAATTTCAAGTCAAATGAGCTGATGTGAACCTTAGGCAAGTTACTTTATCTTTTAGACTTCAACTTTCAGATTTGTGAAATAAAAAATAAGGATAAATCCCCATGTTTCTTCCCAGGTTTAAAACAATGAACATAATTTAATAGTTTAAATCATTATAGAATTGATAGCTTGTTTTCTCTTTTCTTTTATAACATAGTCTTCACCCAGTTCTAATTTATTGGGCCTCAGTCCTTAACTCCATTGATAACACCAACTCTGTAAGAAACAATCAATTTTCCCACAATTTGTGTCCCCATTTCTCTCTCCATTCTCTACCCACAATTACTCTTAGAAGCTTCATCTCCAAGAGTTTGAAAATATTTGTTCTCCATCCTGTGAACATGAAGTCTGATTGCAGCAACCTCAGCACATCTTAATTTGTGATTGAGGGTAAAAAAATCAGAAAATGCCTATCAAATATCCTTTCAGAAAGCCTGTGATGTAGGGTATACCAGATACACTGAACAGCATGATGTGTGGGAAATAATCGAAACACAGCATTGATTTTGCCCCCTATTCAGATGTTTCTTCTGTCACTAGATGAAAATTGAGCAGAATCCATTGCTCACTCATGGGTTACAGAGGGACTCACTTTAAGTCACAATATACAGTCTTGACCCACAATTCAATTTTCCGGTTCTAAGAGATCAGTCAACTCCTCAAAAAGTGGCATCTTCTTTTGTTTCCTAGATTCTTAGACCATTAGAGTCCATGGGAGGGGTAGGAAACAAGAGAGAAGAGAAAGAGAGGACAGCAGAATTCTCATTAGACTCTGCCTGCATCTGTCCTAAGTAAACCTGGCAGGTGGTGAATGCTGACTCCTACCCTCCTACCAGTTTTGTTGCCTTAACTGCTAGCTAGGCTGTTCTTAGAAATATTTCCCTGATGTGGTCATATATAATTTCTCTTGACTACCTACTTCTCTTCCAACTATCTGGTTCCTATTTATTACCGATCTACCACAACTGTTTTGGGGGTCCCTCACCTCTGGCAGGAGCTCTGTAGGGTAGAAAAATCTTGAATAGAGGCCTTTGAAAATGATCCCAAGCCATTAATCAATACTTTCTTAAATAGGGCACATAAAAGATTGATAAACTGTATTTCATTAGGACCTTCCAGCTTCCCTTTAGGATGAAAGAATTTGGGAAGGATGTTTTTCCCATTTTAACTCCAAGAAAAAGCTGAATAGCCCGCAAAATTAGAATTTTCCTTGAACCCCTCAGAAAGGAGGTCACAGGGCCATAAACTTACTAGAAATTGAAAAAAAAAAAAAAAAAAAAAGACAGATGGCTACCAGAAAAGAGACAATGTGAGAACTGGCTTACCTGAGGCAAAGCACCTGGGCAAAACAAGGTCACCACAGAAGTGGGTAAAAAGATTGCAACTGAAACTCTAATAAATCGACAGTTAAATTTTTACAATTTGCTACTGTGGTAGAGTGTGAGAACATAGCAGAAAATACAGACATAAGGGGACTGACACCCCCTCACAGGCTTTTCTCCACAAACATGATGAAGGCTTCTAAGGAAGTTTGGGGTCAGGGAAGGTGAGCTGAGGGAGCTGCCCACAGTATTGAAGATCTGCTAGAAAAGAACAATGTGCTACAGAACAAAAGTCCTTGGGCTGGAGAGGGAAGAAGAGTAGCAAACCCTCCAGGCACAAGTGTAGACCCATTCAGTGGAGAAGGGAAAAAAGAAACCCTCCTCTCCTGAGGAAAAGGAGGAAACTCTTCCACACCAGAACCACCAAGAAAGCAAGGAACAGTGTGTCTGCCATGAGGAAGGCAGGATCACTGAGCAGATTCTAGCTGGAAAACTCAAGAACGAAGGTCCTGCAGGAGACCAGGGATGAACTAAGGAAAGCATAAGCCCTCTCTCTGCCAGGCTAGCAAGTGTCTAATAGGAATCTACTGCAGGGGAAAGAACAAGTCTCTGTCTGAGACACAAGCTCATGCAGAAACCCTGAAGCCTACTCCATCTGAGCAAAGTAACATTAATTGCCAAAATACTGGGGAAAAAAATGGGTTTCCTACTCTTTGCCCTTTCTCCACCCCACAACGTGAATGGATCTACACCATGTTGTACTACTCAGCAATAAAAAAAGCACAAAATATCAATCCATACCTCAACATGGCTGAATCTCAAATGCATTAGCCTCAGTGAAAAAAAGTCAGATACAAAAGGTCCCATATTCTAGGACTGCATTTGTAAGCCATTCTACGATGGGAAAAACGAGAGGGACAGAGCTCAGTAGCTGCTACTCTCAGTGGGTGAGAGATGGATTACAAAAGGGCACAGAGGATTTTTGAGGGATCATGGAGGAGTTCTCTATCTAGATTGTGGGAGTAGTAGTTCCACATACGTCATTCGTTTGTCAAAATTCACAGAACTGTACACCAAAAACATTAGTGATTTTACTATAAAGATCTCAAAGAAGCTAAAAAATAAATCACAAATAGCACTTAAAATATTTTCCTCATTAAAGCACACCATTAAGAGAGTGAAGAGATAAGCCACAGACTGGGAGAAAATAAAAAGAAATAGAACTTGCATACAAAATATATTGAAAATATACATATAAATTTTTAAAAAGCATAGATAACCCAATAGAAAAACTGACCAAAGACTTAAATGGACATTTCACAAAAGAGGATATCTAAACTGTAAACATCATGTGAAAATTGCTCAATATCTTTATTCTAAATACAAATTAAAACCATAAGGAGACACTGCTACACATCCATCAGATTTGCCAAAATTTAAAATCGACAATACCAATGATGATGACAGTGTGGAGAAATTAAAATTGGCTACAAATTTGTTTAATAACTTTGGAAAACTATTTGACCATATTTTCTAAAGTTAAAACACAGTTAAAACTGGGTAATTTGCCTTATCCAGCACATTCTGCTCCTAAGCATCTACCCCAACAAAAATCAATACATATGTCCAACATAAGACATGTTCAAGGATGTTAATAGTACCATAATCATAAGAGGAAAGATCTGGAAACGACTTGAATTCCCTTTAGCAGGAGACCATAGAAATAAATGTGATATGTGCATACGAGGAAATATTATCTAGAAATAAAGAAAAAATGATTGCAACATGCAATAAGGATGAAACTCACAGATATAAGAAGCAAAAGAATTAAAACAGTATATATTGTATAATTTGATTTATATGGCATTCATAATAAGTAAAACCAACTCATGCTGACAAAGTCAGTATAGTGGTTATAGATAGGGGTAGTGTTTACTGAGAAGAGGCACAGGGAACCTTCTGAGCTGCAGGAAATGTTCTGTACCTTCATCTTGGTATAATTTCCAACGTGGATGGGGGCGTATCTACATAAATGCATATATGTGTATATATGTGTGTATGTGTATGCAACTTAACCAAAAGCACATTTAAACTTTGTGTACTTTACTGTATGTATATTTAATTCAATGAAATACAGTACAAATAAAATATCACAGCATAACTCAATATGTATAAAATAAATTGAAAACAATTAGGAATGTTAATTTAAGTATTGTCATGACACTGATCCCCGCTGTGTGCTTCTTATCAGCCTGTATATGGAGAAGAAGCATGCATCTGTAGCCTGCAGTAGATTCAGCTAAATGTAGTCTATTCTATTTAGGATCCACGCGTGTACAATATCAAAAGCACATGTTTTTGTGTTAAAAAACATTCAGAGCATCCATTTTTCCATTAATGTTTTAAAATAAAAACATTTGTTTTTATATGCTATTAATTGCTATTAGTGTAATGTCTCGATTTATTTTTTCCTATAAATATAAAATCTAGTTTCTAGAATAAAATTTTTTGCTATCCTCATTCTACACTGTCATTTAAAATAAATCAATATTTATGCACTTTGCTGTATATAGGCTGAACCCTGAGAGAATTTGTTTTTAATGACCCTATCAGCATTCTCAAGGAGGCCACATCCACATGAGGTCTGCGGGGCTCACAGAACCATGAGTAGGTGGGCAATGCAATTACTCCCAACACAGAGCTACTCTGGCATTCAGTTCTGCTGCAGAGACAGCACCTCTGCATTTCCCTGAGTGTCAGACATCAGTCCTCAATCCAGCTGCAAGAATTACCCACTAAATTCTCCAAGCCATCCTAGAGGCTCTTGACAGAGTATAATGAGGAGGAGCACTCATCTGCTCCCCCTTTCATTTCATCGAGGGCTCACACACAGCCCAGCAAGCTATCCCCAATATGTATATATATTCACAAATCTTTCCTCTTTCGAATTTGACTTTTTTTTTTTTTTACATCTTTAAGATAGAGGAGAGGTGCAAGAGTCTTTCAACCAGCTTCAGGCATTTACTTTGTAATTATACTCTGTATTTTCCTCTGGCACTTCACTCTGAGGTGTGGTAATTTCTAGCTGGTGATGGGTATCTCTCAATCAAAATGTCACTATTAACATCTTATTACAGTGACTTAAGATTGAACTATATGAAATTAGTGATTGTTAACCATTTTGACCTAAACGAATTGCAATTTCGTGTGGTTCAAGCTAACAATATATTCTTTTCAGAGAACTGAATTTTAGGTTGGGTTTAAACTAAAGGGAATAGCAGACTCAAATGAGTAACAAGTCAAATACCGAAACACTTTCTGCATAGCAGCTCACCTTGGCTTTCAGGCCAGCACACAATTCTTGTTGCTTTCTCCTGTCCTTAGCCAATGTGCTCTCCATTTCATGAGTTGCACAGGCCTCGGCAAGTGTCAACACCGCTTTCTGCAGAAAGTCCCTTCTGTTCTTATTCCAATTTGATATCAGGATCCTTCTCTGCTCCCTAGCAAAGCGATATTGGTCACAATGTTTCTCATGTTCCACCTGAAAAGATAACAAATGGTAAATACTTGTTATGAAAGTGAGATTATATATTATGTCATTGTTACAAAAATGAATGATAACCAGTTATTTTGAAAAAAAATCGAACATACCTCTTAAAAGTAAATGCAGTAACCTGGAGCAGGTAGTAATCCCAGAGCTCTGAGACTGTGGCTAACTGGTAACTGCAAATCAGTCACTTAATACTTAAAAAAATTATTGTGATAACTTTGGTTTATAAAATAATATAAGCCTATATGTTCAGGCTCACCGTTCATCAGACATACAGCAACACACCACAGCCACCACCAAATTCTCCACAGTCCTACACCACTGTCTGCTGGACCACCCCCACCAATTGCTACTGCTCCCAAAATCTTTACCTACTGGTCAGTCTATTGTCAATGTTCAAGGATTGGTTTTTGTTTTGTCTACTCACTTGCTTTGTTTCTTTATATTCCCCGTCTGAGTGAGATCATCAGGTATTTGTCTTTCTCCACCTGACTTATATCACTTAGCACAGTTCCTTCTAGCTCCATCCATATTGTGGCAAATGACAGGATTTAATGTTTTTAGGGCCGTGTAGTATTCCATTGTATATATACCACATCTGCTTTACCTTTTCATCTAATGATGGACATTAAGGTAATTTCTAATTCTTGACCATTATAAATAAAGCTATAATAAACATGGGGGTGCGCATTATCCACAAATGAGTGTTTTTGTTTGGGGGGGAATATCCAGAGGTGGGATAATGGGATCATAGGGAATTTCCATTTTCAATTTTTGAGTAATCTCCAAACTGCTTTCTATAAACACTGTACCAACTAACACTCCCACCAACACTGTAAAAATGTTCCCTTTTTTCCACGTCCTTGACAATATTTGTTGTTTTCCATCTTTTGGATAATATCCATTCTCACAAGTATGAAGTAATATCTCATTGTTCTTTTGATTTGCATTTCTCTATTCACAAGTGAAGAGGAACATCTTTTCATGTGCCTGTTGGTCATCTGTGTGTCTTCTTTGGAGAAATGTCTTTCAGATCTTATGCCCATGTTGTTTGTTTTTCTGTTGTTGAGTTTTATGAATTCTTAATATATTTTGGATATTAAGCCTTTGTCATATGTGAACATGTTTTCTTGATAACCTAACTGGAGGCACTCAACCAATTCTACAATAGACTTTTACTAATTCCTCTATTCAGGCAACACTCTATTCTGTCTAAACTGGAATAACCAGTTAGGGACATGAGAGTTTGTGAACCGTAAAGCAGGAAGTATTTCTGGAGATCGCCCAATGATAGGTACTGTTTCAGATCTTTTTGTGAGTTATTGTATCCTATTACATGTCTGCTATAAGGAACCTTATTACATCAGTCTGCTAAACAGACTGCCAGCTGAGAATAAACTACTAACAGGTTGATGAAGAAGGCATTAAATTTAGAGTAGAGAGAAAACATACAAAAGAATAGTGAGAAACGTTGATATTTACCAAGGTATATTTGATAATTACCAAGAGAAATCAGCAGAGATGAATGGGGAAGTTTTTGAACAAGTAAATGGAAAATTGAACAATATGTAGTAAGATGCTAATTTTGTCAATAACAAGCAGGAAGTAAATGGTCACAGCAGCATAAAGTGATCTGAGATGGTGTAGGACACTGCAAGAAATAAGTGGGATTGAATAAATTTGCAGAAAGATCGAAATAAACTAACAAGGCTAACTACACATCAGAGCTAACTATTTACCTGATGAAGTCCTATTGCCTTTAGTTAGTTCAGTGAATGTCATTACAGCCCAATGAGCTCATTCTCAGTGGTCACCTCTTTGTTCAGAAAAGGGAGTGAGACAAAAATATGTTCCTATATTACATATCTAGTAGGAGGGAGATCTAAAATATGTATCCAAGCAGCCTAGTTCCAGCCCATATATTTAATCATCAGTCATAATTAATAACAGATAACTAACAATAGCTTTCCCACACATGTGGAATCTAAGTGCATGGTCCTAAAGTATGAATGAGCCCTATGCAGCCTGTAAAACAGCATGAAAACATAGGTGATCTGAGCAAAGGGAATTTGTATTGCTTGACAACAGACACCAGGCATTTAGAGTCCTACCAAGAGGCCATCCACAGAAAGCAGTCAGAGAGACCAGCATAGTGACACACAGGCAGGGTATTGATAGATCCTGCAGTGAGATTCGTACCAGCAGTCACTGTCTTCTTTCTCTTCTCTCACATGAAGATTAAGTCCCCAGAGCTATTATTTCATTTATGGATGGACAAGTCCTACAAAAACTCTTCTGATCCTGGACCTTTGTCAAAGTCTAACCTCAAAACCCAAATCTAGAAAAATTCACCTATAATGTTCTCTGAATCATGTAATACTTTTAAATCTTCGTTACCTCATATACGATAGTCAGACTGAGCAGCCCTAAAACAACTTCCACTTCCAAATGGCAGTGATTCTGAATACAAAGCATTATTTACCCTATATAATTTCAAAAATACTTCCTCTTTAGACCAGTTTTGGTATTTGAGCAATTATGTCAAGTGCTTCAGTTAGGCACATGCTAATAAACATTTATAATTGCTACAAATAATCCTGAAAACTCAGCTTTGCCCTGGAGTACTGAGACATTCAGAAGTTAGGATGTTTAAACTTGAAGTAATTACAACATTGATTTTTGCCCTTCCAATCCCACATACCTACGGGACAAGGCAATCTCATGTTGATACCAGTAGTTCCTGTTGGCAGTGAATCCCAACCATGGGAGATCTCAGTCTTAAGAGAAAGCGTAGAATTAATGCTAGCCTGAGTAGTGTGAAAAATCTCTGTAAGTGCTTCTGAAATATGCCTCTTAGAAAAGTATGTCTCCTAAAGTTGAAAGTCACTGAGGTAAATAATTCTTTATTATTCCCGTATATTCTCTAAATTTGATCTATTATTTTACCCTAAATGTGTGAGAAAAGAAGTTAGTAAGCAGGATAGGGTAGGGTCTTACTGAAAATAATACTTTTAAGTATAGTAATTAAGTCCATGATGAAATAGAGCATGGCTTCACATAAGTAAAAGGTCCACTACTAAAACCTGTTCTATAAAGTTCTTAGCTTTGTTTCAAAAAAACAGCAAAAATATACTGAAGACCTCTCAAATATTAAGAAAGGAATCATATACCATATAGAACTGTGTACTAATCAACCTAATATAATAAACAATTATAAAAATCTTTATCGTATCAATAGATACTACAAAAGTTTACAAAGAAATGACTGCTTGTCACAGAAGCAAATAAACTAAAAAGATCTAATTAAAAACCAAAAATACTTACATTATTTGTTATATAACATATTTTGTATATAACAGGTATCTGTTACAAGATAAAGGCCAGAATTAAAACAAACAGTGTCTGAGGAGGTGGATATTGGAAGAGAATAAGAAAGGATGGTCAAATTAATTGCAGGTCTTTGCTTCAGTTTCTTCATTTGTATCTTTCTCATCTACTGTTACATGAATTACAGAAGTTTACACACTGTTGAGGGGGTAAATTTTTATATACAGTGAGTAGTACTGTTACTTGTTTAATTTAAATAATTATAAGAATACTGAGTATGTTAGAAATTTTTATAGCATGGCCCATTTAAAAGTTAAGAATGTATGCTTGTTTGATTCATATGGTTTAAGGAGAACTTTTACAAAATTAATTGGTGACATGGTAACTTAGGTTTTCTTGTTTTTGTTGACTAAAGAATGAAATAATTTCCCAGGCCTTCCTTAGGAAAGTTTCAGTTATGACTCTGAGTTCTGAATTTTGGGGCATCAATGTTTCAGACCCATCTAAGGGAATCAGGTGGAATTGCTGGGATGGAGATGGTTGGGTAAGTGCCAGTTTCCAGGTTAGTGTTGGTTCCCCACGACTGGAAGAACTGAGGTGGGGCAGGCCCTGTGCATGGAGGATCAGCCACCCCATTTTTAGGTAAGATCAAGAGATAGCAGAACCTCAGAATGGGTGGGTAAATATACAGATACCTGGGGATCAACCCAGCAGAGCAATCCTGGGGACCACAGAGAAGCTCTCTGGGTTACATAAGCATAGAAGAGTAAATGCTGCCAAAGAAGGCCCCTCCCTTCCTAGGGACCATACAGACTTGAAAATCACAAACCTTCAGCCTGTAAGTTTATTTCTTTTCTGTAGTACGGGAAAAATAATGATTAGGATACCATTTAAAATGTATATATCTTGCTTAATAATTATTTGCCTACTGAAAATTTAACTTGCCAGTATGTAGGGTCCATACTCACCAAATCATACCTAGATTTGTGAGGGAAATATCTTTGTAACATGTCCAGATACAAAGTCCTTCGGCCACAGAGATCTCCAGGATACTGATCCAAAACAGCCTGGTAAATCCAGTGATCTTCTTCACTAAATTGGAAGTTTCTGGAAGCAAAAAAATAGCACAATTCATTGTTAAGCCATCATGAAGTTGAAATGACCTCTGTTCAAACAATTAGAAAATAATAACAATAACAAAAAATAAAATTTTAAATATACTGCTAAAGAAAAGATTCTAAATTTTAATACAATGGATCCTTAGTTTTACCATGAGTTCCAAACACAATTACATAAAGTTCAACTATGAGTCTGTGTAGAGATTCCTGAGACCAAATTTCCAGCAAAGGTTTGAGATTTCCAGCAAAGGTTTGAGGTTTCCTCACAACACAGAGTTCTTGGACACCATCAATGTGTCCAAGAATTCAACTCCATAGTGACACTATCTATCCAGAGATAGCATCAGATTCCAAAGGGTAAGGGCTCAGTCTCATAAAACCACTCTCCACTCAGACGCTAGTCACCAGCCATAGAAGTTAGTTACCTGTACTTCTAGGCAATGATTTACAGCTTAGATGTTCCCACACTTGCCTCCTCAAATTTTAGATCACAAGCCCTATGCGTTTTTTCAATTGTTTGTAAATCAGAGATTCACAAGATACTTACCTCAGTTTGGATTACTTTGCTACAACAGCTCACAGGACTCAGGAGATCCATTTACTCATTATTTCATTTATTATTACTACAAAGTATATAACTCAGGAGCAGCCGGATGGGAGAGATGGATAGGGCAAGCTTGGGACAAAGAACAGCGCTTCCATGCCCTTTGCAGGTACGCCATTCTCCCAAATGAACACCCCTCCTTTAGTGTTTTTGTGGAGGCTCATTACATATGCATTATTAATTAAACAACTGGCCATTGGCAACTGATTCAACCTCCACTCCACAACTCCATTCTCCCCTCTCCAGAGGTCAGCGGGTAGGCCTGGAAATTCCAAGGAGCTAATCAAGTGGTTGGTTCCCCTGGCAACCAACCACCATCCCTAGGTGCTTCCCTCCCTCAAAAGAAAATAAATAAAATAAAAAGTCAGGCACACCCTGGTGGAGTAGGCTTTTGGTCAGCTGCCTTCAGCTGATTCAGTTTCCATATATTCAAAGGATCTGGGTTCCAGTCCTGGGGCAGTGCGGGTGTGGGGGGATCAAGATGAACAACTGAAATAAAATTAAAATAAATAAATAAATGAGATAAATAAAAATCCTCTCCCTTCATGCCTCTACCTTTTCTTTCAAAAAAAAAATGTAATTAACATAACATGATACATTTATCATTCTCAGCACTTGGGAAATTCCAAGGCTTTTGATAGCTGTGAACTGTCTTCTATGCCCTTCTATGGATGAAGACCAAATAAGTAGCAGAAATATATTTTGATCATCTAAATGATCAAAATACATTTTTCTCATAAATCACAATATCATCAGACATAATATTTTTTAAAATATTCATTCCATCTTGCCTACGACAATATTTTTTTAAATCTTGAACAAAAAAACAAACATTAGAAATAAGTTACAAAGCATACAGATTAAAAAGAAACTTTGCTTATTCAAAAAACCTGCTATGTCTACACAGGAGGAAAACACAGAGTTAAATGAACAGAAGGAAAATAAAACCTGGGAAGATTGGACTCTAAAAAAAAGTCTAAAATTATCTTTTACTTTATCTTCTCTACTTCAGGCTTTGTGAGGGTAAGATTAGACACTGGGAATAAAAAGTTAGCCAGTGGCATTAAATTTCTGATTATTAAAGAAATCACTTGTCAGTAGGAACCATTCAATTTATTTTTCTAATAACACGTCCATTGTGCTCTAAAGTGTCATTTTTATTTCAGAACACTCATAGGCACTGGCCTGGATTGTGTTCTTTATAAAGTATTAGCAAAGTTCTATGCAGAGTGAAAAGGTTGCAATATCAACTTGAACTCTAAACTGAATTAATGTCTCCTTATTATTCTGAGTTTATTTGCATATTATTATTCTTATTTAATAAATTGGAATAATAAATACAGATGCAATCAGAGGGAATATTATTAGCAACAAACATCTCTTTTATCCAAGATAGAGATTTCTATTGTTTATTTCACTACACCACTGGTCTTCTATGTTAAAGTTAATTGTGATATTTAAATAATTTTGTAAAATGTCTTCTATGCCCTTGAACAATATTTAACAATATAAAACAGAATAAAGCATGCTTAAAATCAATGATACTCATGGGAATTTAACCTCACATAAAATTACCTAGTTTCTCTATAAAGCATTTCATTATTTGGTTAAGTAGCAATAAAGAAAAAAATTATTTTATGCAAGAAAATAATCTCTAACAGCTCTATAGTGGGAAGAAAAAGAGTTGGAGGAGGAAGCATACACTACAATTCTTGAGTGCGACATAGTCTATTGCAGAAAAAGAGTTTAAGATGTGTTCATTCACTGAACACATTGAGTGTTTTGGTTCTGTCTGAATCACTTATGCACATATGGACAGTGAAAATCTTCTCCAAAGAAAGCATTTCAAATTGGAGTATCAAGCCTGGAAAAAGGCTTGCCTATGCATATTTGGCCCTTAAAATACCCTGAAATTGTTCAAGAACAATATCTCAGGTCCTCTTTCAAAGGACAGAGTTTCATTCGTGATAACATAAGCATATTTTAATAGCAGAGTTAGCCACATAAATTCTATACTTACCATACTGCAAGAAACATCCACAACAACAAAAGGATATACCTAGAATCCATATCCTCATTAATATATCTAAACTGTTTCTATAACCAAAAGATTTGAATACAGTTTGAATTTTCACCTTTATTTGATTACAAATGTCAGTGGTGTGTGCTATGTAGGAAGAAGTAATAGAATCTAGGTCTAAAGAATGTTCTGCTTTTTTAAGTTTTAATTTACCTATAGTCATCTATAAGGATGCCGTCGGTGAAATTCCCAGATCTCCTTTATTAGATAGAATTCCCATCACCAAGATGCTAATAACATACAAATGCCCCTCCCTTCTCTGGAGAATTACCCTGGGCCAAATGGGAATTGCCTCACCTAGAAAGCTACTTCTTCACTCCTTTTCCAAACATAACTCAGGAGCACAGGCCTGTCAGGTTACTTCAAGATGGGACCAATTCTGCAATACCGTCTTGCTCCAGGATTTCATTATGAAAGCAAACTACAGCGTTTCCAATGAGTTCTCTTCCTTGCTTAGACATTCTCTCCTTTTCTATTCTGCTTCCCTTGCCATCCTTTACCTGAGAGCACCACACAGCAGTCATTTATTCTCATTATCCCTGTCGCAGATGTGCATCCACAGAATCTGAACTAAAATAATCTACAAATAATGTCACCCAGAATTTTTAAAAAATAGTTTAAATTCTTTGGTAAATGGAGAACTACTTCTACTCTAATTGCCTTAGTGATCTCTCTACTAAATATGGTGGTGCAAGAGTGTGACTAACTTCAAAAAAAAAGTATACATAGCAAATATTTACAACTTTTCTCCCAATTAAAGCATACAGTAAACAGTGTACATCATTATAAATAAATACAGCAGAATTCTGTGCATTTTTATACATTGAGTAAATGTATTAATTAAGGGCCATCTTAGTGACATTAAAACCACATAAACATATGAAAAAATAAAATATTAAAACCAGATATTTCACACCATGTATGCTATGAACAATGATCACATCCATTTTGTCCTTCTTGCTCATTTTAGAAATCTCACATCTCAACTGCTTTTTCCAACTAACACAATTACACGAATTAAAGTCATTTTTTCTAGAATATGTAAAATAAAAGCAAAAAACATGCCTAAAGGAAATTATATAGAAATACTCACAATATTGTTCTTTTTAAAGTATTTATAGCAGTTTCTAAAGCTGTAGGCTTAAATCTTCAGGCAAATAATCACATCAGCAATATTAATGGCACAGTCATGTATCTCCATTAAAATGCTGTTTGTGAGGGAGAAAACTCCCACTACTATAAATACATATATATAGTGAGCCTCTGGATAGTAAAAATCTAAGAGGAATATTCAAACACAAAAGCCTTACAATAAAAAAAAAAATCATTTCCCACTTAGTCTCTAAATAAAGTCAAATTTAATATTTTCATTTCTAAATTAGAATCTGAAACATTTATCTGTCCTAATCAAAACTTCATCTTTTCATTGAAAGAAAAATCTATATAAAATAGCTGATACATGAGTTTGTTTTTACTTTACAAATTTCTGATTCAATTTGATAATTTTGCAGAATGATTATGACAGAACTAACTATATTAAACAGATACTAAAAATATTCTGATCACATGTCAACTTCTGAATTTGAAAATGACTCTAAAATTTGAAATCCTTCAAACATCTTTAGACAAAAGATATTTGGCATATCTTTGCAATATCTGCTCTTTTTGTCCAAAGTTTCTAATTTATATGCTGCCTAATTTCCATCTTCACACAGATTTTACATTTTCCGGGGTTATTCAGCATTTTAAAAATTTTACGAAATTTCAGCCTGCAGAAAGATGAGATAGTTACCATTCAATCCCCACCCAAGATCCCATTACCCCAAACACTCAGGTTCACATATATCATCTTGTCATGATTTCCTAGGAAGTGAGACAAAGTAATTCAGATGGGCAGACCCACAGGGCTATGATAATTCAATTGAACCAAGGTCTACTGTCTTTCTAATTCTACCTATTTGAATCATTTCAAAAATCCTAAATTAATCCACAATTGAGCTACCTGTTTTCTCAAAGTCATATTTAAACCACTTCCCTAGAGTTCTGATTCCATAACATGAAAACACATTTGACAGGTTGAATTTTTCAGGGCTTTTACAGGGGACTTCCCTGACTCCAGACCCATTTCTGATCAGCAAATTCTGTACATCGTCTTCCCAGGGAGTCCAGTCTGACTTAGCAGTTATCATTTCCAGGGTTCCTGAATGCTGCACAGTCTGATTATATAGGTGAGACGCTTACAGCCAGAAAAAAGTGGGTACTCAGGAACATGGTCAAAATCCCACCAAACTTAATAATCAACAGCAATGAAGACATGACCCACAAAGAGAGAGCTTGTAACAGCATTGAAATCCACACTCTTCTGATGAGTGACAGAAAAATGATGGTTCCCGAATTTCTTTTATTAATAATATTTATTATTTCTTTTGTTTACAATGCTATATTCACTTTAGGACACTGAAATTGCATTTCAATCTGTATTTCACACTGCACCTACCACCAGAGTTCCAGTGTTCCTTACTGCCACCTTTTCCCTTCTTCCTCTCACCCCCACAGTCCTTTGTTCTGTTATTTTTGTTGGGACTTGTGTGTTCATGTGTTTCCATAATTTCTTATTAGGAATAGCAGAAGAGACTCAATGATTTACTTAGAAGCTGCATTTTCATAAGAAGCATGTTACTTTTACTGAGATTTATTTTTTCAGAGTAGTTTACACGGAAAACTCAATTTTTTACTTGGAATATATATTTTGTGGAGGTAGAGTAGCTGGGATGATGGAAAGATCCCTAAATCATTTACCACTCATTTACCACTAGTTTTAAAAAGCACTATAACCCCTAGAGAAAGTTTTTTGTTTCTGTTTTTTGAAGAAAAATGAACAGTCAGGAAAGAAGTCCAGTAGCCAAGGACCTAGGAAGACAGGGGAGAAAGAAGCATTTTATTTTTATTTAGATGTTCATCTTGGTTGTTCTCTCTGGCTCCAGGACACAAGCCTGGATCCTTGGGATGTATGTGAACTGCTCTTCACCAGAGGTAGTAGACCTAATCAATATTCTATCAGGGCCACCCCTAGGGGAAGTTTTGAGATCATCTGATTAAGATAAAACAGCCTATTAAAAGCAAAATGCAATGACTCAACTGCCCTATATACTCATCATAAGAAACTTAAGGAAAAAGTTCATTATAGCAACTGTGGCTCCTACTACAGTTCCCACTACTGCTCCTACCCACTGAAATTTTGATTTTATTGACATTCAACTTCTTTTCATCAGGCCCCTACTTCAGGGAAGGTGAGTCCTATCTCTAGTTCTGGAAGTGAGTCTTGACTAAGCTTAGTCACTCACAAACTTTCCGTTCCTTTGGTCAGTGTTTGATATAAACATGAACAAAAGACCCATTCTGACCAATGAATGTAAAAAGTCTTCTGGGTAAAGATTTCCCTCATAAAATGAGCCGCAGGATAAAAAGGTTCCTTTTTACTTCTAGGTGTTGTATGAAACTGTTAGTTGTATGGCAGGAAGACATCTAATCTGCAGAAAGGCAAGGCAAGAGATTGCAGAAAACCAGATCTCTGTACCTGTACCACTCTACCTCTGCATTTAGTGTGAGATAAGAAATCACCTTATTATTTGAGTTATTTTGAGTTGGGTTGGTATTCTCTTACAGCCAATGATATCCTATTTAATAGCTAACTGAAAGGAAGAAAATAACTATAAACACTGTATCCTTATATTGCTTTGGAAGGAATATACTAGGAAGGGATGTAGAGATTAAAGAGAATTAGATCCAATGTGGCCAGAGACTGGCCTCTAAGTAATACTCCTTAGATGATCAGAGGCAGACTAAGAGTGATTTTTAAGGAAATCTAAACAAAATCAGCTCAAACCCAAATGAGCAGAATCAGTAAAGATACAGTCATCTATGAATATATTACTTTTTTTTAAGAAAAATCCTTTTATTGAACCAAAATTTGTTTCCATTTTACCATTTTTTATTCACTTTTGGGAAGTAAGAAATTTTTTATGCAATGAAGTTAAAATGAATAAACTTACCTTATACAGACTATATGCTTCATTTCTCAAAAAGAAAGGTTCAAAAGCAATAGTAATAAAATTGACCTACTTCTTTGGTATGGCTTGAGAAGAAAATTAATTAGTTATTATGAGGACTTCTGAAATTTTAATTGCTACATAAAAGTGCTATAATTTCACTTCAAACCAACTACCAATAATCAACAAGAAATTATAAGAATGGATTAAAAGAGTAATGACTCTCTCACTTTGCTGTTTTTTAGACATTAACAGTGCTCAATTTTATGTTCTTTTATAGGCATTAACATGGCAAATAAACATAAACCTGTGAATGTTGTGATCATAATTTCTAACACTACTGGTTCTCCATAGTCTCAGTTCTAATGATATGGTTTCTTCAAAGGGTGGTTTTTATCCACATTTAGATTTCCAGATAATTATAGGAGAAGGGAAAACTTGTTATAAATAATTGATTTGAGATATAAAATAGGCATTCTAATTCTTCATGTGTCAAAGTTTGACAATACTATCTAGAGAAATTTTAATCTTCTCTTTGCTTATAGCTACACATATTTTACTATTTTAATAACAAATTCTATCTGTATTACCCAGGTTAAAAAATAACATATGTCAATTGTCCTGGATAAAAATCTGTCAAGCGGCTATATTTCCATTTTCTCCAATCTGATTTACTAAAGATTAATTTGATTTCACGCCCAGTGAAAAATAGAAACCTCTCCTAAATGACTCTCACTCCTCCATCCTGCAAAACACAGGTTTTTCATTCTTCTGCAGTGTTAAAAACATAGTCTCATGCCCCATTATACTGTATAGTTTCTAGCTAAAAAAATTATGTCAGAAAGGCAGGTATGGACTACAGTGATAATAATAATAAGGATTATTATATTGGAAATTTATAGCAAATGTTCTTAGATATGCTTTTCATAAATACATTTAAGCAAACATAACATACAAGTAAATATGTAGACTGAATTATTAATTAAACAAAGGCAAGCTCTCGGGCTAGTTTTTGGGATACACCTACTTTTTCCCCTTGATAAAATATATTCCATTATAGTCTAGAGAACTTAAAACCTATTTTATTATCACAATAAACCCAAAGTAGGTTGAACAATCCCAAATGTGGTTTTTGGTTTAAGAGTCACAAAGCATTAAGTACTTTTTATGATGTATTTGTTTTAAGAGAAAGCTATTAAGTATACATAACAAAAAAAAACATAGTCAACAACTTTTACCTCCCATAACAAATATAAATTTCAAAGTCAGGCTAGATATCATGTGGGAATAGACCATTAAAAAATGGGAGTTTCAGTGACCTAGGTTTTCCTTGAATGGATTATGTAGCCACCATGATTAAGTGAACACACTGGTATTCAAATAATCATCTCCTGCTTCTGTGAATGTCTTCTCTTACTAACTAACCCCAAAATACAACCAATCCAGTCCAAAAATGTAGAACCTGAGACCAGACATGAAATGGCACCAAAACGTCCCAACAGTTCTGAAACTACATTTTCAGAGAAAAGTATCACCTGGTATTAAAAGGCTCCAATCTTTTAACTTGTGACTTCATCAAATAAGCAAATGTCAGTTATCTACAATGTTCTTTCCCTCTCGTTCTTTCTACAGTCATAAAGCAACAGTCACAAAGCAACAGTCACGTATGTAAGAATTCCTTTATTCAAATATATTTTAAAGAAAATTATGTGAGGCCACTCACTGTTTTTTGAGTGCTGGCTTCTGATGCTAGCTTTTAATCTATTTTATTTGCAATAGAGTATATTCTTTACTTTAGAAAAAGGGAAGAGTAAAGTTATTATCAAAATAATGATAGATTTATTTCCTCTGTTAGAAAAACTTTCCTGTAGTAACAGCAATGAACTACGCTATATGTATATATATATATGAAAATTGAAAAAGAGGCAGAGAATATGAACTGGGGATATTCACAAATGATTATAATATTCAATACCTTGATGTATAAGTCCAAAGGATAAACAAAATGATAGAAACTTGATGAAAGTATAAATTACTTTTACTTTTCTGAAAGGCAATACAGAAATACTCTCAAAACCCCTAAAAAATTTTTTTGGTCTTTGACTAAGAATTCATCTTAAGGAATAAGCAAGGGTTTATTCAAAATATAGCAACATGTTGTCTGTGCCAAAGTTTTTCAAACAAGTAACAAAATGTGGAAAATAATTGCCAAAAAATAGGAAGTAGAGTTGTGTGGTACAATCATACATTATGCAACATCATGCATTTAATAGAAATATGCAAATTAAAAGTTTTAAATTACTAATCCAAAATGTAGAAGATTAGTAAACATCTATTGAAAAATGAATAAAAATGGATCTGATTCAGAGCCAGGAAAAACAATGGATATTTATGTAGTAGTCCTTTTTTTTTAACAGAAAGGTAAAGGCAGGAATGAAGGCAAGTGAGAAGGCAGACAGGAAGAGAGGAGAAAGAAGCATTTCATTTATTTTATTTAGTTGCTCATACTGGTTGATCCACCTGGACCCAGGACTTAAACCCAGGGTATGTAGCCTGCGCTATTTCAGAGGTGACTGACCTAACTGCTTCTCCACCAGAGGGTGCCTATTCTTTCACTTTTATAAAAAACATAACTATATCTGAAATACGCAAAATGTTACCAGAGGTTCTATCTGGGTGTAGGGATTTTAAATTAACTTCTAGTTTCTGCTTTTTTGCTTGCCTCTATTTTTTTCTCTAATAAATGTAATTATCTTTGTACTAAGAGAAAAAAAGTATGTGTAAGGACAAATCCATAGACTACAAAATAATTAACTTGAAATTTACTAAAAAGGAGTGCAAATTGAAATAATTTAGGTGAATAAATAGAAAACTGTGAACCTGGCAATGTACACACAGAGGGACAAAATTGTTCAATTCATTGTAGATTTTAAATAGCATTCAGATCCAGATATTATAAAAGAGTGCAATAATTACAAATCAACATTATACATTTTAATATACCTATCAAACAATAAAGTGGAAATTCCATGCTATCACTCTATAACTTTTGCCACATATTGGCTTAAGATTTGACATAAATGTAACATCAGACAATTTTGTTTCATCTATATGATTAATTCATCCAAATGTTAGGATACTAAGATGACTATCTTATCTAATCTAAAACAATGAAACTTATCTTCATGTTACTAATGAAATACAGCCCAAATAGAATCTAAAGAGTTTCACAAACACACTGAATAAAGAAATAGATTCAACGGTACTCATTTTTTAAGTTTTAATAAACTTTTGTAGTATTTTATTGCAGTAACATTGATTTAAAAATTAAAATAAACTCATATGTATAGATTCCCCATATGTGCAGTTTGCCTATTCCTCAGATATATGTCAACACACCATGCCTTCCATTAAATCACCAAGTATTCTTCACCATTATCCAGTGGGCTCCACCACTTGTTTCCCCACGCTCCCACCACCATCGTCACATTCTCTATTGGTAAGCTCAGTTTTATTGCAAATGTCCAAGGATTGGTTTTGTTTCATCTGTTTCTTTGCTTTTTTATATTCACATTCTACCTATGAGTGAGATTACCATGTATTTATCTTTCTTTTTGACTGATTTCACTCTGCATAATTCCCTCTAGATCCATCCATGTGGACTGAAATGACAGGATTTCATCTCTTATAAGGGCTCTGTAACATTCCATTGTGTATATATACCACATCTTCTTTATTCATTCATCTAATATTGGGCACTTACGTAGTTTTTAGTTCTTAGCTATTGTGAGTAGGGCTGCAATAAACATGGGGGTACATAAATCTATGCAAATCAGTGTTATTGTATCTTTTGGGTAGATACCAACAGTGGGATGGTGGGATCATATGGAATTTCCATATTCAACTTTCTGAGGAGTCTCCACAGTGTTTTCCATAGGGTTTGCACAGATTTGCACTCCCACCAACAGTGTGAAAGTGTTCCCTTTTCTTCACATCCTGACCAACATTTGTTGTTTCCTGATGTTTGGATAATAGCCAATCTCAAATGTTTGATGATATCTCATTTTTGTTTTTTGATTTGCATTTCCCTGATAGCCAGCAAATAGAAACTTCTTTTCATGTGCTGTAGGCTATCTATACATCCTGTTCAGAAAAATGTACCTCCAATCCCTCCTCCCATTTTTTGATTGAATTGTCTGTTTTCCTGTTATGAGTTTTATGAGTTCTTTGTATATTTTGACTATTAAGCCCTTGTCAGAAAAAGAGAATGCTAACATATTCTCCCAGTTAGTAGACTGCGTTTTGTTTTGGTAACGTATTCTTTTGCTTTGAAGAAGTTTTTAATTTGATGTAGTTCCAACTGTTTACTCTTGTTTTTCTTTTCTTTGATGCTGGGGTTGAGACCCCAAATACTTCTCTAAGTCTGATGTCATGGAATGTCTTTCTGATGTTCTTTTCCATGAATTTTATGTTTTCCAGTCTTATGTCCAAGTCTCTAGGCCATTTTGAATTAATTTTTGTGAATGATGTTACAGAGTGACTTAGCTTCATTCTTTTGCATGTGGCTATCCAGTTATCCCAACACCATTTATTGCAGAGAATTTCTTTTCTCCATTATATGTTCTTGGCTCCTCTGTCATAGATTGCCGACTCGTGTGTGTGAGTGTGTGTGTGTGTGTGTGTGAGAGAGAGAGAGAGTTTCTAGTGATTCAGTTCTATTTCACTGATTTGTGCCACTGTTATTATTCCAGTACCATACTGTTTTGATCACTACTGCTTTGTACTGCAGTTCAATATCTGAGAGTGTAATCCCTCCAGATGTTCTTTCTTCTCATAATTGCTTTGGCTATCTAGGATCTTTTATTGTTCCATGAAACTCTTAATACTTTTTGTTCTGTTTCTTTGAAATAAACCTGTGAAATTTTAATAGGGATTGCATTAAATCTGTATATTTCTTTAGGTAATAATACATTTTAATAACGTCGATTTGTCCCAGTCATTCACAGGAGATGTCCTTACATCTCTTTGTTGCCTTCTCTATTTCTTTTAAGAAGGACTTCTAGATTTCACTGAAGAGGTCTTTTACCTCCTTTACTAAGTATATTCCAAAATATGTGATTCTATTTTAAACAGTGTGGTTTTCTTAATTTTGTTTTCTTCTATATATTGTTTGCATATAAAATTACAGCAGATATTTGTGCACTGACTTTGTAGCCTACCACTTTTCTATATTTGTTGATTTCTTCTAGTGTGTTTTTGACAGAGTTTTTAGGCTTTACAAAATATATCATCGTGTCATCAGCAAATAAGGATAGGTTTACTTCCTATTTTTCTATTTGGATTGTTGGTTGTTTTGTTTGTTTGTTTGCCTAATTGCTCTGGCTAATACCTCCAGTATGATGTTAAATAACAGTGGTGAGAGTGGACAGCTTTGACTTATTCTTGACCTTAGAGGAAATGCTTTCAATTTTTCACTGTTATGATGTTGACTGTGGGTTTATTAACTATGGCCTTTATTATGTTGAAGTATATACCTTCTATCCCCAGTTTATGCAGGATTTTTTATCAGAAATGGGTATTGGGTCTTGTCGAAAGCTTTCTTTTTTTACTGATATGACCTTGTTTTTTAACTTGATCTTGTTGATATGGTGCATTACATTAATAGATTTACATATGTTGAACTATCCTTGCATCCTTGAATAAACCCCACTTGGTCATGATGGATGACCTTTTTGATGTATTAATATTAAGTTTGCTAATATTTTATTCAGAATTTTTGCATCAATGTTCATTAGTGATAGTGACCTATAATTTTCTTTCTTGGTGACGTCTCTATCAGCTTTTGGTAACAGTGTGATGTTATCCTCATAGAAAGTATTTAGAAGTGCTGCCTGTTCTTCAATATTCCGGATTACTTTGAGAAGAATAGGTACTAATTCTTCTCTGAAGTTTTGGTAAAACTCATCATAAAAACCATCTAGTCCTGGGCTTTTATATTTAGGGAGACTTTATTACCTCTTCAATTTTCTTGCTTGTGATTGTTCTGTTCAGGTTTCCAATTATTCCAGGTTAAGTCTTGGTAGACTGTATTTTTCTAAAAATCTGTCCATGTCCTTGAGGTTGTCCACCATATTGGCATAGTGCTGATCATAATAGTCTCATAAGGTATTTTGTATTTCGGTAGTATCTGTTGGAACTTCTCTCCTTTTATTTCTGATTATTGTCATGAGAGTTTTCTCTCTTTTTTGTGATTGCAGTCAGTGTTTTGTCAATTTTGTTAATTTTTTAAAGAACCACTTTTGGTTTCATTGATCTTCTGGGTAGTCTTTTTGTTGTCTATTTTGTTTATTCCTGATTGAATTTTATTATTTCCTTTCTTCTCCTGACTTTTGGTTTTAAATGCTCTTCTCTCTTTAGTTGTTTAAGTGTAGGGTTAAATTGTTTATTTGCAGTTTTTCTTGTTTCTTGATGTGGGCCTGGATTGCAATAACTTCCCTCTTATTATTATTTTTGCTATATCCCATAGATTCTGGTAGTTCATGTCTTTATTGGTCTTAAGTATATTTTAAACTCTCCCTTGATTTCCTCTTTTACCCAAGAGTCATTCAGAAGCATATTGCTTAGTCTCCAATTAATTTGAGGTCTTCCAGCTTTTTTTTTGTGGTTGATTTTAAGTTTTAATCTACTGTGGTCAGAGAAGATGCTTGCTATGAATCAATACTCATAAATTTGTTGAGACATGTTTTATGTCCCAACATATGCTCTATTCTTGAAAATGTTCCATATACACTTCAAAAGAAAGTAAAATCTGTAGTCACTGGGTGAAGTGTTAGGTATATGTCTATTAGAACTAAGTGTTCCAAATGGTCATTTAATGATGCTATTTACCTGTTACTTTTCTGCCTGTTTGGAACACTACACCATTGAATCTGTGCTGTCCAAGATGGTAACCACTAGCCACATCTGACTATTCAGTATTTGAAATATAAACAGTTCCAATTAAAATACACTGTAAATATAAGATGCAAACCAAGTTACAAAGGCTTTGTTTGAAAAAATAACATATCTTAATAATTTTAAAATATTGATTATATGTTAAAATACTAGTATTTTGAATGATTAACTTGAAATACATGATTAAAATAAATTGTCAAAAAATCTTTTAATTTTGTTACTTAAAATTTTTAAATTTTATCTGTAGCTCACACCTTTGACTTGCATCATACACCTACTAAACAGCTCTGATCATCTAATCATCAACTGAATTTACTAACATCCTAGTACATGTAGATACTTAAAGTGGTATAGCATGAGGGAAAGGCTTTCTATTCAGATGAGCACAAGAGACTCATTCCTGCTCAGCTATCTATAAGCTCAGAAACTTTGGGAAAATTGCTCATCTTATTCTGAACTGAAACTATAAGTCTTGAGTCTTGATCTATAAAATAGAACGTTTAAAAGAGGACACATTGAGGATTAAAATGACTTATACTAGTCATGTCATAAAAAAGGTACTCATTAAATATCAAGTGTACTCTTCACTCTATCATAATACAGATTTTTAAAAATCTGTACTTCTGCTTTACAAAATAGAAAGCATGTACACCAAAATTATTTCTAAATATACTGCCTGGCAAAAGTATTGTTATTATTTATTTGCTTGAACAACTTTTCAGTCTTTTTTTACCTCTGTGTCTATATAGATGTAGATGTAATACTTTCAGAGGGAAAGAAAAAGAGAGAGAATTCATGTTCTACAAACTATTTTATGATATGTAACCTCCATTAGAGCCAACAGTCATTTTCTGTCCTAGTTTGTTAGATGTAGCAGCATTTATTCAGTGAATCAGCCCCTACTCAGCACACATTGCTGACCACTCCCTCTTCACTTATCTTCCAGGATGGCACACTCCCTTAGATTTCTTCATACCTCACAGATATTTTCTCAGTAGCCTTTAATGTTTTCCCCTTTTCTTGCTGACATTGTAATGTGGCAGGCCCAAGGGATATTTGATTTCCTTTGTCTCTTGACTCACTATTTTGATGATTATATTCAATGTCATACTGTGACTCACAAACATGTACCTCCATCTCATATCTCTCCCTGAACTCCAAACTCATACAATTGACCACTGTCACAAAATCTCCCTTGGATATCTGATTGCATCTCAAATGCAACATGTCTAAATTTGAAAGCTTGATCTTGCCTACGCCCAAACTCTGCTTTGCTTACAATTGTCCCCATTTAGGGTGATGGTATCTCTATCCTTCTAGTTGCTCAACTCCAAAATCTCAGAGTATTCTTTCATGGCTCACTTTTTCTCACATATGTACTACACGTTGCTTTGTTTGCTTAACTGTATACCACATCCTAATGCTTGCCCATGGAGATTGTTCCTCATTAGTATTGCCAGTTAAATGTAAATTCCACTTTTTTTAACACCTGCAGAATCATATACTGTATGGATGTATAATAATTTATCAAAATAATCCTTATCGATAATATTTTACCTTAGGTTGTTGTTACTGCAATGAAAAATTATAAAGCACTGCATATATATCCGGTATAGTTCTAAGATAAATTACGATGTCAAAACTATTAGGACAAAGGCTATGTGCTTTGTGCTTTGTTTAGTCCTGTCAAAGTGTTGTCTCTAGAAAATATACACCAATTTAGACTCCTCTCAGCAGTACATGAAATACCTGTTTTCCCACACCATTATATTTGTGTTGGGTTTGGTTACTGATGACAGACAACACTCAAATTATTTAAGTACAAAGGAATATATGACTATGCTTTATATAGTTTGCAGTATAATTGGAAGGTCTAGAAGAGAAATTTTCAGTTCCCAGAAAAATCACAATATTAGGAAAGCCCCACCAACCATCATACTTCAGGAAGCTACAATTGAAGACCTTGATCCATAAGAACATGAGTACTTCCCTCCCTGCTTCTTCTCCCCTTAATTCTGAATCCAAAATGTATACAAGTATTTCTGAGTATTGAACCTGAATTATTGGCCATTGGCCTATTTAATACAATGTGGTATCATTTATAAAGTGTTTATGCGCCCTGGTGGAGTAGCGGTTAGTTTCATGCCTCTGAAGGAGCACAGGTCACATACCCCTGGCTCCAGGGGAAAACAGCTAGTATGAACAACTAAATAAAAAGAAAATGTTCCTTTCTCCTCTCTCTTCCTATATGCCTACAACCTACTAGCCTTTACTTACTGAAGAACATCTTGGTTGCATCCAAGTTTTGAAAATAATTAACAAAACTTACATAAACAACCATGTGCAAATTTATGGGTAGATCTAAATTGTCAATGACTTTGGGTAAAAAAGTGAGAATAGTGAGAAACACAATTGTGTAAATCTAAATATAATTTGCCTAGGTTTGTTTCTTGATATTTATGCTGCTTTAAGTTCTCTGAGCATCCAGATCTGTGATTTAGTGTTAAGACATTAATTTGGGGAACTTCTCAGTTTATCTCTTCCAATGTTTCTTCTTTTCTTCTCTTTATTCTCCTCTTGTACTCCAATTACATGTACATCTTCCATAGTTGTCCCACAGTTCTTGGAGATCCTGTTCTGCTCGGGGGAAGGGAGAGGGTTCAGTCATCTTTCTCTTTGCTTTTGAAGTTTGGAAGATTCCATCTTCATATATTCAAACTCAGAGAATTTTTTTCCCTTGGCTATGCCCAGTCTACTAGTGAAACCATCTATCTCTAGCGTTTGCTTCCAATATTTCATTTTGAATTTTTCTTAGAATTTCTGTTCCTTTGCTTAGATATCCATCTTTTCTTTGTTTTCTTTTTTAAGGAAAAGTGCAGGCAGGCAGGAAGAGAGAGGAGGAAGAAGCATTTTCTTTTTTTTTTAATTTAGTTATTCAACATGGTTGTTCCCCCTGACCCCTGGACATGAACCCAGGTCCTTGGGATGTATGTGGACTGTGCTCTTGGTCAAAGGCAGAGGATTCAACTGCTACAGCCAAGGCACTCTAGTTTCCATCTGTTCTGACATTATTTCACTAAAGTCCTTAGCATATTGATCATAGGTTTTTTTTAAATTCCTGCTCTGTAATTCCAAAATTTTACCATATTTGACTCTAGTGCTAATATTTGTTCAATCACTTCAAAGTGTAATTTTAGTTTTATAGCATGCCTTGTTATTTCTTTTATTGAAAGGGAGACATGATGTACTGGGTGAAAGGAACTATGGTAAACAGATCTTTAGTAACACAGAGGTGAGGTGGGGGTAGAGGGCAGAAACATTTTATAGTCCTATAGTATAGTTCTCAGTCTCTTGGTGATCATGTGTCCCTGAACTATAAACAATACCAAAGCTCTCAGTTTCTTCCCACTTTGGTAGATGGGATGACTGGAGGGGGGCAGAAGTGGGTATTCCCTTTCTATTCGTGGAAGGATAGAATCAGCTGAAATTGGGTATTTCCCTGCCTAAAGGTAAGTTAGGCTCTGATAAAAAGCCCAACAATTTCAGCTTTATAAGACAGTCTTTCCTGAAAATAGCCTTTCTTAAGAAGAACAGAATGCTTTGGAATATTTCAAAATGGTTCCTTTCCATCTTTCCCTGCTAGTCACAAGGGGATTTTGATCAGACATTTGCCATATCTGGTAGAATTCCTAGAGGTAAAACTTAAAAAAAAGTGTAGGGTCACCCCTGTGACTAAGTTCCCATGCAGTTTTTAACTCTCAGTGTTGTCCACACAGCTTCCAGCAATTCTTCAATTACTGTTCAGGTTTCCCTACCTGAGCAATGGTTCCCTTGGAAGTTTCTGCTTTTCTCTGGTACATTGCGACTCTCTGTATAACCTGTCTTTCCAATTTGGAGGCAGCAATTTATCCGATGATCTTACTTCTCTCCTTCTCTCTAGTATGAGTTGATATTTCACTTTGTTCAGTTTTGTTTTGTTTTTTTTCTTATAGAATACAGTAGAAAATTCTAAACTCTTGCATGCTGGATTGGAAACTACAAGTCCTTATTCATTCCTTAAAAGATTTAAAACCTTCCTAAGACATCATCCTGTTATTTTTTCTTAAAGTTTATGTCATTGCATTTATTTAAACTTTTATTTATGATTCTCACTGAAAGTAACATGTTTTTAAAAGTCTTCCTCACACCAGGATTACTTATTTATTTTTATCTAATTCTTTTAGAATTTTTTTCCTGAGACAATGTTATGCACTTGGAGTTTATTGAGCCAGGTGGAGAAGGAAGAGATTCAACCTTATTTTCTACTTGCGTGTTATAAGAGTAATCCAATCTTTCCCTCAAGTTTTGAAATTTTCCCTTTATAATATATTATTATTTTTTCTGGTTTTTGTACTTCTATTTTTTCCTGATCTGCTACATATTTCAGACATATATAACTTTCTAACTTATTTTTATATTAAATTATATGTTTAGATTTGATTATATAAGTTTTACTATCATTTGCCCCTAGTTATTATTCATTGGAAACTTTGATTTTTTTTTTTTAAAGGAAAGGTGCAGGCAGGAATGAAGTCAACTAGGCAGGTAGGCAGGAAGAGAGAGATGGAAGAATCACTTTATTTTTTATTTCAGTTGTTCATCTTTATTGTTCCGCTTAACTCCGGGACACGAACCTGGGTACTTGGAATATATGTGGAATGAGCTGGACTGAAGGCAGCAGACTTGACCACTAGGCCAACAGGGCACACCCCAACTTCGACTGATTTTACAAGTTTAATTTTTCTAGTAAGTTTTGGAAAAATTTTTAACAATTCTTCAATTGTAATTGTATTAAACTGACAGATCGATTTCATGAGCTATGGGTATTTTGAAATCAAATCACCTGTTATAGAATATTAAGGATGGTTTTAGTTGCAAGTAGCTAAAAATCCAACACACATTGGCTTACATCATTAATATGTATTAATTGCCCTTGAAAATCCAGCAGTGGGCTTTCCTGTAGTTCAAATGGAACCAGCTCAGTTCCTCATAATTCCCTGAACTCTTGTCTTTTCTTTGTATGTGGTTTTTTTTTATCCACAACAAGGCTGCTAGCACCAGTTACTATTTTATACTTTCTTGATAAATTGAAAGAGCAATAAGGCACTTCACAAATATCTAACAAAGGTCTTAAACAGCCCTGACTAGCCAGTCACTGAGGTTTGGGGAAATGAGGTTACACTGATTGGTGTATGCCCCCAAGAAGGGCCTCCCCTGGATCTGGAGATGGAGCCATTCCAACCCAAACCAAAATATGCTGCTTAGAGGGTTAATACTGGGATTAACCATGGTACCCACTGCCTCTACCCCAATGAAAAAATTTTATAATTTAAAAACATCCCCCATATACTTCATTCTTTTCATGCCACAGCAGCAAGAATCTGTTTAAAGACGTACACACTAGCTTGTGCAGATATACACATATATGTACGCTATGTGAAATATCACAAGATCTACTAATTAGAATCCAAAGAAGAAATGGTCATATTAAAATGGTAATTATCTGCCAACTTTAAAATGGGTGGAGGATCTGAAAAGACGGTTCTCAAAAAAAGATTTCACTTGTTATCAAGGAAATGAAAGTCAAAACCTAAAAAGATATCATCTCACACCTGTGAGAACAGCTATAACCAATAAGACAAGAAACAAGAAAGATGTGGAAGAGCAACAGGAACCCTCATAACATTGTTGGTAGAAAAGTAAAGTGGTACAGCCACTATGGAAAATAGTTTGAAGAGTCCTCAAGTAACTAAAAATAGCAATATGATATGATTCAGCTATTCTGTTGCTGCATGTTTATCTAAAGAACACAATAACACTAATTCAGAAAAAAATATGTGAGTGTGCCCTCATGGCTTGATGGTTAAGTCCACTGAATGCAGTCCACATACATCCCAAGGATCTAGGTTCACAAGCCAGTGTGTGTGGGGGGAACAGCCAAAATGAAAAAACTAAATAAAGTGCTTCTTCTTGCTTCTACTAGCCTTCATTCTTCCCTGCCCCTTTCCTTTAAAAAAATTATATATATACACATGTATACATACATGCATATATGTACATATAAAGTGTATATATAGATGTGTGTATATATATATACTATGTTCATTATAACATTATTTTCAATACCAAAGGTTGAAGTAAACTGAAATACCATGAACAGATAATGAATAAGATGTGAGGTGTGTGTGTGTGTATACAATGATCTACTCCTCAGTTATTTAAAAACAAAATGACATCTCTTGATTTGCAAGATTGTAATGGAAATGGATAATCCTAGAGAGGATGGTGCTCAGTGAAATAAGTCATATGGAGAACGATCAATACCATCTGATTTCTCTCATTTAATATCCTTCTTAGAATGTTCTCCCTATCTACTCTCAATCTTATTCTAACCCTATTCATTCATCAAACTCCATAATGAATTTTACTTCCTCCATCAAATCTTTATTTTTTTCCTCCATGCTTCTTTCCTCTGCAGAAATCTTAACATGTGTCATAAATTCAATTTATTCCTACTTAATCTTCAGAAATGGCAGTTGAGCTGTGAATCTCAAATTTTGCTGTGGCACAGAATTGCACAAAGAAAGAGGAAAAATTTAGTTCAAATTGAAAGGAAGCTCGGAATATAAACTATCAAGGCTAGGTCTTAGTGAAAGTGAGTCAAGGAAAACTCCCCCACATTTACGAACTACTAACCTAGAAACATCAAATCTCAGCCAGCTTTCAGAGGCGGGACAAGATATTATCTGGGAAGAAAGGTCTTGGGGCTATCAAATTGCTTTAAAAGGATAGAATTAGGTTTAGCTCCTTCACAGCCACAATCAGCCAGATTATAATGAACCCCAGCTCCCCCAAAATGAAATAAAATAATTAAACCTCTCCCTCTTGCTTCATGAGGTCTAAAATCTCTTTAACAAGGTTGGGATAGGAAAGAGAGAGGGGATGTTTATTTTACAGTTAAAGACATAAACTAAGTACATTGTTGAATTAACATCTTGTTATGACTTCCAATTAAGTATAATTAATCAATCAGCACATGTAAATGATATTTCATTAAGTTTTTCTTAGTTTTTTTTGCAAAGTGGGAAAGAATAAAAGAAGGCAGAGAGGCAGAGAGGTAATGGGTTTTTGGGGACCAAAAGGTATCTGACCAGGAGGAACATGTGATCATCCCCACAGAGATACCAGAAGAAGTTTAAACAAGGGAAGCCTTATGCTTCACCCAGAGTTAATTCTCCAAATCTGTGAGAAAGGGAGAAGATGTAACTAAAGAGTTTGGATCAAGAAGCTCCTAAAACAGAGAACTCTACTTGCTAGGATTTACCGTTTTCCTAGTTGCTAATAATTTCTTCACAATAGTAATTTCATATAGAGGAGTTTCACTCACAATCCATTAAGAAATATAAAAGATACTAATATCTGTCATATTTATTTTCCTCCATTTCAAAACAAAAGACTTCTACTTTTAATTTACTATAAATGTGTCCCTTTAATAGTTTTTCCATCTTTCAAAAATATATATTCTTTTGGGGAAATTTGAGTTCAAAATAATAGACTAAAAAGCACATTTTTCTTACCAAATGTTCGCCAAAAATCTTTATATACAGAACTCTACATGAAACAGAATATTTATCTGACCTATGGTGGCATTTCCAATTTGTTTATTAAATGAATTTTAATATAGATTTACACTAGAGAAGATGATCTTGACAAAAGAAGCTTTTAAATCATTTCCCCTTATATTTGTCATTCATTAGGGGGTTATCATTCTCAGTGTACAACCAAAAGAATGTTTTCTAAAACAAATTTAGCATGTTTAAAAAATTCATATTACTGAAGATTCACATCTGAAGACCATTTCTTAATGGTGTAGTAAAGACTTCATCATGGTTCAACCTTATGAAAAAAAGGGAAATAATTTGGAGAGGAAAAAAATCCTCTCCTTTGAACTAATTATCAATCTATACATGCATAGACTACATTTTAATCACATAGTAACTATGAAAACAGTAAATCATTATAGTGACCCCCCCAACAAAATTAAAATTTAGTGACAAAAATCTACACCATTCAAATAGTTTTATCACCTGTATATTTCTTCTGACTGCAGATCAAACTCTTGAAGTTTCCTCTGATATTTTTCTGTAAAGCTGTAGAATTCATTAAGGATTGAAGATTTCAAATCAGGATATGGGCATTCTAAAGATTCTAATTCAACGGGCAGGTCACTAAGCAGGTTCTTTCTTTCTTCTGAAAAATGATTAAGTATCTGAAAAAAGAATAGGTGTGTATTACTTTGTTTAACATGAGTAACAAATTAATAAACAAATCACTAGCTGCTCCTCACTTACTTTCATGCTCCAGTCTGAAAGATCATTTTCTATTTTCTGTTTCTCCAGCATAAGTCTTTCAAAAACAGTTTTCAATTGTTTCTTCACAAAGTCAACCTACAGAACATTTAAAACAAGTAACATGCAAAGTATTGTGATTCAATATTCATACAATATTTATATTTAAAGATACAGGAATTGTTCTCAAAGTCAGTAAGTGACGAAAATTTAGATAAGATAATGTCCCTTTGAGGGTCTGCAAACAAGGGTTTAAGATACACCAAACCCAAACCAGCAGGGGTCATCAAGAAAAGGAACCTCAATTAGCTTTTGAGACACATAACCAAAAATTGGACTCAGGGTACACAGTCATGTTCACTTAGTCACATAGGTTAACAATTCAACACATTCAACTGTGGTCCCAATAGCTGTATCACTTAGCCTAGGTATGTAACACACAATACCATCCAGGTTTATGTATTTACACTCTGATGTTCGCAAAAAGACAAAATTGTTCAGTCATTTCTCAAAATTATTTCTCTTAATGGGTGACATGACTGCAGTGAAGTGACAGCCACTCTGCACCCACATGTGGATTTTGCTTGTGCTCAGGCAGTAGTTTACCAAATTGTCTCTGCTTTAATCAGCCTTCCTTTCTATCCCTTGCTTTAATTCCCAGCTGGGCATGGACTTGTAATTATTTCTTTAATTATTATTCATGAAAAAAATATAACAATACTACAGAATAACTGGAAAATATGGTAAGAAAAATAAACTAACACCTTACATCTTATGCAACAATAATCATGGAGCTTATACTCTTGTCAGGGAAACTAGTCAATAAACTAATAAAAAAAAATATGAGGAGGCAGTAAGTAATGTTAAAACAGAGTAATGTAAGAAGAGGTTGTGACTTCTCTCATGTGGGTGATTAGAATAGGCCTCTCAGAGGAGAAAAAAATGTAAGACCCAAATGAAAATTAAAATGCCATCATTGGGATAAAGCAAACAACTAATGCTAAGGCCTTGAGATAAGAAGGAGAAAAGTGACAAAGTCTAGGAGGAAAAGGGGAGCATAAGGTGGAAGATGATTCTGAAGTAACTGAGAGGGAGCCAGCAGGAACTCTGAGGGGATTCAACAGGGAGTGCCCTTCATTGGACAGGGTCCCACAATGCACTGGGAGGAGGGACAAAAATGAAAGCTGGAAGACCAGCTATGAGGCTACTGTAATGTTACAGAAAGAAATGAGCAAGCTTGAATAGACTCAGAGATATGTTTAAGAGGGTAAGTAGAATTTTCTCTATCTTCAATTTGAATACACAAGTCATACATGTTTGTTTCTTATTTCAAAATGTTCTATTAGTACAAAAATAAATTAAATTATTCAAACTAAAGGTTTTATACTGACCTCTTTCAGCACTGAGCTAAACTCAGTATGTGACTGTGAATGCTGTGAAATCTGAATCTGTCTGTATTTTAGGTCTGATCTCAACTGTTGAATAGGATTTATCACATTTGTAAGATATGTGCCCCAATGTTCTGATAACTCTTGTTCTATGGTGAAACAAAATTAAATCAAGGTAACACATTATTATTTTAAGTTTCTTCAAGAACAGGTCATTAGAATGCAGATTTATTTTGGGGTTCCTTTAGAGAAAAACAAACAGCAGTTAATACTAAAAGAACATGAAGTGAGTGGCCCACTTTCATCTTCAAAACAAACTCCCCTTTTAATACAGGATCAAAAAAAAAATAATCTCACCAAAGTTCATAAGGTCAAAAAGACATTGATTTCCAATATTCTCTTCATTGAGAAAGGATTTTATGTCAGATTCCATTTTATATCTGAAATAGACATCTCAATAAATATTTTAGGATAATAAACATGTATGTGCACACATATACATAGTTAAATTTTAACTAATAGTAGAAATATTCCATCTAATGTGGTTCATTTACCTGTTCACTTATTCTGATCATATGATACATTTCTAACATAGACTGGAGACTTGCTAGACACTGAGATTGAAGGAAGTATAAATAAACAGTGACAAGCAGAGGTCACATGACACATGGTACACTACTTCATATGGAGAGTACTTGGGGTACTGGGGAGCCGCTGAGGAGTATTAAGTTGACTCTGTCTGCTCAGCAGCTGTGTGTTGCAGGAACATTTCCAAGACAGCAAGATGGAGAATGGACTGAAAGAAGGATTAATTAAAATGAAAAATAAAGAGGAAGGGATCAGGTACCCCCGGACCAGCAAGGAAGTTATTTTAAAGGGTTAAGAGATTATAAGGTCCTAGATATTAAGAAAACTGGACAGCTACATGCAAGAAAATAGAGAGAGAGAGAGAGAGAGAGAGAGAGAGAGAGACTAGACCACTATCCTGCACCACACACAAAAATTAGTTGACAATGAGTAAAGACTTAGCTATAAGACCTGAAGCCATAAAATGTAGAAGAAAACACAAGCAGCAAACTCCTCAATGTTGGCCTTAGCAATATCCTTGTGAATTCCACCCCAATGGCAAGAAAAACAAACAAACTAACAAATGGGACTATATCAATCTAAAAAGCTTCTGCAAAACAAAAGAACCCAACATCAGAATGAAAATATCTTCTCCATTCCTACTGAATGGGAGAAGATATTACAAATCATACATCAACAAGAGGTTAAAATCCAAAATACATAAAGACCTCATGTAACTTTAACAAAAGAAGACAAGTAAACAGAATAAAAAATGAACAGAGGATCTGAATAGTTACTTCTCCAGAGAAGACATACAGGGGCATGCCTTCATGGCTAAAGCAGTCAACACACTGATGTGTAAAGCACATACAGCCAGTGACCCAGGTTTGAGAACCAGGCTGAGGTGAAAAACAAAAATGAGCAACTAACTAAATATATTTCTTTCTTCTCTTCCCTTCTTCCTTAAATGCTTCTTTACTGCTGCTTCTTCTCTCTTCCTTCCTCTCTTAAAAAAAAAAAATTGGTGACATAGAGATGGTCAACAGTTACATGAAAAAATGCTCATCATCACTTATTATTAGGGAAATGTAAATCAAAACCACAATGAGATATCATCTGTTAGAATGCTTATTATCAAAAAGACAAGGAAGAACAAGTGTTGGAGAGGAAGTGAAAAAAAGGGAACTCTCATACACTGTTGGTGGGAATGTAAACTGGTATAGCCACCATGATGTAAAGAAATTCCTCAAAAAATTAAAAATAGAAATGTCATATAACCAAGCTATTCCATATTTAACTAAGCAAAGGAAAATACTAATTCAAAAAGCAATATGCACCCCATGTTCATTGCAGCATTACTTACAATAATCAAGATATGGAAACAACCTAGGTGCTCAACAATGGAATTAATGGATAAAGAAAACGTGGCATATATAACACAAAGGCACACTACTCAACTACTAAAAAAAAAAAGATAAAGTCTTGTAATTTGTAACAACACAGATGGATTTATAGCATATTGTACTAAGACAAATAAGTCAGAAGTAAGTCATTATATTATATAATTATATATCATATATATGATTTAACTCATATATAGAAGATAAAGAAACAAAACAAAGCAAAAACTTTTAAATTCAGAGAAGATATTAGTGATTACCAGGGAAGAAGGAGGTTAGGAAGCAGGTGAAATGGATTAAAAGAGATAATGGTGAATGGAAACTAGACTTTCGGTTGTGATCATAATATATACAGATACAAACACACACAGCTATATAAATATCTATATCCATCAATGTATAATGCGATATACCTGAAACTTATACAAAATTACAAGTAATATCACTCCATTTAAAAATATTTACAAATATATTATAACACACCAAGCCCAACACCAAGTTACTAACAGTCCTCCACCACTATCCATTGGACACCCCACCACCCCTTTACTACCAACCATCCCTTCACAACTGGTAACATGAGTTCTATTGTCACTGTCCAAGAGTTAGTCTATGCATAGCCTATGAATTTGCTTTGTTTCTTTATATTTCACATGAGTGAGATCACTTGGTATTTTGGATAATAGAATATTATGGAATTTCCATTCTCAATTTTTTGAGGACTCTCTATACTCCTTTTCATAAATATTGCACCAATTTGCACTCCCACCAACAGTGTTGAAAGCATTCCCTTTTCTCTGCATCCTCTCCAACACTTATTGTTTCCAGTCTTTTACATAATAGTGTTTCTCACAGGTATGAGCTAATATCTCATTGTTGTTTTGATTTGCATTTCCATAACAGCAAGAGATAAAGAACATACTGCTGAATCTCAAAAACCTACACTGTGTTGAGGCTGGAGAGGCCAGCCTACAGGGTTGGAGTTGGGTTAGAAAATGCAGAGGTTTCCCTCAGAGTTACAGGCATGAATAACAAGACAGAAGGGGAGAAATGAGATGTGGGTCCTGGTCACAAACAGGCCACAGTACCAACAGAGAACACTGGTGAGAGGGAGTTGGGGGAACTTCCAGTTTCCTTGGGAGTCCCTTGCAGCAAAGAACATTCACCATGTGCTATGTGAAATTCTCTTAATCTTTCAGTTTGGTTGCTGTTCCAACAAAGAGTGGTTTATAAGCCCCTCTGGAGATGGGGCTTTTTCATGTAGAAGAGAGATGCATGCGTAAACACAGATGCAAGGCTGTTGTTTCCCGGGAGCTGCTCTGAAGGTCCCTCCCAAGAGAGCTCTGGAACCCACTGCTTTTTACAGGAAATCAGCTATCTGTCCCTGCATTGTAAACCCAGCTGTCAGTTCCTGTCCCAGGCAGATTATCACTGCCCTGGCAGCCTGGAAAACTGGTGGGTATAACTGTGAACACCAAATCGCCAGCAACTCTGTAGCACCAAAAATGCACTAATGGTGGTGGCAGCAGGGTGATTCATCTGTGTGCACTATGGCTGCCTCCAATGTTGGCCCATATAGATAAGGTATCGCATGAGAGGATGCCCAGTAGCATCATCATTCACAGGGAGGCTTTTCCTGTTTCTTATTCCTCACACAGAAGATTCCGATTCAACAAAAGTTAAGTCCTACAATTAGGTCTGTGCATGCTTTGTAGGTTCCCCATATTCTCTGTCCTGTGTTCTTTGTTCTCCTGAGTTCTATTTTCCAAAGAGTCCCTCTATTTTCCACACCAGGTTGTATATGTTCTGAGAGTCAGTTTTCAGATGTGGGGGCACCTAGTGGGGTGGGAGCAGTTCCTTCAGCCTTCCTTCAGTACCATTCAGGGAGGGTATCTGTATCACTGGTTGCTCTCTGTAGACCCCATATCTTGGCCCTGGATGGTATAAAGACTGAGTCTCTGGCTTCTTCTACCATTTCTGAAAATCTATCATCCTTTTTGTTTGTGGAGATGCTGGTTCCTGTTCTTTTTCAAAGGCTGTAGTTATTAACTGATTGTAATTTTGTTGTATCTGTGGGAAGGAGGTGAGCTCAAGATCTTGACAGTCCTCCATCTTGGAACTGGAACTGATCAAATGCTGTTGTCTTAATTATCTTCTCTCTTTCTCATTGTTTGTATATAAAAATACAACTGATTTTTGCATACTAATTTTGTAGCCTGTATGTTTACTGTGCTCATTTATGAATTCTAGGCTGATCATAATTCCATTAGACAAAAACAGGCAAAAACAGAATAGTGTTATGTGCTGGTGACTAAGGTGAGGGAAGGAGGTAAATCAATCTGAACAGAGCAGGCCAGTAACAAATAAGTACAATATGTCACTTAGTAACAACACATGTGCAGGACTTAATAAAAATAGCCAGGGTCAATGCAAGGAATTTTGGCACCTTGGGCAAAAAACAAATTTGGCACCTTATAAGTCCCGCTCTAAACATCCTGCCTACAATACATTCCTCTTTAACTATCCCAGTGCCAGAAATAGCCAAGAACTGATCCAGTCCTCGAAATGCCCAATTCTCCCGACAGTGCCAGGGATAAACTCCGTAGTGCCAGAGGTAACCCCCATAGTATTTACCAGTGACTCGACCATGCTGCGGAGTTCTGCTCCCTTTAAAGAAACAGGCTCCTGCAGGATTAGGGGGAATCCTCTTCCCTTGTGGCTCCTGTTTACTCACAGGGGGGCGAGAAAAGCAGTAGTGGCAGTGCTAGCAAAGGCCGCCTTTAATACTGGGCAAAAGGGGCATCTGATTTTGGGTCCCCTCAACAGACTGGGTCTTGAGCAACTCAACTACCCCTATGCCCTACATTAAAGATAACCCTGGTTTATTAAAAATAGGACAAAATTGACATTTATATGAAAATGATGAGATGGTTGGAAAATATGAAAAAAAGGTACTATCCCATTTAAAATGGTATATACGATCGGCCTTATTAATTCTAATAGTTTTTAATAGAATCTTTAGGGTTGTCTATTATATCATCATGTCATCTTCAAATAGTGATAGTTTCACTTCTTTTTTTTCCAATTTTGATTCCTTTGATTTCTCCTTCTTGCCTTATGGTTCTGTCTAGGACTTTCAATATGAAGTTGAATAGTAATGGTGGCAGTGGACACTTCAAAGTTATTTCTGAGACCTCCAGAGTCTACTTTCAGAAAGGTCTTCATCCTTCTAGGAAGGTGGCACAGCGAAAATCTGTTTTCTCAGAACATCAAAAATTACCCAGAGTTTCCTGGGATTTCTATGGTAATCTTTAGGACAACCAATTCTGTCAGAACAAGTGAAACCTGGGGTGCAGAAGAGTGGAAGAGTCAGAAGCCATTTAGACAGTAAGCAAAGGAATATGGATCACAAAAGACCATGCAAAAGAGCATGTTAAAGTTGCCTAAATGGAACTAGTAACTAGGAGGATCTGTAGAAAATAGGACAATATGGCAGGCTAAAGGTCAAAGCTCCATATCTCCAATAGTGAAGGAATCATAAGCTCAGACAATGTGATACCTTAGTCTCTCAGTTATTTGATCCACTTCTCACTCTTCAAAGAATCTAACTAGTCCCAGTGAATCCCAAAGGCTTGAGGGGAAAATTCCCACAACCTTTAAGTAAGGAAAGAGTCAGGCAAAAAAGCTGGGCTCAGTGAGTTCTCAGAAGCTTTGAGTCACAGAATATGAATACTGCTTTCAATTTCATTATTAAAGTCATTTTATTTTCTAGACAATATTTAAATGGTGTTGGCAAAAGCTCTGTATAAAGGCAATATTTTTAAAACAATGCTTTCAAAAGTAAAATTGTGAGCAAGACACCACATATATTTCTAACAGAAATTTGGTTATAAAAATATGTCTTATAAGAATGGTAGTAAAAGCAGTAACATGTACAAATGAAATGTTCCTAATGTTATTATCCTAATGTTATTATTCCAATAAAAATTGGAATTTTTCTCCATGTAGCCAATGTGAAGCACTTCCTCTTTAACCTGTAAACCAGTCATTCTTTCACAAGGAACTTCATGCTCTTGGGAAAGTATAGCAAGGCTTTCCAGGGGTGTTGTTTGAGAAAGTATATAAAATATCAAATATGATTCTATAAATATAAACATAAAATATAATTTTATACTTGGAGAATTTAACTGTCTACTTTCCTTAATACAAATTTCAAAGAACTAAAGTTTGACAAAATCATTTCTTTTTTTTTCTAGCAAGGCTAGAGCAATTAGATCTCAAGCAATGTGAATTGAACCCTGTAGAAAAAAAGAGTTGCTGAAGTCCAGGGTCATGGAGCACAAGAGTTAAAGGCAAGTGATTCAATATGACTGTCCCATAAGCCATTGATTTATCTTCTGCAAATAATTTTAATCCTTAAGATTCTCATCTGTAAAATGGAGATAACAATGATACCTACTCTGCAAGGCTGTTGTAAGAATTAAATTAAATAAAGCATATAAAGTATTTAACATATTTCCTGGCACATAATGAATTATCCATCAAAACTTAGATATCATTGACAGCCCTAAATTTCTGTGAGCCTAAGATTCTCAAATGGAGTTTTATGGTAATACATAAGAATATTTTACTTTTAATATTTTATTAAAGGGGGGGTATAAGCTTTTTAAAAGTGGAGAAATACTAATAGAGTTTAAACTCCCGATTTCTGTTTCTTCTAAATTCTCCACAAATCTTGTCACTCTTTATTTTATTTTTAACTTCACTGAACATACTGAAATTAGCCTACATTCTAAGGTAAAATTATCTGAGAATTCTTTTTGTCCAGTTTTCAAACATTACAAGTTGCAAAACATTAAATTAGTATTACTTGAATGTCTCTCACTTATGTTGTCTTGCATTATTCCAGATCAGTTAAAAGAATCATATTTCCATAATGACATGTATACATCTCTTCCATCCAGCTCAAGAACAACTTAATATGCACATTAAGAAGGGTTTGGAACAGCTAAGATGAAAGAAAAAAAACTTTTCTCTGTCTTCTTCTTGTACAGCTGAGTTTGCATCAGTGAGCACCATAATTAAAACTTCCTCATGGCTCTCCATTTTATTCAAGTTAAGAAATTTAAAAAAAAATTCTAATGGACTCATTCTCACTACAACAGGTGATTTTTTGAGGATAAGATGGATCTGATTTGTTTTATAGAAAAAGTATGATGATGACGTATACCTAAGTTCATTTTTCTATGTTTTAGGTTATCGGGTGATGTAAAACCATTTTTGATCATGAATCTTTTACTTCACATATAGGAGTAGTTGTCAGACTAAGAAATTCCTATCCATATGGAAAGCACCTAAAGTTAAAAAATAATAAAATAGTCAATGGTGTTTGGAATTTTTACTTAGAATAAGACCACAATAATCATATTTTAATATGAAATATCTATGCTTTAAATACTTTAAGAGGCATACTTTATAAATGCCACTATCCTGAATATTAGTATATATGTCTCAAATGGAGAGGAAAACACATCTGATTTCTCTCATTGTCTTGATCTTTGAAAAGAAATGAATTTTTCAGAGATTATAATTAAGATCAAATATAGAACCATTATTTTGTTTTAATTACCCTTGAAGTGTCTGCTGGAAATACTAACGAGAGTCAGAAATTCAAATTGATTAAGTTATATAGAAAGCAGCTCCATTAGAAATCACTGAACAACTTCAACCCTTTAGTCCATATGGTGAGTTGTTAGCTCTTGAGAAATTTACCACTTTACAGGGAAGAAAAATATACAAATAAAACATTATATTCCAGTGTGCTAAGTAGAGAATAAGTAAATACAAATATGAGTAGGAATTTGGAAGAGTAAATAATTAGCAGCTATGGAAGATTATCTTTTTTTTTCCCTAAGGAGAGTAAAAGTCATTTCAATATATTCACTAGATGCCAAATTAAAGAGGTAATTAAGGGATTTTATTTGACTCACATTCAAACTATAACTTTGAATTTTGATTATAATGATTTAATTAACTTGAAAAGTTGCAAAACCTCTAACCAGTTAATTGCAACTCTTGAGAGATTGCCTTCAGTTCTTACCTGATTTCATTTAGCCTTTGGTGTTCCTGCCACCACACTTGCTTATGCTGTTTTATTAGTGTTTGTTCTTTAGATATTTTTGCAGTCTGCACTGCTTTTCTGATCTAGATTTAGAAATAAAAAAAGAGCAATATCAATGTTTGTTCATGTGTTTTCCATATAGAAATGTTTAATGTTTTTTTCTAAGTTACTCTTTTTCAGTCCTATTAATGCATCTTTTTAAAAAGTGTATATGTATATGTACATATAGAGAGATATTTAATGCATCTTTTAACACAAAATCTACCTTAAAATAGGTACTATGCTAGGTACACCCTGGTGGAGTAGCGGTTAAGTTAATCACCTCTGAAGGATTCAAGCCACATACCCCTTGGGTTCAAGTCTCCGGACATGGGGGAAACAAACGGTATAAAACCAGTATAAACAACTAAATGGAAATAAAATTAAAATGTTTCCTCCTTTCTCTTCCTGCCTGCCTGCTTAGGTGACTTCATTCCTTTCTGTACTTTTCCTTAAAAAAAGAAAATAGTACAATGTTAAAAAGCAGGGAGAGGAAAGAGAATATGATTAGGAATACTGACCAATTCAAGAACTGATTTTAAATTATCTTTTAAAAGAAAGGTGAATACTATTTTTCATACATACAATAAATAATACTTTAAATTACACAGCTCCAGAAAAATCTTTTTTTTTTTTTTAACTTTTTACACATCTTTTCTGCCAGGCATCATGAGTATTATTATTCCCATTTTACAGCTAAATACACAAGTTCAAAAAGGCTAAAAGACAGTCCAGATCACAAAGCTCTTCAACATCAGAATCACTAAGAACCTTGGTATTTGGATGCATTTTTATTTTTTCCCTGAGCATAAGATGGAGAAATGCCTTTGGATAAGTTGTTAAGGAGGCTTGGCATCAGTCCCAGCTTTAGCACCTCCTAGAAATAAGATCTTGAACATACAATTTCAATCTTTCAACTGCATAACTTTGAAAATAATTTTTTTAATTTAGAAAAATATTTATTTGAAGGCTCTTAAATAGTTTAAAAAAACATCATGCATCATTGATTAAAACCAAAATGTCTAACTAAAATTAAAATTTCCCCAAATTTTATGACTTTTTGAAAATGTAGCACATAATTAGTGCTATTGGGTTTCTGCTGACAAGTTGTATCAGGCTCCGGTCTGTTTGCATTAAGATCTATTCTTGGCCATCTCTCGGATCTACTCCATATCTCAGAGCCCTCTATGTTCCTCAGGTGTAACTATCAGCTGGCTTCCAGCTGGTTTCAACCAAAGGAGACTGCTGGTCAGAAACTGAAGGGAAGGAGGAAAGGAAAACCAGAGAATGACTTCTCCTGACTTTGCACTTCGAGGGCTCTCGAGGAGCATCTGCAACTCCTCCAGTTTTTCTTCACAGTTCTTCTTCTATGGTTTCAACTATCGAGGTAGCCTCTCTCTGTGGAATGAGGTACAGTCTTGCATATTTGTTGCGTCCATCTGACCTAGAGATGGCAGTGACCTCCTGCTGCTGTTAATCCTTATATTGCTTCACAGTTTTCTAGTTTCTCATCTTTATCACCTGTGTAATCATCTGTAATCATTTCCTGAATTAAAGACCAGTCTTCGCAAATAGCGCCTGTTTCCAGGTTAGACTCTATGACACTTTTGTGTCGGTTGCCCTCGTGTATTCCTGTTAATACTTCTAAACATGCACAAAAGTACTACTTTCAAATCAGAAATTTGATGAAATATGCATATTTTATCATTTCTCTGCTGCCGGAATACTTAGGACCCTGAAAGCTTTAACAGATCAATACTGAAAACATAAAAATTGTAGAAGACAAGTCCTAAGAGACTCTTCATGATACATGCTATTTCTAGCCGTCATTCACTGATTACTTTAACCTTGCGTTTATCTCTCTGCTATTCTGGTTACTGACTCAAAATCTGGGATATAAGAATATAACCCAAAGAGTAATTATTAAAATACAAAGTCAAAGTCAAATCTTTTTCTCAAGTGGTCTGAAGAGTGCTACAATTACGAAATTTAGGAGAAACGTACATTTAAACAAGATGGGATATTGCAGGAACACATTCCAAATAATCTCTGTTTTACTTACTGAAAAACAAAGTATATAGTGTTTCTAAAATCTGATATACTAGTGTTTGCTTTAAGAATGCTTAAAACTCATTCCAACTATTTGCCATCTATAATCTCTAATGTTTGTCACAGCAGCCACAACTTTTTAAATTGGATTTCTTTGACATATTTGGTCCATGTTGTACCAAAAAAATTAAAACACATTGGTCGAAAGATGTAGACACATTTTTATAGCTTAAAAAATCAATGCTTCTGCCTTTGGGCCCAGTGAAAGACCAATTAAGTAGACTATAAAAGTCAAAATATAGCTACTATTTTCACTAGGCACTGCCAATATTTTACAAAACATCCTGATATTTTGTAAATCTACTCATTGACTCCATTTTTAGCCTCAGGACAAAAATGAAGAAAAATAAAGACTTAAAAGACCAAAAAGATTAAAGGTTGTATCTTTATCAATAAAGAAATTTCCAGGTGATTTCAGTTCATTTTGCTGGACAAAAAGCCATATGAAATCAATGTTTAATGTGAATGATGATTTATGCAGAATGCTGGTAAGTTAAAAATAACAAAAATAGTAAACCATTAAAAATTCAGAAACTTGAGGTTTCTTACATAACTTATCGTGAAGATCCAAGGTAATAAAATCTTAAATAGTTACCTTGAAATACTGTGCAAGGCTTGGACCATCTTTACATATAAATAACAATAGCTAGTGGACAATTTACATGTTGGGTACATGTGTCTGCATATTTCAAAATTCAGTATACAATTAAGATCTGTGTGTTTACCAAATTAGTTATACCTCAATAAAGAAATGTTAGCATAAATAAAAAGAAGAAATATAACTACAAAAATATGCTATCTTTTATCTACAAGTTTGCCAAAAGTCAAATATTTAACAAAATATTTGAGGCTATGAGGAGATGGGATTCTTTCTCACATGCTAGCAGGAATATGAAATTATACAACACCCCAATACAAGGGAATTAAGAGATATATAGGAGTACCCATGATTTACCTTTTGACCTATATATCTAAATTACAGAAATTCTCTGAATATTACATTGGCGAAATATAAAAAGATAGATGAGCAAAGCTATTAATTGCCATACGATTTGTAACAGCGAGACACTGGAGGACCAAAATTCCATCAAGAAAGGCTTTGTGGTTCAGGTGGCTGAGACTGCTGGGATGTAAAGTCCAAGCACCTGAGTTCATGACCTAGTACCAGAAGGAAAAAATAAACTAACTAAATAAAAATGTTTCTTCCTCTTACTTTGTCCTTTCTTTTTTACTTCCTCTCTTTAGAAAATATAATTTTAGCAGTAAGCTGTTTTTGTCAAAGTAAATTGAATATGAATCTGATCAAGTCTCTAGATATAACTACCAATTTACTGGAAATACAAAAAGACATAAAAACATGTTAAATGGCACCACTAGGAGGTAATCATTAAAATCTAGTCTATAAGAAGTTATAAAGGACAAACAACACAATTTCTTCAAAAAATAAGTTACAAGAATACAAATAGGATAGAGGAAGAAATCTACAATGCAAAAAATTGCAGTATGTGAATTTTATTTAGATACTTATTTGTATAAACTAAAACAATATGGAGACAATCAGGGAAATGTAACACTGATTAGATCATTGAAATTAAGACATTATTAACATTTAATGCTAACATAATATAGGACTTGTGGGTTAGCCCTAATTTTTTAGAAATACATGCTAAAATATTTACAGTGAAATATTATGATGGCTGAAATTTGCTTGAAAATAATCTGGCATAGGGAAAAGTTGTGAATGGGCATGTAGAGGACATGATGGCCAAGAGTTGCTCATTGTTGAAGCTGCTTGATGTTACATAGACATTAATGATACCATTTACTCTAATTTTGCATATACTTATATTTTTCCAGAATAAATGTTAAAATAAAAAGAATCAGTAAGATGGATGTTTGAGTTGGACAAGAAGTATTCATTCTTGCTAAGCAAAGCAATTCAAGCAAAAAAAATTATAAATACCTATTTTATACTTAACTTGGGAATGAACAGTTATTAATATATAATGCAACAAAAATTGATATTGATTTTCAATCCAAATCTACTGTTTGGCATCAGGTTCAATCTCAGACTTTAAATGATGAAATCACTCAATGTCTATTTCAGTATCTTGTCTGGTATCCCAAAATTTCTACATGATCAATGAAATAATGATTATATAGGTAATCATCATATCTAATCAGTACAATAGCAGTAATGCAAATCTGACAAGTCTCCTGAATTTATTGTTAATTAGCAAGAAATACTGCTAATTTCTTTTCAAATAGACATAAATATTCTAAATGTAACTTGAAGCAAAAATTTTCTTATGTGCTTTAAATTTCAGCATTCTATCAGTTTAAATGTTTACATTTAATATTGCCAAAGTATTATAATAATTAATAATGATTGTTCAAACCTTTAATTTCTGTGCAAAATATGAGCACATTTAATTAGGAAAATAAATAGGGAAATGGATCAATCATTATAGAAATATTAGGATAAGATACCTTAATTATGTAACACTAGGAAGAATATTCATCTTGAGTAAAAACATATTTTACAAAATTTAAATAATAATATAAGAATAATAGAGTATAATAATTCTAGTTGGTGTAGACTATTTGGTATATCAGCATTCATAACATTAAACAAAATAAAGTTTTAAGAATTATATTTAATTTCCAGTTATCTAATGCCATTTAAGTTATGAATCTTTCAAGAAAAAGTCCTCTTTGGAAATTGTTAACATCTCACAAGAATAAATTAAAAGCAAAATTTCAACTTGCCATCTCTAAATTAAATGAGTCAAATCTCATTTAAAATCATATGTAATATTCACAACACATCTTCCTTAATCCAGATATAAAAAGAAACTCTATAAAGAAAAGAAGAAATTGTTTAAAATGATGAGGTATTTAGGACATATTTTGTTCACAATAACCAAAATTCAAAACAATAGATATTGCGAAAATAATTTTTAAAAAAGTTCATTATCATTATGAATCCTTGGAGACTAAGATGGAAGCAAAAAGCTTATCCAAATGATTTCTAGAGACCATGAACGATGCTGAGTTGTTGAAGACAGGGTTTTTTTGAGATGTTCCAAGCTGTGAATCTCAGGTGCAAAGTTATTTCTAGAAAATATGCAACCAATTTATTTTCTTTCTGAATGATGCTCTACTATGAATACAAAGTTTAGTGATTTTATTTAAAATGTCAGCTGAAAGTGATCATTTGTTCAACCTTGCAAATGTATAATATAGTGACTAGAGAAGCAACGTAGCTACTGACCACGCAGAGGAATTACTGTCCTTGTACTTAATGTCAAACTTGTAAAAGCACAATACAAATTTTAAATGTTACTTATGTTTATTCTTTGACAGTGAGTCTATCTCCAAAGAAAATTTGATTTGACCAAATACTGACTTTAATACTCAAACATCTTATATTCAATCAAACTGTATTTTTGTTTTTGCTTTTGTTTTGTGCTGGCTAATTATATAGATAATATAGGGATATGTGGATATATATGTACTTATAGCAATAGTAACAGATAGGAAGAAAATATTCATGGTAACATCATTATAGAACAACATGATGGGAAAACAATTTAATAATAGGTCTCAAAAACACACACAAAAAGATAATTTTTGACTTAGACATCCCAATAATGGAAATGTATTCTCTGGGAGCAGACCATTTTAAAGCATGAAAGGTAACTAGGTATGAGATATTTACTGAAGGATGATTTCCAGTATCACAAAATTAGAAATGATTCAAATATTCAAATATCAGTATGCAATAATACATGCATCTTTTTTATTTGGATTACTCATTACCACTGTTTTGTTTAGTTTATTCTTAGTGACCTTGAGATCCCAATTCCAATGACATTTCCTCAGAAAAGTCTTTCCCAACCATCCAATTAGGATCAAGTTCTATTATATATAATTACATATAATACAGCACTTCTTACTGGAATTTGTACTTAATATAATTTATTTCAGGGTTTATTTGGTAAACTGACTTCCTATTCCCTTCTCCTACAAACACTATTCTCCATGAGTGCAGGGATTATATTTTCATCACCATTGTATCTTGGAAGTTAATAACAGGCATTTTATTTTCTGGAGTAACTAAAAATCATATAATAACTAAATATTAAATTATTTGACAAAATATTAAAAGATAAAATATATAGGATTTCATATCTGTTTTTAATGGAAGAAAATCAAATATACATATATATGTTTTTATATGTTTGGTATATATGCGATGGGTTAGAAATCAGAATTTTGAAGTAGTTATTAGGATTATAGCTATTTTAACAATTTTTCCATAATATTTCTTTGAATATTCTGATAACATTGAGGCATTTAAACTTATCTGTATCTACAGATGCTGATTTACAATGAAGCACACCTTAAACCTTATAATACAATGATATTTCAGGACAGTTTTTTAAAAATAAAGTTACGTCTAAACCAAACATACAATGGACTACTTTTTAATGAGTCCCCTTTGTTTGAGGGGCTATAGTTCATGAATATATAGTGAAGTCTCTAGAAAGGTATCAGATGTGCTTTGGAATCATTAAGTATTGTCTTTTTAAAATATATTAACAATAAAAATTAAAACCAGACTTTGATACAACCAAGCAATGAAAATGCTGTTCCTAATGAATTCTATTATTTGCCATTGGGAAACATACTACATGATAAATCCTGAACCACACAAGGTCCCTAATATATTGTATGCAATCACTTCAAATACTGTGCACATAAACCCCCTCTTTCAGGTTCACCATTTCTTGACTTGAGGCATATATCTGGATAAAAAACGGGAATTCTAAAAAAGAGAGGAGCTGGAGGGCATATTTGTATGGTGTTGCAGAAGGAACTTTTAATCCATGGCTGGCACTTTCTAGCAATTTTTATTTTTCAGGTTAAGTTGAAAATTATTGAAAGCCAGTGAAATAACTGTCTTTCTAAAAATAAATTGAATTCAGACCTTATTATGAACATTAAATAAGTAATGAAAATAACCAATATAATAAAGTGTCTGAGAGCATTCAATAAATTTTAGCTGTTATTCACTATTAATATTGGAAGATTCTAAAAAACTATTCAGAATGTTATTTATTTTCACATTTACATTATAAATATCATTCTACTTTCTAGCAATTTAATTTGCCAAAACTAAAACACACACACAACTTCTCACCTTTAGTTCTGTAGAGGCAGAAGCTAATTTTTTGGCTTCAGTTAATGCATACAACTGTTGATAGTCTGTTGGTTTATACTTGACTATTCTCTTTCCATTGTTCACACAGAATACCAGATTATCTGTTTTTTATCAAAAACAGAAAATAACAAAGAAATAGTATCATAAAATTAGAATTAAAATATAGTATAGCAACATCTTGATTACAGGTCTTATTTTTATATGTTTTAAGCAAATGCAAGAAATAGCATTATAATATTCACAGTATGGTTGAACCTCTATCTCTAGAAACTTAAAATACTACACTATACTTTTTATATAAAATTACTCCTAAAAGGTCATCAGGGTAATACTTTATTTAAGTGTAATGTATTATAAATTTTAGAAAATTATAATGCCAAGGTACAAAGTGTAACTACTTTCAAGACTTTTTGTTTAAAAAAGTATTAGGCATTAATTATGAATATTTAATTATCACATTATTGAAAATCAAATTAAGTAAATTGATTTTTAAGTCATAGATGCATTTTTAACAGGAAAAATGAAACACTTTCATTTAAATTTTTTTTAAAGGTTGAAATGGAAAACTAAGAAATACAACAAATCAGATGAAAGGATATAAAATGGTCATTCTCCATTCAAATAAGTAAGATATCTTAGTTGAATATGATATTAAATATTTAGGTAAAATCATAAAGGATACTCTAAGGCCAAATGGCATTAAGTACAATAACATGAGCAATTCAAGAAAAAATTTACCATGGCATCAATTATGTGAATAATTAATCTGTACCATGTAAACCACGCAGAGTAATAAGATTGGGTATATCATGGATCACATGACTATAAGAAAGTCACAAACAATTTAAGGACAAGTACCATGAAGAAAATCATGGTTGTCCTGAGCTCCATTGAAGATGATTAAAGCACCCATTGTAAGGGACTGGAGAAACCTTCAATGTGACCAAAAATACGTACTTTCCCTTACTAACATCTTGAAAATCAACATTAGAACTTGACTTCATTCACAATGCACTGTAAATCATAAAATAGACATGAAATAGAAAAAAATACCTGAGCTATTATTTTTCTGAGTTGGCATAAATGGTTGGTGTACTTTGTTGATGTTTTCCATATCTGTCAAGGAGACAGGAGACAGCTACAATTTCACAATGTTAGTTTTAAAACATTTATAATGGTGTACTAATTATAGTATTTTTTTAAAAAGTACAGCCCAGGACTGGCTGTCATAACTCTTTGTGTTTCATTGAAATGTGCTTTTCCTTGATTTTAGAAGTCTCTTTCCATTCTTTTTCCTCTGACTTTCCTGTTCTTATTCTCTTTCCAATCTTTTGCCTCTTAATCCTCCTCTCGTGGATTGTCATCATGATTGATAAATATTTGTAATTAAAAAGTTGTGTATTTTTATCTTGTATGTTTTACCTGGATGGGGGTGGGGGGAAAGACTACATAAATTAAAGGATAAAGCAGCTAGTTAAATTACTCTCTATTTCTATTTAGCAATACAGTACTTGTGGGGATGTGCTCTCTATTTCTAGAGAGCAGTCTATGTCCACCTGTCATCCCTTTGTGGATGGACACCGCTGCAGAAAGCAACCTTCTTTCAATAGTCTACCATTGCTATAACTGAGCAAGGTAGAGTGCAAAGACCTAGTTGTTTGGACCCAATGTGGGATACCCCAGAAATCTCTGACATGCTAGCCGAGACTTTGTTGGACCTGCACTGAAAATGACTTCTTCATCTGCCCGATCCTCCTTCTTTCTTCTTCTTTTCACAGTTATGGTTCCCTTGTACCACAAATTCTGCCTTACTGTCAGCTTCCTGAGAACCCAATTTGCAATGGCATTAAAGTATTCTTTTTAGGAACATCTCCAAGACAGAAAAGAGGTTCTTTAAAATGTTCATTCTATATCCACTATGTAGATCTACCCATGCCTAGAGGCTTTTTCAATAGCTGAAATCATAAAAAATGGAAGGAAAATGGAGCACAAAAACATAGCTTTCAGAAAATGCTAAATTACCAAAAACTGTGATGACTGCCCACCAGCTTTGAGAATATAAATATAAATTTTAGTGTGCAATTTCGAGAGTCTCTGGTCAAGGAATTCTTATTTCAAGCCTTTCTAACAATGACAATCATCCCTAGAGTATGTTTTCTATTCACATCCACATCCTTTCTATTTAGATTCTTTCGAAATGTGCACCCATCTATCTGCAGTTTCTCAGATCGCCGTTGTCTCCTTCCCGGATGACAGCTGTGATTTTACTTTGTACTCTTACAGTCCATTCTCTACATAACAGCCCAAGTAACCTCTTCAAAACTCTAGTAGAGGTTGGGCACAGTCCAAATACATCCCAAGGACCCAGGTTCATATCCTAGGACCAGAGGGAATAACCAGGATGAACCACTAAATAAAATGCTTTAAAAAAGCAAAACAAAGAACTCTAACCTGACCTTGCTTGTATCCTTTCAATAGTTTCCCATTACTCTTTAATATTGTCTCCAAACTTCTTTAAATGGACTATAATGGTCTATATGAAATTGCCCTTAGTCATCTCTCCACCTACATTTCATTCACACATTCAGTCACTTGATCTTTTTGTCTCTAAATATACCAAGTTTTTTCTACCTCAAAGCCTTCCAACTTGCCATTCCCTCTACCTTAAAAATATTTTCTTCTATTTTTCTTTGTTTTTTTTAAACTAATTTTATTGAAGTACTATTTCATAACATTACATAGGTTTAAGGTCCTTCTTATTTTTACCTGGTTTCCAACCCAGTCTTCAGAAGCTTGATCAACACATCACCTCCTCAGAGAAACCTAACCAGATCTCTCTGTCTAAATAAGAGAGGACTCTTCTTTCACCCTCATTCTATTCTTTTCTTTTCCATGACAATTCATATCAATCTTCATATTTGCATGTTTATTTATTTGATGTATGTATACCTCAACAGATATTTGCCTCCTGATTGTCTTAATTATGATTGGATCCCCAGTGCCTAGTGCAGTGTAGCAAGTGCTCAATAAATATTATGAGGAAATAAACAAAAGGTAGCTATGAGTAGCTGAATGCCTTCCAGCCCCTCATGATTATCAAATCTATACCACAGCCTCTCTTTCCTGGCAATAACCGTTTCCCTTTTTTAAAAACTGCTTTGATAGCATAGACTACAGGCAGGAGTGACAAATTTAAATGCCTTTAGGGGCATCAAGTAAGTTAAATGAGAAAAGTACACCAACATAGGGAGTGGCAGAAAATTTAGTATTCCATGACCAAAGATGAGAGAGAGAGAGAGAGAGAGAGAGAGAGAGAGAGAGAGAGAGAGAGAGAGAGAGAGAGAGATTTAACACAGGTACTAGACAAATAAAGCAAGTCTCCAAAATAAGTCTGTGCTGTATCCAGCAGCCAATTCATAAACTGGCCTGCTGTATCTAGCCACTTCATTCTCCCACCCATAAGTTAACCATCCTAGTTTGCCATCTCCATTCAAGAGAGACCTTACCAGTCCTGCAAGTGATTAGGTTTAGGTTTTTTTCCAATGGGGGCAGACAGCCTCTTTAGATGTAGGACTTTTTTTCCTCCCAGCATTTACATTGAAAGATTGAAACTCTGAAATAAAATGGGATTTGGGATTTTGTAGATTCACTTTTAGTTATCTTGATCTAATCTTGTCTAAGAGTGTTACTCCTGATTTTCAGAGGAACATCGTGAAGCCCACACACTGTTTCTCACCATCTCTACATAGTTCAAACTTTGATTAGAATAGAATGTGTTCTGTAAACCAAAGCTACAAATAAGTAACCAATTCATCTTAATTAATTTGAGAATTCATTTTGTTCCAACTACATGAAAGATCAAGTGGAAATAATTTTTGACCTATATAGTTTACATAAAAATAAGAAATAATACTTTTCAAAAATGTCAAGGATATCAGAATTAAGGAATTATTAAACTGAGTTATTGTGAAAATGATTTAATTTTGTTTCTATTTATATCAGGGAATTAGATGCTCAGATTTAAAATCTGAAACATTTAAAAATTAAGTATAGTCAAAACTCTCATTTTAGCATTTGACACAATTGAGGCCACAAAAATGACCAAGATCACAGAGAATTTCAGGTCCAAAAATCTCATTTTCATAATTCAAATGTCTCTGAAAAATGGTTTGTTTCATAAGCAATATGGTGGACAAACCCAGTCTGAGATGAAATCATTTCAAGGCAAATTTGAACCAAAGTGAAGTTATCCTATTTAATATGAACATTTATTTGTGCAATAGTATTAAATATGTTTAATTATGGAATGCTGCGAAGCATCACTAGTTTTCAATAATATAGAACATATGCTCTAGATCACATTTTTAAAAATCTAAAATGTATCTGGCTTAACTGACTTAAGATTATGAAACTATTAGAACAAACATTTCCTGATTCTCAGATAAGGGTATATCATCTACGCCATTTCAATTTTATGCTTACTAGTGAGATATTCATAGTGTCTTCGTCAGCCAATAGTTAAAATGCTTTTGACTCAGAAATGACTACTTGAACAGAATTTTCCATGTTAAATAATTTAAGAGCACTTATGTAACATGTTAGAAATTGCTTATGAGTGTTACCAAAATGTTAAGCTTTTAGATCTTCTAAATTACTGAAACTATTTAAAAATACATTTTATGAGAATTTCTTAGAACATAGAACATTTTGATATATAATGTGATGATAGTTTTGTAGCATCTTGAGGGTTAAAACTCATTTTCTATAAAGTCCATTTTTACAGACATGCTAGAGAATCTAAACTTAAAAAAATACATGACTTCACCTAGTCTCCACAGAGTCGGTGAACAATCAGAACTTCTCTAGTGATAGGAAAAAAATAGCAAAGAGATCATTAGTAAGACATTTTGTTTAGTGTTAAAATGTTTTTTCTTTCCTAAGAAAATCTCTTTTAATACACAGAAGGAGAAAATATTAATTGTACTTAGGCTTAAATTTGTACAGCATATGGATAGTTTGTTAACTCTAAACTGTTTAACAGCATAGATATGTAGATTGGCACCAGAGTAAGTTTTCTAAAATGATGGGAATTCTGCCAGGATAAACAGTCTGCAAACAATAGCAATCTGCGGAAGTATCTTAGATGTAGCTTCAAATTACCTTTTTCATATGAAAGATTTTATAACAATTTTAAGTGTTAGTTCAAATACTAGTGCCAAAATCTAGCTTAGCAATATTTCTACAACACCCAGAATTCTCTTTTAAATTCTAAGCCTATTACTTCCAATATGAAATATTACACATCATAATTAATGTAAGGTAAAGTTATTATCCGGAAAAATAATGAAACCAAATGATATACTATTAGAATTAATAAAAAATAGTTAAGTGCTCAGTTACATAATAAAGATCTCATTATCAATTCAAACATAATTTTAAAAGATCTCATTCAAAAAAGCAACCAACCCAAAACAAACAAAATATCTAGGAATAAACTGTACAAGAAGTTTGTAGGATTCATACTCTAAAATAAACCACAAAAGTACATTAAGGGGAATAAAACTTAAGTAGAGAAAAACAACTTGATTTCTTTTTGCTTGAGCTATATTTTTTCCTTTTTTTATAGGAAGACAAAAATTTAAATACAAGGGGCAACAACTTGTTTTATTCTCTATTGAGAGAAATGCTACCATAGTTTCTATATACTAGTTAAAAGAGAAACTGGCTTAAATGATGCCAAGAATCTTTTAAGAGATGGGCTTAAATAGTTGAATATAATTTTCTACACTAAGACTGAATTGACTTAGTCTTTTTACTAGTCTTTTTCTACTAAAAGACAGGCTATATTAAAAGTTTGTGGAATTATATAGCACTTGAAAATTTTAACATTAAATATTCATAAGATCAGTTTTTAATGCTCCATGGGGAAGAAATAGATATAGGAAATTAATTTTCCATTATAAAAGTACTGTGTAAATAATATCAAACTTTATAGAATATTATAAAGTAAAATTTAAAATTTTCATCCCCATTTAGCCTAGTACCCCTGTTGTATTTAGCCCCGGTAGTCATTTTCCATCTTTAACATACTTTCAAAGATTTTTTGTGCGTATAAACATACATATGCATGTTCAATTTTTTTTTTATAAAGGAAAGTTGCAGGGGAGGAATGAAGGCAAGCAGGCAAGCAGGCAAGAAGACAGAGGAGGAAGAAACATTTTATTTAGTTATTTATTTATTTTAACTTAGTTGTTCTTCTTAGTTCTTCCTCCTGGTCCCAGAATGAGAACCTGGGTCTTTGGGTTGTGTGTGGATTGTGCTGTGCTGGAGTCAGAAGACCTAACCACTCCTTCACCAGGGTGCACCTCAATTTCTACAACTGTAGCCATGATGTATGTACAGTTCCACAAGTTGCTTTTCATTTTATGATATAACTTGTTTGTCTCTCCGTATCATTCTACTTGTGTGTCCATGAATGCTACATGTACATTTAATGGCTGCTACATGGCTAGATAAGTGATCATCATTTAATAGTATGAGTCTATAAATGGTTTTCCAAAAAATAAAGTCTATAATCAAAAGAAATCTATAAAATCTGTTCTTTTCATAACTCATAAATTGACTTATTGAAGCAAACTCTACATACAAGTTTCCCTGCTATCCAAAAGTAGCGAATTCCCAGGAAACCTTTTGAGAGCTGAAATGTCATGAAAGGGAAAAAACAATGACCATTAATTTAAATGAAAAACATTATTAGCATTCCCTGACCCCCCAAAATAATCTACCGAATCATACCAAATAACACATAAGGCCTAAAATAGCACTCACGTATCATAACTGCAGAAGTGGTTAGCACCCAGCCTGCTTACAGAATTCCGGGGAAGGTGTTTATGGTTCCCTCTGGCCGCTTGGGGTGCACGCTTCTATTCAACAGCTGCTGCAAAACAAAAACTTTTTCACGGTTTGTCTTTTGTCGTAAAAGCAAAAAATCTCTATGGATATGTTTCTAGTGAAAACAGGTACTAACGTAGGACTTTTGTATAGGCATAATTATAGAACATGAACTATCAAAATGAAGGGCTTGCCTGGATTGTCAACCCTTATTAATTTCCCTACTTTTATGTGTACAATAGCCCAAAGAGGCAAGTATGAATCGACCTTGCTCATGAAGATAATTCAAATGCAAATCTACTTATCCCATATGCATTTCCAGTCTGGGGAGCAGCGTAAGGAGGAAAAAAAGAAAAGAATTAACCAAGGCAAGGAAGCTAGAAGTTTCTGAGGGACTTCAGATTTCCCCAGCGAATGGAGGTAACGTCACTGGAGCCTCTTATGCCCTTACTCCCACCACTTCCTCAAAGCTATTTTAATTACTTAACAAGCAGAGGAGAAAATGCTTAAATACCTAGTTTAAATTGGTACATAGTAAATTACAAGGAGAATTATACAGACTTTGGGGTTGAGGTGGGGGTTGGAATAGATGAAACCCCATAGGTCATATTGATAGTCTCAGAAATTCTGACCAGAAGCCATCACTGGTAGTTTTGAGTCTTGGTAAGACAATTTGGGAAAATTAAGCAGATATCTATGAGGAAATACCATTTTATCCCCACTTACCCCTCAGAAAAATGAGATTCATGAAAGAAGAATAAAAATGATTTTTCTGCTGTGCAAAGACCCACCACTTGTCCTTCTAATTTGATTTGACATTTTGAACATGTTTGAACAGGAAACCTGGTCAAATTGTTTCTGACATAATTTGGGAATCCACTTTCTGCAAGATGATATTAGTGTTACTGATTAATATTCCATAGCATACACGACGGATCATAAGTAAGTTTACGGTTACACTTCCAAAACACATGCAGTCCTGCTGAAACCTTGGTTTGAACCTAATGAGATTTATTTCAGGCATCTGTCCTCCAGAATTATGTTAATAAATTTGTATTGTTTAAGCCACTTAATTTGTTATTTAACAGGAAAAAACTGACAATGCTCTTTCACACCCCTCTGGCTTTGCAGTGCTGTTACCTGTGCTTGGAATGCTGTACCTACCTTTGCCTCTAAACGATGCCTACTTATTTTCTAGTCTCATCTTAAGTATCCCGTCAGAATCCCTCCTAAGGCAGGTAGAGATGATTTTTCTCCTCTTTTGTGCTATTATTGTACTTCGTATATATTCCTACTGATGCACTTATTCATTTATTTTAATGTTTATTGAACATCTGTCATATGCTAGACTGAAGGATATGAATTCTTCAATGCAGAGACAATTGCCCAAGTCATCTCATCTGAAGTAGCTTCCTCTATCATCAATAACTCTTTATCTCCTCTATTATTTCCTTCATTAACACTTCTCACTATATGGCATTATACTACCTATGGATTTAATAGTTTGTTTACATACTATTGTTCATGTCTACAACTAGGTCTACAACTATTCAAAAACAAGACCTTTTGCTGATCATCTGTTTCTCCAGGATAATTAAAATAGTGTCTGGCATATATTAGATACTCAATATATATTTGCTGAAAAAGCATTAAGGGGTTGCATTACCACAAGCACCCTCTTTCCCCTAGGGCATGGCAGTATTGAGGCAAACTCATAGTTCTCACCTCACCTTCAATGTTTTAAGTCTAGGTTCACCTATATGGAAAGTATTATCACAAACAAACTCCAAACCAAAATAGGCAGTGGTAAGTCAAGTAGCCAGAAAGGAAGAACACGCTCACTTTATCTTGGTGATGTTAACTGCAGTTGTCCCCCTGACCAGTTTTTCATCTGCCAGTCACACATACAACTTGCCACATACAGAAATGTAAATATTGTCTCTATTTACTTGTAATCTAAAGATATCTGTGCCATCTTGCTTCTCCAGAGCTTGAGAGTAAGAAGGATCATCTTTGCATAGTATACTCAGACATCTGGTCTTATTTCCAAGCAAGTTGAGGGGAAAATAAAACAAGCTATATCATGATACATACCATAGTATACCTTACATAAATATGCACAGACAGAAAGCAATATCATCTATACCATACACACACACAAACCAGATGGAAATACCATTTTATCCCCAATTACAAATAGACCAAGCTGCAGAGGATACTGCAAATGGAGGTTAGTATCAAAGGGAGTCTTAGCTTAATCTATAAATAAAATCTTTTCATTTTTATAAAGAGGATAGATTTAAATAATCAAAAATAATAAATATTACCCCACTGTCCCTATCCTGAAATAATTATAGCATTTGTTATGTGATTAACACAATCACATTTGTGTTTATCAGTGATTATCCAGTGGACTCTGCTAGTGAGAGCCACAGGGTCTGACCAAACTGCACATCCATTCTGAACCTGCCCAGGATACCTCAAGAGGACCCTGACCCTACAAAGTTTCAAAAACCCTGTGAAGTCAAGCCTGAAACATCTAGCTAATTGTATCTTTAATTTCCAAGATAGTTCAATAATTGTATACCAAGTATAGCTCGTATGAGAAATTTCTTCTGACACCTTTTTTTTAACAAAATGATTCAAAACAGTTCATTGTCACTTGATTAATGGTCACAAATGCATTACTCTTGCTCTTGATTATAAGCTTATTTATGAAAAGAAAACTATTAACATCAAGGCCATAAATGAGGTTATAGAGTTCAAAATTAAATGGAATTTTGATGTGCTTTTTAATAGTCTGCTAAGGAAATTGTATCATTGAAGTTTAGACACAGCTATTCTCCCTCTTTGTCTTTATAACAGAACCCAATTTTGTTCAGCATTAAAATATGGGCCTTTCTTGACACCCAGATTCTAAGTGATCAGTTCTGGCCAATGTGTTATAACCAGAGGTCTGCTGGGAATCTGAGGGTAGGACTGACTTTTTTATATAGGCCCTGCCCCTTCTTCCCTGCCCTTCCTTCCTCCTGTCTTCCTGCCTGAAGTGTGGCTGTGAGACCAGACACCGGGGAATCATTTGTGACTATGTAATTAGTATTAGGATGAAAGATATATACTATCAGAGAGGAGTGAGCCAAAGGGAGCCTGGGATACTAATGGTATCAAGAATCTGCTGTAGCAGCAGTAGAATACTTCTCTCTGGATTTGTTGTTATGAGAAAAATAAATCCCCAACCTTCTACCATCAGGTTCTGTAACTTTCAGCAAAGCAAAATTCCCAGCTGAGATAGTCTGGAATAATGTGACTCACCCAGAGGATTTTGATACCTCTTCAAATAAAGAAGTTCTTCTGGAAACATACCCATCAATATAGGCACAGTATAAAATACTAGAAAATACTGCTGTCTTTGCTCCTCAATAGTAGACGAGAAAAAGATATCTAGCACAATTTCCTATTTTAAAACTCCAAGAGGGTTTCATTTGCAGTTTCAACATAGCTAAAAGAAGGTAGGTAAAAAGATATGTAGGTGGTTCCGGAAGTAGAAGGAAAAAAATCCTCAGAAACTTAATTCTACTTAGTTCTACTTAATTCTACTACCAAAAAGTATCACAGAAAAATATAACTATGGTTTTGTCAATACTCTAGAATAATATTTCCACAAAGAATCAATTATGTAGAGATGGATTTTCTTTTTAAAATGCTATACTTATGGGGTTTTTTTTAAATAAAAAATAGCAATGCGCCATTCTTTAACAACAAAGACTAAAACTCTGTTCAAGAACATTGCCTGAAACATGGCAGCAATAAATATTTTGGCAAATGAAATATTAATTCATATTTGTGTTATCGATAAAGAAAATGATCTTTAGATGGGGATGTAAAGAAATGAAGGGACAGATTAAAGTAACTAAGATAAAGTTTAGGAGGGAAGAGAGGAAAAAAAAATAGAAAAGAAAATCAGAGGGAACAAAAAAAAGAGAAAAAATAAAATTATGCTCTTTTCTTATTTCCTCTTTCCAGCTCCTTCTAGTTTGGGTCAAAAAGGAAGGTACCCTGCTTCCTTCTAAAGGCAAACTCACAATTTAGACCTGAAATTACTGCACTGGAAGAATGGTACTGAAATTACACAATGTTTTACTGCAAAGGAGGGAGGGCAGATCATTTTGAAGCATTAAAGGTGAACTTTAAGGTCTGGGTGGAGTTCCAGCTCCACTTTGGAAAAGAGTGAACATTTGGTGTCAGAAGAGAAGCTGAATGGGGAAGGTGTAGAAAATATCACACTCGTTACCCTGTTTGGATTTTTGTTTCAATTTTGTCCTGAAAACACAAAAGGGAAATTCTCCATTTATCTGTTATTGTATAGTCTTCCTTCTTCCACAGGAATTTGCTTTCCTTGAACACTGATTTAGAAGCCCTTATATGAAAAAATACTCTGTAACATACTATGAAAGCTGGGGGCGGTAGAAAAAAATGTCTCTCTCCCTTAAAAACAAAGAGGGAAGGAAGAGTTCCCCTTTATATGTGGGGGTGTGGGATGGTGAGAAGGGCAAATTATCATGTAACAAAAGGACAAATAGAAAGAATTTGATTGCACAGAATTTTCTACTTGACTTTAAAACATCCAAACATTTTGGTTCAAAATATAATGGTAAATGATATATGAAATAGTCATTAACATATGAAAACTAGTTCTCAGTGGTAACCAAAGACATGAAACACATGAGATAACCCTATAATGGGAAGTTTTTTTAAAAAAGTCCTATAAAAAACATTATATTACACTAACAAAATTGGTTCATTTAAAATATAATTCATCAAGGCACATTCTTGTGACTCAAACAGCTAAAGCAGCTAAGGCGCAGACCATGTAAAGTCAACAGACCCAGGCTCAAGACATAGGACTGGGGTTAAAGATAAATAATAGTATAATTAATCAAAACAGCACATCCTCAAAACTGAGGCATAAATTAGCTGTAGAATAGTGTTGGGTTTTAGAGTAAGGCTTCAGAAGACTAAATCCCAGCCCCACCACTTACAGCCTATAGGATTCTCAGCCAATCAGACAATTGTTGGAAAAGACTCAATACCATAAAGATGTCAACTCCAAGTTTATTTTATATAATCTCAATTGAAATTCTAGAAGACTTTTTTGGTATAAACTGGTAAGCTGATTTTATAATATTTATATGCAAAGGGCAAGAGAACCTTGAATTTTAGTACCACATAACAAGCTCCATGATGAAGCAGTAGTAATTAAGACAGTATATTCATGGCACAAGGATAGACAAATAGGTATGACTAGTACAGAAAGACAAGAAACAGATCCATACATATGCGGTCACCTGATTTATGACAAAGCAAATCACATTTCTTTGCAGTGTCCAAAGAACAGTATTCAATAAATGATCTTGGGTCAGTTGGCTGTCTATATGGAAAAAATGAATCAATCCCCTACCTCCCAACAGTCACAAAAATCAATTCCAGATGTATTATAGACATAACTGTAAGAGATTGAAAAATGAAGCCTTTAGAATAAAATAGAAAATATTAATGATTTTGGAGCTGACAAGTTTTCTTAAACAGCTCACAAAAAAACACTAATCATAAATGAGAAATGTAATAAATTGGGAAGTATTAACATTAAAAACATTTATTCAAAGATATCATTAGTGAAAAATCAACCCAAAAAGGAATAGAATAATAAATCACAGTACATATATAAAGCAAAAGACTTGTATTCAGAATATATACGTAAATATATGTATATAGATAGAGGTAATTTAAATTATAAATAAGGAAAATGCAGACACTATGCAAAATAGTGCAGAAAACCTGATTAGATACTTTACCAAAAAAAATACCTAAATGTCTAAAAAACATATTAAGAGAGCGCAACTTTATTCTTTAGGAAAACCCAACTTAAACCAAAAGACAATACCCCTACAAACACACTAGCATAGCTAAAATGAAAAAGATAGAAAATACCAAGTGTTGGTAAGAAGCTGGAGCAATCAGACTTGCATATATTGCTGGTGGGAAGTTAAATTAGTACAACTGCTTAAGAAAACTCGCTGGCAGTTCAGCTACTATGACCCAGTCATTTCACTCCTATACGTCACCAACAAAAATTTTACATATATTTAGCAGATGTTATATATAAGAACGCTTGCTGCAACACCATTCTTAGTATTCCCAAATTAGAATTTACCCAAATGTATACAGTGCTAGAATGAGTTTTGGTATATTGACAAAACCATTATTATTGTTGGGGATAGGGCAGTGAGGTGGATTGGATAGTAAAATATTCATAAATTCTAGCACCTAAATATTAGGTATCATTCATCTGTGAACTATGTATTAAATTAATTGTTTCAACGTATCTTTGTAATTATTACCTGAGGTTAATCTGACATGGCAACAAAGTTGACAAACTTGATAGAGGCACACAACTAATTTTGAAACTAAATCTGAAGTGTCCACCAATGGGTAAATGAATAAATAAAGTATGATACATGCATACATGTTATATTTGAAAGTCACTGAAGAATAAATCTTAAAAATTCTCATAACGAAAAAATTTTATGTGTAGGGATGATATCACCTGAATAATTTCACAGTGTGTACATACATCTAATCATTATGTTGTACACATAAACTAATAGAATGTCATATGTCAACTATATCTCAATTTTAAAAACTCAAATTGGGTATACCCTGGTGGTCCAGGCACTAAGCCTACAGCTTGAGTGTGAAAGATGTAAAGTCAAAGGACCTTAGTTCTGAATCAGTGACTGGTGAGGAGTGGGAGTGGGGGGAGACAGACCAAAAATAAATAAAGAAATTTAATAAAAATACTTTATCCTCTCCTTCCTTCCTTCCTTCTTTCCTGCCTGCCTGCCTGCCTGCAAATGCTTCTTCCTCTTTGCCTTTTCTTATCTCCTAAAATAAACAACACAAAAAACTCAAATATAAATATTTCAAATGAGAATATTTTACACACCAAAAAAGGTTACCATATATAGTATCGCAGAAGTCTATTTAAGGACATATAGATTATATATAAATATAAAAATATAAATCTAGATAAAATTTAGGAAGCATTCTCATTTTATAAAAGTATTATATTAAATATGTATGTACACAAATATAAATGATTATAAAACAATACCCCACAATAATAATATGACTAGACTATTTTTGCTCCTTTTGTCTTGTATTTTATAAATTTTCAAGGAAGATTTTAAGAAAGAAAAATATTCTTTTTAATAATTCCAATTGTTTTTTTTTAATTTTGAAGCAATCACAAACACAGAAAACTTGTAAGTATAGTTCTGAAAAATTATTTTCCTAAAGGAAGCTTTCATTTCAGAGGAAGTAACTGCTGTAATTCTTTATCACTTCTAATAATTGAAGGCATTTTTCTGCAAACAAGGATATTTCCTACATCATAAAACAATAGACAATTTACACTGAGAACATTACTAACTAATCCTCAGATACCATTCAAGTTTTGTCAATTGTGCTCCAATAATATCCTTTTTAGCAAAATGCTCCAGTTCAGAATCAAGCATTACAATTTAGTTGTCATGTCTCTTTAATCTTCTCCTGTCTGGAAGTCCTGTTCAGTCTTTCATTAACTTTCATTGTGTTGATACTTTTGAAGATTACAAGCATGTTATTTGTAGGATGCCCCTCAATTTGGGTTTGTATGATTTCTCTATGATTAGGCTTTGGTTATGCATCTTTGGCAGGAATATAACAGAAGTTATTTATATCCTTCTCATTGCACCCTATTGTTAGGTAGCAGATAGCCATGAACAGGCAGTGGGGAAAGGGTGGAAAACAGGAAAATAAACACAGAAAGTGGGTGCTATAAATCAGAGTAAAGATCAGGGAAACTATTAATCAGCAATCCTAAAAAAGAGAGAACAGAGCCAAACCTGTGGTCCAGTTCTAACTGGCATGCAATGAGGCACAAAAGAATTTGGGGTCAGTTCCTCTGGGAACTACCCGCCATCAGCCCTTGTGGGTAAAATCTTACTTTAGCCATCTTCCACCTTTACTTTCACTTTGCCCTTGTTGTGCCTACCTTCCACTCTTATTTTCATTTTGCTACTTTGCCAATAAAACTTCTCTATTTACTTCTCCTGAATTCTGGTGAAACTGCAATGTGCTGGGAGTGACTTAAGGTAAATTTCCTGAAGAACATAGGACCCTAAAGGCAAGACCCCTGGTGGTATCACTATCACCTGATTTATAGCTTCTACACAGCAAAAGTAACTCACCAAAACAAAAAGATAACCTATTGACTTGGAGAAGGTATTTGTACATCAGACATATGACAAGGGCTTAATATCCAAAACACATAAAGAGCTCATAAAACTCGGTAACAGAAAAACAAACAACCCAATCAAAAAACTAGGCAGAAGAATTGGATAAACATTTCTCCAAAGAAGACATACAGATGGTCAACAGGCAAATGAAATGTTCTTCCTCACTCATTATTAGGGAAATGTAAATCAAAACAATACCTGTGAATTGAGCTATTATCTAAATATCTGGAAATAACAAATGTTGGCAAGGATGTAAAGAAAAGGAAACATTCAAACAATTGGTAGGAGTTAAATTGGTGCAACCTTTATGAAAAGCAGAATGGAGAAACCTCAAAAAATTAAGAATGAAAATCTCATATGATCCTATTATCCTACTTTGTGTTTAAGAAAAAACACAAAATTCTAATTCACAGAACTATATGCAACCCCTTGTTTATTGTAGTATTATTTACAACAGCCAAGAAGAGGTTGAGCCTATCTACTAAGTGCCTATCATCAGAAGAATGGATAAAGAAGATGTGGTATATGTGGAAAATGGAATACTACACAGCCCTTACAAAGATGAAATTCTATCAACTGAAATAAAATGGATGGAACTAAAGGAGATAATGCTATGTAAAATAAGTCAGAGGAAGAAAGACTAGATGAGTTTATTCATATGTGAAATATAAAGAAAGAAAAGAAAATGAACGGACAAAATAAAAACCAACACTTGGACACTGATAATAGAACCGAGATTACCAGTGTTGAAGGGGGAGGTATGGGAGCAAGTGGTTATAGGAGTCCAACGGACAGTAGTGGAGGACTTTCAGTAACTTGGTGGTGGGTATGGTATGTTGTCAAATATTTGAGGAATGATGAAACTGTACATACGGGTTTATATTATTTGAAAATCAAAGTTACCTCAATAAATCTTAAAATAAAAATATTTTAATTTTAAGTATGGTATAGCTATTCAGTAAAGTACTATGTAGCTTTAAAAACAAACACGAAGGACAAATAAAAAATATTGAATAAGGAGAACATTCGCATGTTATAAATGAAGGAATTATAGGTTAAAAATTGCCCAGTTCTTATCCAATTTTAGTTCAAACACCAAATGGATTCCTGCTTTTCTTCCTTTCTCTTGGGTTTGTTATAGTTAAGCTTCTGTGCTGTGTCGAGATAGGTCAGCCTCCTCACATTGCTGTAGGTCAAACAAGATTTCTATCAACTTCCCAGCATTCCTCCTAGAGTATGAAACAGCATTTTGCCAAGACAGGGTTACTTGTAAAGAGACAGAACATTCCCTGTTATCATCTGTCTAATCATGCCTATTTGCTAAAACTATAAGAAAAGAAAGCTTTGCATCATCTCCCATGGTTTCTGGACTGCTGTCTTCCTTTAAAACCTTGAAGTACAAATAGTGTGATCTGGTCTCTCACTCCTAATGGAAAGTTTCACATTATTCTACATTGGCTAAGTTACACTCTTAGACAAGATTTTAGGGCATGAATTTTGGTTTTAGCTACATGTGAGGCCATCTCAGACTACAAAATATCTATTAATGTGGGTTAGGGGTAACAAAAGTTAATTATCGAGAGAAAACATCTACTGGACATTTTAACACTAAAAATAGTTACTATTACACATTACATGTGAGAAAACTGAGGTTTAGAAAGGTTAAAGAATTTGTTGAAGAACACACATTTAGGAAATTGTGAAAGAGATTTTCAAGCAATTGCCTTTTCTCCATACCAATAATTCCTAATGATTTCTGAGACTGCATCTATTTTTTAAGCTTCCCAAGAAATGTTAGCAATTAGCCTAATGTAAAACATACTGTAGTACATATTACTGCTTCCCTATACATGAAATAAATTAGACATATGCACTGTGGTTAAAATACAAATTATATTTTAGTCCTAAACTTTTTCCAGCTACAGCCTCTCAGACCTTAACTTTCATAATAACAGATCTGTTTTTAACTAGAGGATCCAGATCACAAGTTCAGGTACAAGCAATTTTTCCCATTGTTTTCTCAGCCTAAAGAGAAATGACCTCAACTCAACGAGATAAAATAGAAGATATAGGGGTGACTGGAGCCAGGGTTCTCACTGTTGGAATAAAGAGTTACAAATACAGAAAAGGAGAAAACCAGAATGAATTTTACACTTTTAATCCCTGCTCTCTTAACCTAAACTTCATAATCTTTGGAACAAGCATCATAGATCTAAACCCAGGATAGTTTCTGCTACCTCTTCTATTCTCAGACATATTCCTGATAAGTCAACACCCAGGTTCCCGAAGTCACCAAATTGTCCGTTTCTTCTCCAGGGTGTGTCTCCCCACCCACTCCGCTCCCCCATCCCTGGACTTCTTCCCACATATTCTACTTTTCCTCATATTCTCAGGACTATTCAATCTTCATTCACTTTCTTCACCTTTAATTGCATCTGTTTCTAGCTCTGACAATCTGACCCACTCCTCCAGATTTTGCTAATTTAATTCAGGTGATCAACTCAACGCCATATCTCTTACGTAACTGTTCTTTAAAAGTTGTTCCTTGTCTTGTAACAACATATTTTTCCAGACTTATCTTGTGCTTTGCTTGTCACAGTCCTGAAATCAGTTATTTTTTCCAAGGAGCTCTGATTCCTTAGAGAACAGTATTTAGAAGTCAAGATCTGAACAATGGACGTGTTGCTGGCCATCTGTGCAGTTCCTGTCCCTTGACGCTCTTTATCAGCAAAGTTAGAAAATACACACACACACACACACACACACACATATACATATTTATTTCTACTCTGTTTCTCTAAAAAATAGTTGATATATATGCATATAATAGGTATAACCAGAGCACCAAGAATACACACTGATATCTCCAATTGTACAACAGCATAAAGTTCATTTTAGTTTTCTCATTTTCTTTAACTCCTTATATCAAATATAAGAACCCCAGCTCCCATTATATCTTTTATTTTATCAACTCCCATAGATGATCCATTTCCCATTTAAATCAATTTAAAACTACATAACATTAAGTTAATAAAGGTGGTAACTTTTTTATTTAAAGGAAAGGTGCTGGCAGGAATGAAGGCAAGCAGAGGCAGGCAGGAAGGGAGGGAGGAAAGAAGAATAATTTTATTTATCTCACCTAGTTGTCATCTTGGTTATTCCTACTGGCCCCGAATGGGAACCTTGGGATGTATGTGGACTGTGCCCTGCCTCTACTCCACCAGGATGAGTCAAAAATACTTACATTTTGATGATCATACATATAGGTAACTAATGACTAAGGAACAGTGACCATTATGCCCACTAGGGAGGGAAAATAGCATAGCACTCAAGAGTGTGATCTTTGGAGCTAGAATACTAGATTTGAAATCCAACTCTGAGACTTCTGACATAATTTGTTCACTACTTTGTGTCTCAGTTTTCCCACCCGTAAAATGGGAAAATAGCATAGCACTCAAGAGTGTGATCTTTGGAGCTAGAATACTAGATTTGAAATCCAACTCTGAGACTTCTGACATAATTTGTTCACTACTTTGTGTCTCAGTTTTCCCACCCGTAAAATGGGAAAACAAGAGTTGCAAGGATTATAGTAGATAATCAAAAATTTCTTACAAAAGTATCTGTTATTGTTATTAAAAAATCTTCAAAATTACTGTTATTACAAAGGTATTCATAGACTGTAATTCTCAGACCCTTATGCGAGAAACAATTAAAATACAGAGACTGTGATCCATTGGCACTAAAGGTATCATAAATCCACAAAAACAAAAATAGTCATCAAAGTTGTATGAATCAGTTTTAAAACTATGTATTTATATTTTTATGTAAAGAGTGTTTGAAATAAAAATACAAAATATTTCAATTCTAGGAGAACTTAAAAATCTTGAAGCATATGTCAGCAATCTATAGTATGAGAAATAAAATCTTACAATATAGTTTTCATTCTCTCTACAACTTGAGGTAAGATCACCAAAACCTAAATAGTCCTTCAGTAAATTTCATTTTAGTTTAAATAGCTAGGTCTTCTTTCAATTATTCTAAATAAGAACCAGAACAAAAAAGAAACACGAGAAAACTTATGTACAATGTCATTCATGCTAATCATCTGCAGAATATGAAATGATTGTGATGTTAATTGAGATGATACTAGTCAGCTCCAGTTTTCAACCCACATTCTCTTAAGGACTAGATCATTAGTCTCATAAGTATATATCCACATCTTCACATTTGCATTTTTCTTCACCTTTAAATAATTTCACCATAGAGTTAAGTGAAAAAATTCTGTGGAACCACTACTGTTTATATTTCGATTCATCCTGTTTCCTGACTTAATTATTACATGTATTCCCCACATTTCAAATTTGTATTATACCACTTCACTTTATGAAAGGGCTACATTAGTACCTGTTTTTGTTAACCAAAAGTAATACAAAGAGGACATGTGCTTTTTGCAACAAAAGACTGACAAGAAAATGAATATTCAGCATGAGCCACTTTAGAGGCATCTCAGACCTCAGAACAGTGAGAGTAGCATCTCCAGTCTCCTTCCTAGGAATTACGTCCTACATGTTGTATATTTATTGTATCATTTCTACTTTGACTATACGTTAGTGTTATTTTAAGTTTTATGTGCTATTTGCTATGATTGGGTAGGTTATTTTGGGGGTCTGGGGACACTCAAATATCCCATATGATTAGCGATTAATTGCTCTTCATTTTATGCCATCTTTGGTTTATGAAAGGTTTGCAAGGAACTCTTTACCTTCAGATAGTGTAATCTGTAATTATTTTCTCAAGATTCCAAATGTAGATCCAGGATAAATTTCTCACATTTTCTAAGTTCAGCACAAAGGTAGCAGAACAGTGGAGGATGAAATGTCCTGTTCTGAAAATGAGCAGGCACCTGCTTAGGTTCTAATGAAATAATTATTATCAAAGCTGACTCAGGTTAGTCTCTGCTGTAGCTGGTAGAGAAGAAGCCTTAATTGACTGTCCAGAAAGAGAAAGGAAGGATCGTATTGATTATTCTTGTGCTTCCATCTGTATGTACTTTTTTACTAATCAAGGTCATTTCTTAGCACACATATCGGAGAAAATCCTGGCTGCCTGATGATTGGAAGTGTCCCACTTTACAAAAGAAGTTATTTTAGGAACTTCTACCCTATTTACATGCTACTTGGGACTAAAGTAGATATAAAATAACTGCCTTTTGTCCTTAAGCAAAATCCTTTTAAAAGCACCAAGGAGATTTAATACAGCTATGACTTGTACAATCTTGAAACTAATACATCAAATGTCTCAATCTCTTCCAGACAGATACCTGGAAGAGGATTTCCTGGGCAAGGAGTCTTCACTCAAGACAAAACTGAAAGATACATCAAGCACGAGAAACAGGAAATCTGGTGTCCAAATAAGCTAAGAAAAGAATTAAGGGGGAAAGACTGAGCAGGGAAATCCTAGTTCAGAATGAAAAGGTGACTGAGGAAGTACAGATGGGCTTAAAAGCAAGAGAATAAGAAAACAGTAGTGGAGCTGCAAAAATTATTAATTAAAAGGTGCCAAACCCTTTTCAACAACTCTTCTGTAAACAAAATTCCTTCTCCAAGATTTTAAATTTAAGCCAGAGAAATCTTGAAGCCAGTTCTTTTTAAAAAAATTATTTTTATTTTGACACATTAAAATAAACTCATATGTCTAAGTTCCCCATTCCTCATATATGTCAACACACCCTGCCCTCCACCCAGTCACCAAGTGGTCTTCATCATTGTCCAGTGGCCTCCACCACCATTTCTACCCACCCCAGTTCCTCCCATCCCATTCCCGATTGGTAACCTCAGTTTTGTTCCAAGTGTTTGAAATCAGTCTTTATCCAGTCACCATAACTTTAAGATACAAAGCTTAACAACTATCATAAACAGTCATAAACCATGTTTCTCAATGAAAGAAACCGATTTTCAGTGAACATGCATGTAAACTGACAGGCTGAGAGATGAAGGTGGTGATTTTTTTCTGAGGCCCAGGCTAAATCCTGCTGTTTTCTTGGCTTATTTGTTTCACCTTTGTTCATATTTTTGAAACGATAAGTATTTCTTTTGCTTATATTAGCCTGCATTGTAACTCAGAATCCTGCCACATACACTCAGGCAATGTAAAGGTTTGGCAGAAAGTAATTTTACTCTTCGGAGACCCTCTCAGTTTCTCCATAGAAGACCAAAGCTCCACAGATCAGAAATAGAAAGAAATTGTCCCAAGTAATAGCTATTATTTGAGATTTGTCTTCTGGGAAGATGTTATAAGGTGTTGCTCGTCTCAGAAATGAAAGTACACAAACTTCATGCATTCATTTGACAAATAAGCATTGAATTTCTCCTATGTACTAGGCACTACACCAGGTGTGGGGTTTGCAACTATGGAGAGATATGGTCCGCCTTCATGGTGCTTACTGTAGAGGCCTCATGTTCTCATGGCAGTGAGTTATAGAAAGACAAGCTCCCTTGTCATCAGCGGTTACTGTGCATTCCCAGTAATGCAATGAAAAATATTAGTGCTCAAAATGAATATTGTATACTTATCATGAACATTTAATTTAAAAAATCAATATTATTTGTGAAATGTCTAAATTGCTAGTACTAAGACACTCTAAGTCAGCTTATAACCACCATAAAATCTTAAGAGTACATTTAATCAAGATGACATAGATGAATTAAACATTTGCTACCAAAGTAATGAAGCTTTGTTTTATACTACCAGTTACAGAAACTGTTTTGTTCCTTTCAAATATTGGGGAAATGATGTATTTCTTCACCTCTGAAAGCGCAAGTTAATTGCTAACCCATATTGCTTTCCTTAGCATTTAATATTATTATTTATGACTACAAATGATTAAAGGATCCCTCTATTAGAAAGCCAGAAATTGCAAGCAAAACTAATCCTTAAGTAGTAAAACAATTGAGTCTTAAGGTAAGATTTTAGGGGCAGTACTATGACATGGATTTGAAAAATTTTGCCACATACATTGAAGGACAGGATTCAGACTTGCAGGTTTATGTAAGTAAGGTTGCATTTGTTTATCAAAAATATCGCTGGGACTATGACCACACTAAAGAGACACAAAATCATCAAGGAATTCAGGTTAGCATTTCAGCAGCAAAGATTTAATAGTAATAGAGATACAACTGGAAGGTGTGAGGGGACAAGACTGAATGAGGATCAGAGCAATGGCATGCAGTTTTAGGGTGAAATCAAAAAGAGAATGGTCCCAGTGTCTTCCCTTTAACTGGTGGTCTCTTTCCCCATTAGGCAGAGAGTGCTAACCTCACCAGACACATTTACAGGGCAAGAGTATCATTTCACCACATGTGCTCAGATGTAAGTCTACTTCCAGCCTCTGAGGCATTTGATCTTTCATCCTGGTTCCTCCCCTCTAGTTTGTGGTTGTACCAGCTTCTAGCTTAAAACAGAAAATCATGACTTGGGCTTGGGCTTCTCTGCAAAACAGATTCTTATATAGGTTCTTCCACCGATTTATTCATTCAACATTTACTGAGCATATACTATGTTCTAATCACTGCTGTAGATGCTTGAGCTGCAGAGATGAAAAAGACTCAGTTCTGACCCTCCAACAATTCTAGGCATGTGGTCTCTGAAATAATACAGGGGTTTCTATATATTCCTAATCAATTTTTTTTTTTAGTATGTTCAATCATGGATATTTACTATTTGCAAATTATTTTATTGTTACTATTATTATATTTCTTTAATCTAATATCCCAGGGCAAAATAAACCTCTAGGATGTTAATCCTAGAAAGAAAGTCATTGATGTAAATCTACATTTTAAATTATCTTAATCATTTTAAATCTTCTGTAAGATGCAATCAGAATGCTATTGTTACTGTTTTTACCTATAAGAGGTATGATGCCAGAGCCACTACATATTATCATAGCACATCGCTACTGAGAAAACTAAGGAAGTCCTCACAGATGTATAGAAGAATCAGTTCTGCATTTTTCTTGTCCTAAATTTGCCTACATTACAAGCATCATCTACAATCCCAGGATCTTTGTAGAAATACACTTAAGTCCATTTTATGAAGTTTAAGTTTGGGTGAAAAAAAAAGTGGCACACCCTGGTGGAGTAGTGGTTAGGTCCACTGCCTCCAGCTGGTGCAGTCCACATATATACCAAGAACCAAGGTTCATGTCCCTGGACCAGGGAAGGAGTTGGGGGGTGTGGGGACACACAACACAATTAAGATGAACAAGTAAGTGAAATGTTTTTTCCTCCTCTCTCTCCCTGCCTTCCTACTCACCTTCATTCTCGCTTACACATTTTCTTAAAAAAACAAAAGTGTTGTGCACCCTGGTGGAGAGCAGTTATGTCAATCCCTACAAAGTGTGCAGGCCACATACCCCTGGGTTCCAGTCCCGGGTTTGGGAGAAATAACCACTGTGAATAACTAATAAAATAAAATTAAAATTAAATAAAATGCTTCTTCCTTCTCTCCCTGTCTGCCTGCCTACTCGCCTTCATTGCTGCCTGCACATTTCCTTTAAAATAAAAAATTAACAGTCTGTAAATTCTTTTGAAACCAGGTAAAGCAGTTTTTTGGGTTTTGTTTTTTGTTGTTTGTTTTTTCACTTCAGGAACATTGCAGTGTAACACTATATAGTTTTATGATGTGTGTCACCACAATCCACATCTGTATATACACATTAAGTTTACCATTAATAGTTAAATTCATTTAATTGAACCCTGTTACTGACTTTACCCCCTGTCTGATAACCAATAATTTGATCCTACTTTTGATTGATTTGGTTCATTTGTTTGGTTGGTTTCTAGAAGTATTCACCACATGAATGAAATCATGCCGTGTTTGCCTTTCTGCTTCTGACTTACCTCATTAAGCATAATATCCTCTAGCTTCATCCATGTCGTTGCAAATGGCAATATTCCTTTTATGTTTTAACTGAGTAGTATCCATAATACACACACAGACACACACACATACATTCCTCACATCAGATCACATCTTCTTTATCTGCTCATCTGTCAATGGCACTCAGGTTGCTTCCGACTCTCACCTATGGTAAATAATACCGCAATAATCATAAGAATGCATCTAGCTTATCGAATTATTGTTTCTGTGTTTTCAGCTAAATGGCCAGAAGTAAGATATGTTTGAAGTACGAGCAAGTAACTTTGTGTGGTTACAGGTTAGGGGACCAAGTGGACAACCTTCGATATAGACAGAGAAATAATGGATGAAAAGAGGATTGACAGAAATCTGCTGTTGCCAAGAACACTGATGACTTCAATTTAGAAAAGGGCAGCCAAAATTAAATAGATGAGCTGATGAGAGAGCAGATCACAGAGGTGGACAGATTTTTAAAGAGAAATCATTGAGGAACATGTCATATTAAAAGACACTGCTATAAAGCAGTGAACTAAATAAACTGTTCTCATCTTCAAGAATATCACCGGAGAACAGTTCACCCATAAAAGCCTTTCCTAGTAACAAATATCTGTGGGCTAGCCAAATCTAATAATTACCACAACAAATTTGATTTTAAAGGATACGATGACCATTTTGCCCCTACTGTTCTAAGAACTTACAGAATTCCTTGCCCCTTGTATTCCTATTTGTAGCCTCCTTCCTTTTCAGTGTCTCTAAAGGGCTCCCCAGACTGACTGGTCGGAGGTGAGCAGGTTCAAATACTTGAACCTTATCCCCCTTATAACCACTGTCCATTAATTTTAAGTTTATTTGCAAAATATAAAGTTTAACTATTCTATGCTAATATACACATACATTAAAACAGTACTGTTCTTATAGTAAATCATTGAAATGTACATTTTATATATCTTACTATTTTGTCAATTATACTGCAGTGAAGGTAGATATTAACAAAACCCACTACAACTTCATTCCTGGAAAAGTCAAACTTTGGCAGGAAGTTGATGGATAGCAAGAGCCAAGATGCAACAATTACTTTTGACAAGTAACTAAGGAATTGAGTTGAGGATCACAAGTTGCAGCTGAAATCACAATGAAAAAACCAAAAATTTTTCATAACTGGCTTCCAAAATGGGAATGAATAAAGGGAGACAATAATAGAACTAATCTGATATTGTCAAAAAGTTGAGAGGAGGAGTCTAGTTGCAAGGAAGCATTAACAAATTTGGCAAGAGTGGCACAATAAACATTAAGGGGATGATTTGGGCAATGCTATCTAATAAATAAGAGTTAGTGTCAAAGCTTAGCAGATGTCCAGGAATTTTTAGCATTCAATCAAGTGAATTCTTCCATCTTGCCTCACTCTGGCTTCCAAAAGCAAAATAAAGTGTGGGACAACCCGACACTCCTGGAGGCTTCAGGAGTAAGGAGAGAAGAAACAAGAGACAGCCCCACCTCTGTTGGATTTGTGGGCCTCAAACCCTCAGCAGGGCCCCTCTCCTTCTGGCAACTCCAGACTTTACCTCAAAAGTGGTAAAACTTGCCCACCTTGTTCCTACCACACCCTGACAACTAAAGAATTTTTCACTCAGCTCAACTCCAATAACAAAACACGGCTGTTTTTCCTCCTTCTGAAATGAGTTCTCTTATTATAAAAAATTCAAACAATACATAAAAAATCCATCATGATCCAATCCTTAGAGAAAACCATTTTGTGATTATTTCTTCAGCTCTGTTTTCTCTTTTATTATTCATTAAGTCTGTTCTTTAATCTGAGCAAAGACCATTAAATTTTTAAAGATTATATTTTTATTTTAGACATGTAAAAGATGTTCAAAATATATTCAAAGTAAACATGCTGCACTCTTGTAGTATGAATATAATACAATAAAAACACTGCAATAATATGGGTCATCTCTTTAAGTGGACAGTTTTAGGCAAAAAAATAAAGTAGCTAACAAACTTGGTTGTCCACTCTCCTGTTTCCAAGGCAGCCAGAAACCTGGCCCTGGCACAAGAGGTCTATCCCAACTTTCACAGTTCAGTCACTTCACCTGAACAGTGTACTGTACTTCAAAATGGCCCCTTCCTCTTTCCCCGCTGCCTGGGGAAAAATACTGTGACTCCAGCAAGTTGTTACAAAGATGTGATTTGATTAATTTCACATTAACATGTGAATGAAAGCTAGGTTGCTTAAGTGGGAAATGCTCCAGGAGTATGCTTGTTAATGCAAAAGAATCTCAAAAGGATAGAATTTCAGGCTGGGTGATAAGGTGAAATGGAATAATTTTTGGTAGTATGTGGAGATAATTTTGACTAAAGAAACTGCCCCATATAAATTGAAATTCACAACATAGAAAGCCTGTCCGGAAATACTGGAACTCTAGCATCATGTTTCTCTGGTTACAATACTACAAAATAAAGGCAGGAGAGCTAGGGAGGAAGAGCAACTGCTTTGCAATAATGCAAATTATAGCAAAAGCAAAGTGGATTCAAAGTCAAGCTGCCCCTTACTGAGGAATGCCTTTGACAAGATGTTGTTGTGTTCCTGTTATTTAACCTCTCAGACCACTTGCCTTGCCTGTTAAATAGAGTTGCTATGGGGATTAAAATGAATTAAAAGAATGTAATATGAAGTGTTTGACATGCAGAAGTTACTTAAGAATAGGAGTGATTATGTTTATTTCTTTAAACATTTAATAATCTGGGCTTTTCCAAGAGTCCTCTTAAGCAATAGATATTGGAGTGGCAAAGGATATTTCCACCTCTGGCCAAAGGGGAAAAATATATCTCTTATTATATGGTGTCATTATTCGCTGAAGTAATTTCAGTGTTGCAAAAATTTTCCCCAAAGAAAGGTTACAAACCAGACCTACTTTAGTCTCCAGACAGAATTATCTTGATGTTCGCCATATTTTGTTGTTTGTTTATTTTCAGTTGCCACCATTTCATAATCAGGTAACACGACAAAAAAAAAAAAATCATCATTTTTAATGCCTGTTTTAAAAGCTACTCCTTATGAGGACAGCTGCTAGCTATCTTTTTTTTAGGTAGAATATGTGTTCTCTAGAAAATCGCAGTCCCCATCATGCCTTATAGCATACCAGCACTGGGAAGAATGTCACTTTACATTTATCATCTAGCTTTCACTGTTGTCTTGCCGATTCTGGCCATCTGCACTACTTTTCATTTCTGGTCTGGCTTCTATCGGAATTTGAGTTAGTGATGGTGGGGGCCACAGGAGCTAATTAACATATCCCACCATACACACCGCATATTTGGGTTCTGCCATCAGATAACCTCCTTTCGAATACGGATTCTCCAGATGACTAGCTTTGTGACCTCAGGTAATTGACTTCATTTCTCAGAGTCTGTTTCTTCAACTCTACCATAGAAAAAGTAGCTGGCTTTTATGGTTGCTGTGAGGTTTAATGAATGTGATGCAGAAAACAGTCATCACACGTGGCAATAAACCTTACAGCTGCTACCACCATTATTATTTGTACTGATGCTGCTGCTGTAATCATCACCGCCACTAGTACCATCACAACTACTACTACCAAACCGCAGGCTCTCTTCATTCATGCCTATTCTTTCTCAAGTTAGAAATTGAAATGTATCTGGAAGTTGGTAGGGAACAATAAGACTTTCAAAAGTGTTTCTGCCACTGAGCAGGAGTCCAATGAGACAGGGAATGAAGTGAGAGAGCTTCCAATAGTGAAGGCACCAGGACCGCGGCTAAGCGGGACTCACTTTCAATGCCGGGTGAAGAAAATAAGAATATGTCCAAAACTCCAAGTGAAAATATGTTTTAGCTAAGCCAATCCAGCATACAGAACAAAAGCAGTAAGAAGAAAAGACCTCTAAAGACTTGAAATGAGGAAACTTCAGAGTGGGGAAGGAGGTATCCACAAGATGGCGCTGACCCAGGAAGATAAGCCCTTTTTCTCTGGGAAGGAGGCATTAGGGTAGAGCTGAGGCGGAAAGGGAGAGAATGCCTGTAGACTGGCAGCAGAGAAGAAATGGAGTGCCACCCATGACTAGAGCAATCAAGTACTAAGAACCAAAGACAAAGAAGAGAAGGGAGACCATCTGAGAACTCCACCATGTGTTACAACACACAATCTTAAATTATTTTTTAAAGTTTTTTTCTGGGCTTCACGAGGAAAGAAAGTCAATCAAACAAAAAATCGAATAGCCAGGGCTTTATCGGGGTTTGCGCCCCCGGGCGATGTTCTCCCGGTCCGCAGAAGTCTCGCCCGAACAAAGGGAAGCGCGCTCTTTAAGCAAAAGAATTTCGCGGGCTTCATACGTCGCGACTGGGGATTGGTCCTGTGATTCCAGGTGTGGTTTCGTCAGCCTCCTTTTTTCCCGGGTATGGCCGCCATTTTGTCCTTCTGGGCCAGCCTAACAATTTTTCCTTAGGGCTTCCAGAAAATGAAGAAAAACTGGATTGTACAGCAGAGGTACCTCAGAGCCCCAAGGTTCTAGGCTTTTATCAACATGATTGCTAACACCCATCTTTTACAAGTTCTTTCATGTTTCTTATTTGATCCCAGCCCAGTTGCATTAAGTGGTACTCTCCTATTTTATAGATGAGTGGCCAAAATATTGTCAAGTTGCTTACAGGTACAAAACCAGTAAATGTTGACAACAACTAGATCTGCATTCAAATAGTTTTCGCTGCTTACTGCACTGTCTTCTGGAATTCCATTTTATTCACTATGTGGTTTCCAGGTTTGTTTTTCTCTTAAAGCTTTTCTAATTTGCTTAAGGACGTTTGTTTTGTTGGTTTTGGTTTTTAATGCAGATATACTTTGGTTAAAGAAAGGGTTAAGAAAAAGGTATGTCAAAGCCTGGACCAATATATCTAAGAAGATCAATTTCCCTGGGGTGTCAGGCACGGGGTCACCAGTGTCTTATATTCCTAGCTGCAGATCAGAGTAACCCAATTTTCCCACCACTACTCTAGCCCTCAGACAACTAGAGTTAGAGCTTATAATGTGGTAGCAATTCCATAAAGGATCTATAGTAAACCACTGAAATATCTTCATCCTCCAAATGGATAGATTGATCTTGTATCATTCTAGTGGGAATGAAGGATTACAGTCAGAAAAATACTTCTTAGAGTTGTAAATATATATTTTGGCCGGGATTTGGAACTTGCCTGGTTACATAGTTTAGCTTTGCCAAGAACTTTTCAGTTAATACTATGCTTTCAGCACTGATTAGAAAGTCAGATCTAGAGAAATAGCTTTTCTTTTTTCTTTTTTTTTAAAAAAAAGAGATTTTAAGAGATTTTTTTTCAGACCTGAGAATAGAACATGTCTCTAAGGCTCCTAGTCCAGTGAACTAAAAGAATGTGGCTTCTTCATTTTCAAATGAACAAATCTTAACACTTCATCAAGCTAAGAAAAGAAACAAAGGGAAAGAAATTTTCTCTTATGCCAGGAAAATCTAACATAGGCTTGAAGATGCAGAAGCTGAGGTTACCTGTAAGGCTGCCAAACTAAACTGAAACAATTGATTCAGTATTTTTCAATCAAACAAAACATACCACGAATCTTTTTTTTTTTTTTTTTTAATCTAAAGTCTGCATTATGAAGTTGCCTAAACAAAATGATTCTCAAATCCAATGATATACAATAGATTCACAAGGAGATATTGCTATTTCAGAAGTAGAGATTTACAAATTCAGTGTGTATGCTTGTTAGACTGGATTTTCAAACATGATGTTCTTGTGTACACAGACACACATACATATTCACATACCATTCTTACATACACCTTATCTCTAGAAGGCACAAAGTTACTCATTTTAACCAGAGGGAAAGCACCTGCAACACATATAAAGTATCTATTACATCACCCATTAAAGTGTATACTTTTAGAGTTACTAACCTTTATGTGAACTAAACAATAAAGCTGTTCAGAAACCTGACAGAGAGCAGCTTTTCCAAAGTGCAGCAGTGAGCTACTGTCCCTAATGTATCCATCAAACTAAACAATTAAAAGGGTATCTAGCACAAAATTTAAAAACCTATTGTAACATAACTTCCAAGATTATTGGTCCTGTCTCAAAAGAAATTCATTGTTTTGCCTTGGTATTTAGTTAAAAAAAAATAAGACAAGTATTCCTTTAGTGGATAAATGGGCTGAATAAATTTGAGGCAAGCAAAAGAAACCCAGTAGACCCCAGCTTCTCAAACTGCTGCTGAAATAATGTGGTTATGGTGGCCACAGGCTTCTTTTAATAATACAGTTCTAATAAAAAGCAATGACTATGTGGATCCAACAGACCTGAATTCCAGTTTTAGTTCCTCCGTTACTAATTGCATGATCTTGGGTGAATTACTTAACCTCTTAGCTTCCATCGCCTTTTGTAATCTAAGTAGTGTAATATTAGATGCCTAATGAAAGTTATACTATAAACAGTTATCAATGACATCACACAAAGATTTTAGCATAATGCATGGTATAGAGCGAATGCCCAATAAAGTTTAGCCACTGTTATTGCTGAGAAATCTCATAATTAGAGTAACCACATAATTTCTTATCCAACCTAAGACACTTTTAAGGTTGAAAGGGAACTCTATTAACAATATAGTGGCAGAGATGGAAGTTTACCCTAGTTATTTTCTGTACAGCACAGTCCAGTAGCATGGACTGCTGGGGGCTAGGAGCAAGATTTTACTAATAGCAACATGAAGTATAAAACTGTATTAGCAAATGCTGCTGCCTAGCCATCCCTAAATGGAAATATTGGCAACAAGGAGAAAAAAGGACTCTAGTTAATTGAAAACTTCCAATGTGATAATCAGTTGATGATGCCATCACACCAGACACAATTGTTAGTATAACAGCATTTTCAGCTTTCTAAATTTAAGCCAGTCCAAATATTTTGCAATATCACTTTGCATAAGACTTTGAAATTAAAATTTTTAAATTTTGCACTTATCATAAAACATCCTTAACCATTTCTTAGATCTGTACAGGCTTTCCCATGTGATGTCTTTAGAATAATTTTTATACTTAAAATTAAACTAATTTTAAAATTACGAAAAAATACCATATCCAAATTATCAAACCAGAAATGGAGTAACCTGGAGAGTCCATGAGAATATTCCAGTTACTAGAGAGGACCATGCTTCCTCTCTCACATCCTTAATTGTGCTTCCAGCAAATTAACCAATCCTCTCTGAAAACTTTAGAGTTGATGCACATCTATTTAAAATCATCCTGTTAATTTTGAAAACTTTATCAAGATACTGAGAATGTATATGTACACAATATCATTAATCTTGAAGAGAGAAGTTACCAACCAATAAATGAGTCAATAGCAAGACTAATGGGCATTACAAGGAAAATTTTTTATTTTGTCTGCTTTTGAAAGAATGGGAGAAAAACAAGAATTAATACTTGTGTTTTCTTGTATTTTTATTAAGAAACATCAAAAATATTACTAAAAAACTATTTAAAAAAGTGACATTTGGAGCCAGGGAAACAGGTATGGATTGATGGTAAGGCTTTTCACTGCATTCATTCTGACATTTTAATATTTGAATCTTACTGAGTACTTGATATTTAAAATATTAAGAAAAATTTTAAATTCCCTATTTCAATAAAGAAACAAGTCCTAAAGAGACTATCTTAAACCCACAAACAGAATTTAAACATAAAAGATGAAGTATTTATCTACCTCCTTATAACTATTGACTTTATTAGCCATGATAGCTGATTTTTAATAGGTCTAAATGAAAAAAATGGGTCAGCTTTAATTAAAAACAATTCAAATTGACAAATAAAGACAAACAGAACTCATATTGAATCAGCAATATCATATTATGCAGATTTTCACTGAGTTTGCAAAACAATATAGACAGAGAACAAAGCTGAATACTGGAAACGTGTTAAAGAGTTTAGCTTAATCATTAACAAAAACAAAATGTGTTACATGCTTGGTTAATTAGCATTAAATATTAAAGAACAGTTCAATAAGATTGAATCATGATTTGTAAATTCCCTAGATAAACTAGCTTCCTTATTTACATTACTTCACAGTGTATTATAATAGAAACAATAGGCATTATTAATAATAATTACAGCTATTGGACAGCCTATTTGTTGAATATTTTAATAATTCAAAGTAAATTATGTGGAAGATTGTCAGGGATTCATGAATATAGAGATACATGAAATATATATATATATATGAGTTGCATATGTGAGTCTGTGTGAATATGTTGACTTCAAAAACTAGTGGATTATTTGTAAAAACATAAAAATTATAACTAGTTTATGGATGTGAGAGAAAACTGTATCAGTGTGTTTGTGTGTGATGTCACTAAACCAGTACCTCCTTCCTCCCTAGTCTTTACATGTGCATCTCCCTCAACCTGCCTGCTCTGTGACCCTGCTACTCAGATTCACATTTACTGCTTTTTTAGGATCATAGAAACAGATCACAATTATCATGAAACTCAGGATTGCATGATACTTGGAAAACCTTTGCACAGATCTAAAATCTCTCCTTATCCTCTCAACTGCTCACAGCCTACGCAGAGATTCAATTCTACTCAGTAGAGCTGACATAGGGCAGGGAGTTCACTGCACATGTGGTTCTGGCAATGGAGAGAAACCGGGGCTAAAATCTCTACTGGACTCTACTTGCTAAGCATGTCCTAGTCTGGGGCTGCATCTGTCTATTTCAAATTCACACATGTGTCCTGTGGCTAGTAGGAGCCCTGAGTCATAATCTGACATACACATGAGAGACTGGTTCTTTTGTTTTCCCTAATACTCATCTCACACGAAACATAAAACACTCCAATATACACTTTTAGAAGTCATTTTAAATTACACACTCGAGAGAGTACAGCCAGGTAAGAAGATTACATTTTCAGTGTAATCAATGAGCCCAGTTTTGTCTATATTAACACAAGTGTTCCAGAACTTCCCTTTCTCTGTTTTGTCTTATCTATCTTCCTTTCACTTCTGCTCTTTCCTCATTCAGTAGTTCTCTCTTGTTCTCCCTCACTTCCACCCCACACCCCACCTCACACCTAAGATCTTGAAAAAGAAAATATTCTTTCTGCCTGAATTTCCAATACAATGTTCAAATCTGGGTTGAAACAATTCTCTTCAAAGCCATCTGCCACCCAAGCTGTTTGCATCCCTCACTGAATTCCCATTTATAAGACTAAGGAGAATCAAGGATCTGTGCTGCCAGCTTCCTCTGAATTCTCCCCTTTGACTCCAGTCTCTCCTGGGTTTTTCTTTTTCTTTTCTTTTTTTAGAGGAAAGTTACAGGCAGGAAAAAAGGTGAGCAGAGGCAGGCAGGAAGAGACAGGAGGAAGAAGTATTTTATTTTATGTAGTTGTTCATCTTGGTTGTCCACCCCTCCACCCCAATCCCAGCCCCAGGAAATCTTGTACTTGAACCCAGGACCTTGGGAATTATGTGGACTGCACCCAAACACTACTCCACCAGGGTGTTCCTCCCTTGGGATTTTCATGGTTGGCTTCTGGTCACCTCAACTCTTTCTGTAGGTATCTTTCTTCTATCACACTTCTATTAGGGTCACCCAGGCTCAAGTTATCTGCTCCCCTATTATTCCACCAACATACTGTCAACTTAATGCTCCTTTATAAATAACAGCTCCCCCAATCCACAGCTGTATCAAAATACATGACATTTTTGTAAAGAAATATATAAAACAAAATAAGTACAATGATAGTATATGCCCTATTTAACTGGAAAGTTGGGATATTGACACAGTTATTTCATAAGTAAATCTACCTAGACACAGAGCAAAATTTAAAATAAAGTAGGTCCCATCTAAAGAATAATCTTAAACTGATTCGTGGTTGGAATTCATCATTATATGTCAGGATTAGTAGAAATCTGGTAATTATATACATTTTTGTGTGTTAATTTTCTTGGGGAGAGATTACACAGATTCATCTGTAGTAGAAGACCTTTTCCCTGGCCCCAGTGTAAAAGTTAGTCTGCCAGGAATTTTCCATGGTACTACGGAGATTGCAGCTATGTCTCGTTATCATACTACATAGGTTGTAGCTACGTTCTGTTCTATGGAGAGTACAGCTATGTCCTGTTATCGTGACCAAGGACAAACAAGCATCACCTCCCTACTCTGCAGCTATACATAACTGATAAGAGTTGCCAGTAGAAACCACACATAACCAAGGAGATGAAACATTACATCAGATTATAAAAGGAGTGCTCTGTTGCTCAGCTTTGGGTAACAATATCATTGAGCCAGTGCTGGTACTTTCAATAAAGTGCTATTTTCTTTACCTTTGAGTGCCTAGAGGCTTCACCATAACATATCAACTTCTCAGGGGACATCTATGACTCAAATCAGTTTAAAATATTGAAGGTGAGTCAGTGACTGAAATATCAAAAGAATTTCACTCAAGTAATTAATAAAATTTTCTAATATTTAGTTTACTTTAAGTATAAATAACAAATTCTATGTATAAATATTAAAATGGTATCATTTGGTGATAGTATATTATAGGTTCAGGTAAAGTTTTCAAGCTCAATCAAATCACTTCATTCATGATCAAGGAAAGTGTAAAGGTTTTCTTTAAAGTAGCATTTCCTTAATTTCACAGATGATGTGAACCCCTTTTATAATAAAGAGTCTTGTGCCCTGCCTTACGAACAGTGAATTGGAACTTAGTGAAAAAAGGCCTAGGAATTTTTAAACCTTTTTCTTAAAATTTTATTTTTAAGAGCCATTTGAGATTCATGAGAAAAAAAAAAAAAAAAAAGCACAGGATTTCCCACATACCTCCTACCCCCAAACATGGTAACCAACAACACCCACCCTCCTATTATCAACAACTCCCACTAGAGTGGTACATTTATTACAACTGATGAACCTAGAGTGACATAGTATTATCATCCCAAGTCCATAGTTTACATTATGATTTGTTCTTGGTGCTGTACATTACTTGGGTTTTGTCAAATATATAATGACATGTATCACTCTTACAGCATCAAATGAAATAGTTTCTGCCCCCAAATCCTCTGTGCTCTGCTTATTCATTCCTTTCCATGAGGAATTTTTTCTTTAAGAAATTTATCAAATGATTCTTATTAATAAAAAGCATTTTATGGAAATTTCCCAAAGATGTTATTAATATCTCTGCTCATCACACGAAAATGAATAGACTTAAAGGAAAACCAGAAACCTATAACCTAATTTTCTTAAAGTATGATCTTTTTAAAGTTAGATTCCTTTCCTTGTGAAATTGTGAATAAAAATTATTCATAAATTATAATAGTTTAAAATATTTTGACACATAGCAATATTACAAGTATTAAAGTGTATTTCATAATTTATATGTAAACCAGATACAAAGGCTTTTCTACACAAACAACTTTTCCAAACCAGGTACTAAAATATACTCACTGAAAATATTTGGTGAGCATCATGTGTTTGAGTCTAGGAATCTGATAAATTGTAATGCCTACAGTATTAAGAATTATTAAAGGAATCTTAGCATAAAATGCAAAATGTTAGAAGAAGCAATAGGGGGTCAAGTGCTCTCTCTCAAACATAATGTTCTATTACTCCATTAAACTAACAGTTTTTTCACAAAAGGAATGTTTTTCTAATATATTACAAATCACCCCAGGGAATTATAATGGTCACTCCAATGGGCTAGCCATTATGCTACAGTTCCAATTTTAATCTAAACATACTGGGAGAAAATTTATTTTGTTTTAAACATTTAATTTTTTAAATTAATGTAATCAGTTCACTCCCACAAATATTTGTTTAGTATTTACTGTTAGCCTGGCTCTAGGCTAGCTACTGAGGATAAAGTGATGAATAAGGCAAATCCCTATCCCTGAGGCACTATCTTGATCTAGATATTTTTACATTTTTTCTCCTCCTTTTATTATCTTGAGTAAATTAAATCAGAGGTTGGTAATTTTTTTTCTGAAGAGATCAGATAAAAAATATTTTCTATTTGGAGAGCCATACAATCTCTGTTGTAATTAAGCAACTCATCATGTTGCATGAAAACAGTCCTAGACAATATATATTCTAAAAAGTACAATTACAATAAAACTTTATTTACACCACAAGTTACCAGACAGATTTCCACCATAGGCTTTAATATGCCAACCAAAGAGCGAAATAATTCATGGATGCTTATTTAACCTTTCTAATGCATATTTAACATGTTATTGTATGTGCCTTACTAAAAATATTTGGACCAGGAATAGTGAAAAGTAGATATACCAAGGAGATAGAGTATTAAAGAATAACAGAAAAAAATAAGCTTAGAGAAATCAAGGAAGCTGTTAAAGAAGAAGAGGCAATATCACCCAACCAGAAAATGATTCATCAGGAAACGTCAAGCTCTGTAGATCAACTTTGAAAACTTAAAACATTTGTGTAAAAATCCCTGTAATAATAATATTACATTATGGAATAAGTCATTCCTATGCAAAATTACCTTTCTAGCTTTAAGTTGTTTTAAGAAAGAGATAGGATAAAGAATTGATATCAGATAAAATGTTTAATTATATAAGGAATGCATAGTAATTTTAATTAAAAATGTGAATAAACGCAAAGAAAACATTTAGTATCTTCTCAAACCTACCAACCCGCAGATTCCTTTTTTCATGGAATATATTTTTTAAGTGTGTTTGAAGAGCTCACTCTTCAAAGGTAGCTTGAAGTATCAGAGCTTCATTCATTTATTCGCTCCCAAAGTTCACATTTTAGATTGGTGAGTCTACTCAAGTAGGGAACAGTGCAGAGGTCAGCACCTAAGGGCCAGTCAACATAGAAATGGTATGCTCCAGGCCCTGTGTGAGGAGCTTCCTGGACCTGCTCACTGCATCCTTCTCACAATCCAAAGAAGCAGGCACTATTAGCATTATGTCCATGTTAGAAATGAGAACTCTTGGGCACCGAGAAGTGAAATAGTTTACCCATGGTCAAGCAGATAATCAATGGCAGAATCACACTGTGAACCCAGGAGTTCTGTCTATATCTTCAGTGCTTCTCCTAAGGGAAAATAAGTACATATACACCCTGTGGTACAACTTACAGGTGATTTTTCTGGCACTATTTGCCTTTATTGTCATAAATATAAACATGAAAAGTATGAATGTTGGCCACTCATGAAGAAATAATAGAAACAATGCCATAATTCTTAGTGATATGATCAGTAGCTCTGGCTTACTGGCATTTGGTAATACACCTGAGTCCATACTTTTGTTTCAAAGGGCCACAATTTAGCCACTTTAAGGGTCAAAATAGTCAGTGGTTCCGAGCTTTTTTTGGGGGGGGGGGGTCCAAACATGTTACAAATATGACAAAGGACACGGGATACTTTACCCAAAGGAGTACACTTAAGCAGTTTGGTGGTCCATAAGTAACTGATCAGAACTCCTTCCAGAGAATTACTGCCATTAGCAGAGTTGACACACGGTTGCGCAGAGTTGACACACAGTTGCCCCCTGAAATTCATAACTGTTCACAACAAAGTCACATTTCTGCCAGGCGGCTCAGAGCCAGTAACTGAACATGACAGGGATACTATTGCTAAAGTCTTTCTACTCAACATGGGATGTTTTCAACCAGCAGTTTTTGCTTGGGGACACCCTATCAAAATGGTTGAGACTGTCACAGAACAGCACTATTGTTTGTATTGCAGTTTACCTAATCCTTCTCTTGCTCCCCTAACAGATTTCAGACCTTCATTGTGGTCTCAGTTTCTATCTGTTCCTACTCCCCCTCTTTATATTCCACAAGTATTTCTCTACTGATTGAGCTTGTCTAATGCTATCTCAGTATGATCCTGGAGGACTATCCAGGTAAAATGTTATACTTCTTTCAGAGTAATAGTGGAACCCACCGTGGATCCATTGGAGTAAAAGAACCAGATTAAGAACCCATTCAGATGGTACAATGAAAGTCAACATCTGCATTATTCTGCTCTTAGAAGAAATTGACTAATAATTTTAATGTAAATTCCAAATAAAAGGAATTAATTATACTTAACTACTAGGTAATCTATTATTTTAAAAATCTAATGGAAAACATATATGCCATAATTTATTTTTTTAAGTTTTGAATGTTTCTTTAGAATCTATCTTCTGGGAAAGAACATTGGACCTGTAATGCTGAAGTCTGAGTTCAAATGCTAGCCTGTTTACTGAGTTACCTCCTACAGGTCACTAAGAGTTTTTGAGTTCAAATTGCCTTAGTTTTAAAATGAAGAGCCTGGACTAGGTAATTTCTAAGGAACCTATTAATTTTTGAAATTTTATATAATTTAATCTAGGGCAAATATAATATCAATAATGAAATTTCAGAAGAAGTAGATGGCAACCTTAATATTAGTTAAAATTCTCACTATTCGGACCTCTTTTTCTAGTCTTATAAACTGTGTTCTAGCAACCCCTTTCTGTTCCAGATATCTCCCAAGGTCCTTTCTGCCTCTAGGTCTGCTGCATTTGTTTGGAAAGTAGTACTTGCAGTTGTTCAAATGGTTGGTTCTTTCTGATAGCTCAGGTCTTGGTTCAAATGTCACCTCCACCAAAAGACCCTCTTGCCTCACCCTCTATCAGAGTTATATTTTCCTGTTAGCAGGTATCACCATTTCATTGGTTTTCTGTCTCTCCCCACTAGAATGGAATCTTCATGGGGCAAACATTTTGTCTGCCTTATTTAACATTATATCCCCTAGAAGTCATGTAGGAAGCACTCAATAAATGTTTGTTAAATAACCAAAGAAGTGAACAGATGAATACATGCATGCTAAGATAAAGCATATACTCTTAACTTTTAAAAGAATGAAAGGAGTTTTAACAATCATTTCTCTTTTAACTTTTTTTCAGGTTCATAGAGAAGCTTAATATAAACTTGGCTCTGTGTTGCCTTTCATATTAGAGACTATACTAACCTAAACATGAGCCAGAAATATCATTAGTCAGCTTTAGACTGGGTTTTTCTGTAGGTCAATAGAATTATATGACGATCGATACTAAGAACATCTTCTAACGAACTGAGTAAAAAGACTTAAATTACTTAGCTTTTAATTTTTGTAAATAAGCAAGTATCAAAATAATTCTATTGATTTCTAAGGAATTAAAAACCACAATGCTTAATAACAAAGTCATGAAATAACTTTATGAAAATGTAATTACTATAGAAAAGCTATGTTAAGACTGAGTCAGAAATTTAAAGAAAAAAATTTCACCAGATAATCCTTTAATTGATTTAGGTTTGTATTATATAAGGGACATATACATTTGAAATACAATTTCAGTCTTCCAAGACAGAATCAGGAATTGGCTCACAACAAGCAGCACAAAGGGCATATAGGTATTTAGGGCTTCATAAATGCTGGCTCTAGCATTTATCAGCTATTTCTTTGAGCAATTCACTTGATCTCTCTGGGTACAAATTTCAATTTGTAAAATGTTATTATAATGCTTGTATGCTTGTTTTAAAGACTTAGGATGCTCTAACATTCTGAACATGAGACTAGATTTATAGGATATAATAAGTGGCAGTTCAGATGGATAAGAAAATGCATTGACAATGTAAGGCTATGGTCTCAGAAGTATGTGTGTCAGAGGGGAGAGATGTCAGAAAATACTTAAGTTCATTTTCCTCACTACAGATTGAATACTATCACTTCCTTGTGGAAATACACAATCCATACAGTTGAAAATTGACTGAAATATTTTTAAATTATTCAAAATTCAAGAAAGGCAATTTATCCCCTAGAAAGACAAATTACAAACAGGACCCTGGAAATAAATCTTTCAAGCAATTTTTAAAAAATAAGAATTTGCCCTCATAATGAAAATTTACTTGAAATTAAATTATTTTATGCAATTATTTCCAATGAAATATGAACCTCATTTAAAAGTCTGTTAAATAAACTATTACTTAGAATATATTAAAAGATGATGCACATTAGGCTATAATTAAAAAAGTAGTCATTTCAGTTTTCATTTCAGATCTATACTGCTCAGATGCTATAAAAATAAAAAGGCAACCACTGACCCATTCAACAAATATTTACATAGTGCCTAGTGCTGAAGATTTAAAGTTGATTTTCACTGAAGATAAAGTAAAAATTAGATACAAAGTAAGGACTTGAAAGAAAGTCTTTCTTGAAGAGGTGACATAAATGGCAAAATCTATAGATTAAAAGAGGAGTTAACCTGCAGAAATGTGTGGTTTAGAGGAAAAGACATTCCAAATGAAGAGAAATGCATATGCTGTTTTGTTGACAAGAAAGAAGGTAGAATCTTCTAAGAAATGAATGAAATCCAGGGAAATTGGAGAACAGACTCAGGGAGTATTGTGGTGAGAGAAGCAGGAAGAGAAGTAGGCAAGGGTCAAAGTTTAGAATTACATCTGTACCTTAAATCAATAAGAATCCATTGAAATTTAAGGGAGTATGTGGCATGCTCAGATCTGCATTTTGAAAGCAACTTTAACCTTATGTCTTGAGAAAAGATTTGAGTGGGTGATTATAAGGGATATTTAGAGACCACTTAAGAGACTCTCACAGCAGATCAGATGGAAGGTGATAATTAGCCTGGGCTAACTCAGTGGCAATGGTGCAAAACAGATGTAGACAAAAATTTTATGAGGTGATACTGACAAAATTTCCAATGGAGAGAATATACAGGGAGGCACAGGGATGGCAGAAGAATAAAAGGAAAGGAATTGTTCAACACTTCTCCTTGGTTTCTGGTCAGCACAACTATATAGGGTAGACATATAGTTCACTGAAGTATGTAACAGTGGAAAAGAGTCAGCCGAGTAGTGGGGGATCACTGCAGGCAAGAAGATCAGAATTTTACTACATGACTTTTCATTACCTCAGAGACATCAAAGCAGGTGGAAAGTTCGAGAGCATACAGGAGACATCTAAGCTGGTATTGAAGACTGAGGGTTCTTATTGACCTTTGCTGTTGTAAATAGGGGATTTTTCTAGGAAAACAATAAAAAAGACTCTATAACAAAAGCTTTGTAGAATTCCAACATATATGCCCATGTAGAAAATAATGCACCTGAAAAGGAGTCTTAAAAGAAATGGCAAGAGAGAAAGAAAGAAAATTCATCAGTGTGTGTTCCAGAAACAACTGGAAGAGAATCTTTTTTGAAAAGGAAGAGCAACAATATTCTAAGTGCAGAAGCAAGCACTCACAACTGCTCTCTCTCTCCCTCTCTCTCTCTCTCTCTCTCTCTCTCTCTCTCTCTCTCTCTCTCTCATATATACACATATGCTATACTATATAGATAGATAGATACTCTAGATAATCTCTCAGTAAAACAACTTTCGATGAGATCTAAGGTAGTAATGACAATATCAAGAATACCGAACCATACTTTTTCCTAGATTGAGTTCAAGAATCAGACTTACTTTTCCATTGCAAACAGTAAGAAAACTGAAGCTGGATAAAATATATCAAACTATGCTTTTTTATATATTAGAGAAAAGTAAGAACATGTTTATGATTACTGAGAAAAGAGAAAGAATGTGAGTAGGACCTAGGATTTCCCTGGCTTTCAGCCTGGAGGTATACACAAGCTCATGCAACAAGGGAGTTCTCAAACATTACTAGACTTGAGGAGTCAGAGATCTGCAGACAAGGAAGCTAAGTCATCTGTAAGTTGTCAAGAAGGGTTCCAAAGAGTAGTGAACTATGTAGAAAATCAGCTCCAGAAATCTGCATATGTTTCTTCTTAAGTCTTTGCAGAATACTAAGTGGAGTATGAACAGGGGAAAACAGTTCAAGTATAAGCAAGCATTGAATGGGATAAGTAAGCTGAGAAGTTACTCAAATTTCACACATAGATGATAGATGTTTGACTTCTAAAGTACCAGAGTGGAAATTTCTTATTAATCAGGGCATTAAGTAGAGACCCAAGAAGGTTATGCTATAGTAGTATGATTAAAATTGTATTTAGAAAAGACTATTCAGCACCCATCCTACCACAACTCAAAACAAGTCTCAACCTAATCCATGAGTCTTAACTGACTGCCAAACAAGACCCAACACTAATTAAAAGGAAGACAGAAAAATCAAGACACTCAACAATATAATATTCTTTTTGTCCAATATTCACCAAAAAGTACTGGAAATATCAAGGAGCAGAAAAGTTTACAAAAATCAGATAAAAATCTGTAAATAGAAACATACAGAAATGAGAAAGGAAATAATTTGTACGAAAGAATTTGAAAAAGATCTATGTTATAGAGTTTAGAAGAAAATATAGAGATGGGAGAGATAACTAAATGTAATTTCTAGAGAAAATAATTACAATATGGGAATGGAAATTTCACTGGATGGAATTAATAGCATATTAGAATAAAGGAAAAAAATCAATAAACTTGAAGATAAAACACAAGAAATCATCCAAAATGAAGCAGATACTTTTTAAAGACAAAAATAAATCAATAGAGACTCCAAGCTCTGTGAGATAACAAGGAGATTAATATACATGAAGTTGAGTTCTAGAAACAGAAAAATATTTTTAAGAAAGGAGGGTCAAATATTTTCAAATTTGAAAAAAATTATAAAACCACAGCTTCAAGAATTCCAGTGAACTCTAAGCCAAGTGTGACAGGCTTTGATAAAATCAGACAAAGGCCCAGAATAATCGAATTACTGAAAATTAGTCATAAAAAGAAAAATTTAAAAAGCTACAAGGGGGGGTGTGAGATGGCACATAGTATATAGAATACAAATAAGAAGATCATATATTTGTTAGAAACTACAGAACTCAGAAGAAAATGACATATCTGTAAAGTGCAGAATGAAAGAAAAATACAGAGCATGCTCAGTGAAAATACACTTCAAGAATGTAGTCAAAACAAAGAATATTTCATATGAACAGATAAAGTAAATGAACAAAGGACAAATGATGCAAGTGGAAAAATAGCAAGGTGACAGGTTTCTAACAATATTGACAGGTATATTAAAAAATCTAAAATTATCATTACAAGGAAGAGATTATCAAAGTGGAAAATGAGGGGTGAGATCAACACTATGCTATATAAAAATATTCTTTAAGTAGAAACATAGGTTAAATGAACAGAAAAAATGTATAGACAAATATATGTTAAAAAGCATAATGATGGCAAAAGATGTATCATGTGGGAGATTAGCCAAGATGGTGACCTGGGAGGAGCTGAGTCTCATCTCTTCTCCACAGAGCAACTAACTATGAAGTACCTATTTTGCAGATGCAAATGCTGAGGTAAAGGAGATGCAGAGGTCACAGAGATAACAGCAGTATGCACTACCACAAAGGGTAGTCAAAAACATCAGGGTTCAGAGCTACACTGCAGATTCAGGAGACCAGAATCAGCAGGAAAAAAAAAAAAAAAGGGCCACAGTAGATAGAATGGAGGGAAGAACCATTGCCCAGAGAGTAGCTCCAGCATCAGAGAATCCACATAGCAGGATCAGGGACTGTGAGTTGGAGGAGAGGCTCTTGGTGCAAGATAGTAGGAGGATCAGTACCTGATGGACTGAGCAAGATCACCCAAGGGGAATATTCAAAGGGACACCACCATAACAAGAGGCAGCTAAGGGAATCCCACATCCCCACCACCTGCTATCATATTTCACTGGATCCACAGGATACCCCATCAGAAATCTCACCCCCTTGCTTAAAGTTATCTGAAGCAGCATCACTGATAGTCTTCTAGGAGGTAGGAACCCTCAACAGAAACCCACTAACACCACATGTGGGCAGAGACAGAACAGCAGTCTGATTGCTGATTGTGGGCCAATGACATTATCATTGTACCTGTGACACTGAGGCAAGGCTCTGGATCCCCCAAACAAACTCCAATACCATAGGCTGAATTCTCAGATTCCAACAAAGTGTCCACTTAAGAACTTTAATAAATCCAACCAGTAGCTATACCACACAAGTCAAGAATTCCAGTGTTTATACCAAGATCCAGAATTATTCAGTGTAAGTCAATACCCTAAACAAGGCCATCCTGCAAGGAGATCTAACCTATAGGAATAAAAACAGAATGCCAAACAGAGTGAAGACACAGAGAAGTATAAACAAAATAATGGATGCAATTAAAGCCCAGGAGAAAAATCTAAAGGCAACAGACATATGCAAACTACCTGAGGATGAATTTAGGGCAACAGTGATAAAGACTCATGGAAATCAAGAAAACAAGAGAGGCAGAAAAAGAGAAGTATAAAAAAGAGAGAAAATGTGTAGAGAGATATCAGAGAAATGAAGAACACAATAGCTCAACTAAAGAACTCAATATAGGAACTGAGGAGTAGGATGAATGAAGCTCCAATAGAATCAGAAAGCTGGAAGACAGAACAGAGAAATGCACTCAAGTAAACCAGCAAAGAAAAAAAAGAACAAAAAGAAATGAAAACAGCATTAGAGACCTATGGGATAACATCTAAAGAAATATTATTTGTATCATAGGGTCCTTGGAAGGAGACAAGAGGGAGAAGAGGGCAGAAACTAACTGTATTTGAAAGAAATAATACCTGAGAACTTCCCTAACCTAAGGAATTAAAGTAAGCCTTAAGACCCAGGAAGCTCAAAGATTTCCAAATTAAAGAAACTCAAACAGACTTACACAAAGACACATTGTCATCAAAAACTCAAAAATACAAGAGAAAGAATTTTAGAAGTATCTAACAAAGAGTCACATAAAAGGAATCTCTATACGATTGTCAGTTGATCTCTCAAATGAAATTCTAGAGGACAGAAGGGAATGGCATAATAAAGTAAAAGTTCTGAAAGAAAAGGATTCTCAACCTAAGATACTATAACCTGTGAGACTATCATTTAGATCGGAAGGAATGATAAAAAGTTTTTTTCAGATAAGCAAAAGTTAATGGAATTAATCACCACAAAAGCAGCTCAACAAAACATAGTAAAGGAAGATGTTTAAAGTGTAAAGAAACTTCACTTAAAAACAGTAAGACAGCAAAACGTAAAAAGTGGGGAAGAGGTGAGGAGAATGAAAATATGGATGGTTAGAATGAGTACAAGACAAATTTGCTTTGAAATAATAATAGGAAATAAACAGAATTCTTAATGCTAACCTCAGGGTAACCTGAAAACACATGTCCAAGAAAAAAGAAAAAAAGAAAAAAAAAAGTGAAACCAGTCAAAATAAAACTAAACTCAATCTACCTAAACAGAGAAAGAGAACAAAGGCACAGTCTGTAAAATCACCAAGATGACAAATTACAAAATGGCAATAAACAGTTATATATTGATAATCTCCCTAAATGTTAATGGATTGAACTCACCAGTCAAGGAACATAGAGTGGCTCAATGGATTAAAAAGCGAAACTCAGTTTTCTGCTGCATTCAGAAAACTTACTGTCTTTCACAGACTCAAAGTCAAATGATTGGAAGACAATCCTACAGTTGAATAGCAACTCAAAACAAAAGATTTACCAGTCATATTTTTATTAGATAAGACATATTTCCAACTAAAAAGAATAACAAAAGACAGAGATGTATATTATATAATGATTAAGTGGCCAATCCAGTAAGAAGGCATAAAACTTATTAACAAATATGAACTGAATGAAGGAGCATAAAAATATATTAGGATATATGTTACTATTGATATATTAGAACTGATGAGAGACATCAACAGCAACACAATAATAGTAAGAGACATCAATACCCAAATTGCAACAATGGACAGATAAACTAGGCAGAAAATTAACAGGAAAAAAGCAGTTTTAAATCATCATTGAAAATTTAGGTCTAATAGACACATACCAAACACTTCATCCAACAACTGCTGATTGTACTTCCTTCTCATGTGCACATGGAAAATTAACTGGCCCTACATCAAACTAAAAATATTCTTCACAGGAAAGACAACATTAGTCAAACAAAGACAACCTACTAGCTGGGAGAAGACATTTACATTCTGTATTTCTGACAATGACTTAAAATATAAAAAGAGCTCATAAAAGTCACTATCAGAAAAATAGGCAATCTAATAAAAAAAACTGGAAAGTAAAATTGGAGAGACATTTTTCTAAAGAGGATATACAGATGACCAACAAACACATGAAAAGATGTTCCTATCTGCTGGTTATCAGGTAAATGCAATCAAAACAACAATGAGATATCAGCTTACACCTGAGAGATTGCCTATTAGTCAAAAGTCTGGAAACCCACAATTGTTGTGAGGATGTGGAAAAAAGGGAACATTTTACATTTTCGGTGGGAATACAAATTGGTGCAACTTCTATGGAAAACAGTATGGAGATTCCTCAAAAAGTTGATTATAAATATCCCATATGACCCCGCCATCCCACTTCTGTGTATTTAACCAAAAGATACAAAAACACAGAGACTTATACACACCCCCTGCCCCACAGCCCCATGTTTATTGTGGTCCTATGTACAATAGCTAAGATTTGGCAACCACCTAATTTCCTAAAGTCACATGAATGGACAAATAAGATGTGGCATATACATACTCAGTGGAATATTACACAGCTCTTAGAAGAGATGAAATCCTGTCATTTGAATCAACATGGATGGACCTAGAGGCGATTATGCAGAGAGTAATAAGTAGAAGGAGAAATAAAACTGATGATCTCATTCATAGGAGGAACGTGAATAGACAAAACAAAAGAATGGATGAAACAAACCAACCTTTGGACATTTGCAATAGAACTCAGATTACCAACAGAGAATTGGACAGGTGGAGGGACAAGTTTGGGCGAACCTACTGGACAATGGTGAAAAGCACTTGGTGATTTGGTGGAGGACAGTGTTGACATATATTTGAGGAATGGGGCAACTGCACATATGGGAATCTGCATATATAAGTATTTTAATTTATAAATTGAAGTTACAGCAATAAAATACTAAAACATTTTAAAAGAAAGATATAGCATGTAAGACTAAATACAGGAAATGTGAAGTAACTATATAAATATTAGATAAGCAAGAAATTGAAACAAGCTATGTCACTAGGAGTTACTGGGACTTTTGATAAAGTGGTTTATTCATCAGGAAGAGATAACCCTTAAAATGTTTGTGCACAGTAACAATTTCGTATACATGAAACAAAACAAAAAGGAATAATGAAAAGAAAAAAAATTCAAAATTATAGCTAGAGAATACAAAACTCCTTTCCAAATAATTGATAGAACATAAATAGAAAATCTGCAAGGACATAAACAATCTGAATAATACTATTAATCGATTTAACCTAATTGACATTTATAAAACATTCCAACTAAGAGTAGCAGAATATGTATTTATTATACATACAAATGTAATATTAAACCCAGTAGCCCATATTCCGAGTCTTTAAACAAATGTCGGAATATTTTGTAGGCTTTAAAAAAATAGAGAGTATATTTTTGGCCAGAATCAAACTCTGGATAGAATTTAATGAAGACAGTAACAGATAAAAAATTTAAAAGTACTCCCATATTTGAAAATATAATTTTAAAAGAGCTTTACTATGCATGTTTGATATGCCATAATTCCACATATAAAAAATATACAGTTTAATTTTGATATATGTAAATATTTATGAAACCATCACTGCACACACAATCAAGACATGGAACATAACCATGATCCCCACAGCTTTTCACATGCCTGTAGTCATCTCTCCCTTGTCTCCCTCTTTGCACTTTCATCCTAAATGGACTATTAATATATTTTTCTGTCATTATAGTTTGGTTTGCATTTTTCTAAAGATTTATCTAAATGCAATCATACAGTATGTACTTTTGTGTACATACTTTTTATGTACTTTTCCATTTAGAATACTTATATTGATTTTTCCCATGTTGTTGTATGTCTCAATAATTCCGATCTTGTTTTACTTAATTGAAGCCCATTGTATGCACACACCACAATGTGTTTCTGTTTTCATCTGTTGGTGAATATTTGGGTTGTTAACATAAAGAACACACTTTTAAATCCCCATAGACCAAAACCAAAAAAAAATCACAAAAGAAATTAGGAAATTTCTTGAATCTAATTAAAATGAAAAATCAGTATATCCAAATTTGTGGAATACAGTTCAAGTAGACTCAGAGGGAAAGTTATAACTTAAGGTTATCATATTATGGGGAAAATGACATGTCTACAATCAAGTATATACATTTTATTTTAAGAAGTTAGAAAAAAAATGTGCAACTTAAATCCAATGTAAGCATAGACAAAAATAAAAAATAGAGAAGAAACCACTAAATAGAACAGGAATACAACCCGTAAAATATTTTGTCAAACCTTAAAATAGAAAATAGGCAAATAAATTACATCAAAAGTTATAAATTAAAGACCAATAAAACATATAAACCTCTAGCTCCGGCATGATCAAAAGACAGAAGATACAAATTATCAATATCAATAATGATAAAAGAGGCCATTGTTACAGGCTATCTACATTTTGAAAGTATAATATAGGAATACATTATAAATGATGTTATGCCAAGATCTTCAGTAACACAGAATGAATATGCAAATTTGAGGTTAACATAAATTATCAAAAATTACTGAAGAGATGGCATACCCTGGTGGTCACTGGATAAGGCCAATGGACACAGACACAAACATCCCAAAGACACAGTTTCAAGAGCAGGGGTGACGGGGAACAGCTACAATGAACAACTAAATAAAATAACTAAATGTTTCTTCCTCCTTTTTCTTCTTGCCTGCCTGGATGCTTACTTGCCTTCATTCTTGCCTGTACCTTTCCTTTAAAAAAAGAAAAAAACACTGAAGAGAAAAATCTTAACAGGCTTTTCTATTAATTAAATTTTTTCAAAGAAAAACTTTCAGACTCAAAGCATTCTCATGGTAAATTCTTATCAAGCTTTTAAGGATCAAATAATGCCAATCCTTGTTTCCTTAATACATTATATAAAAAGAAAACTAGAGCTCAATAGCTCTCAGGAACAAAATCAGAAAACTACTTAATAAATAGCATATTGAATCCAAAAATATATAAAGCATTTTGGACCAATGATGTTTATCCTAGAAATGTGGTGTTGATTTAACATCTGAATATCAATCAACTGTATTTAAAGAAGAAAGCAGAAAAACCATTTTATCATCTTAGGATGCGAAAGTATCATTCGATTTAAATTTAACATCAATTCATGATTGAAACTTTCAGCAAACTTGGATACAAAGGAATTTCTTAAACCTGATAAAGGACATTTGGAAGAAATTTACTGTAAATATCATTCTGGTTGGTGACAGAATGCTTTCTAATCATGATCAGAAATAAGGCAGTGATGTCCACTTTGACAACTTCTAATCAGCACTGTTCTGCTATCTTAGCAAGCACAAATAAGGAAAGTAAAATGAAACTTTGGAAAGGAGGACTAATGCTGTCTTCATTCAAAGACAGAGTACTGTGTCCACAGAAAATGCTAAGGAATCTACCAAAACAAACAAAAGCAAATGCATGAGCTTAAAAAGATCACTGAATATAAGGGTAATATAACAAATTCAATTTCATGTCTATATTCTGGAAAAAAGCAATTGGAAAATGAAATTTAAAATTCCATTTATAGTAGTATCAAAAGTATAAAAATTATTTGAAATATAAAAAAATATACATTCACGATCTCTACATTAAAAACTACAAAATATTCCTGAAACAATAAAGAGGGTCTAAGTAAATGGAAAGATAGCTATGCTCATGGATAAGAAATCTGTTTTTTCGGTTCTCCCTATAGTAATATAAAGTCAATGCCATCCCAATCAACTTCCCAGTTAGCTGCTTTTAAATAGAAATTGACAAACTGATTTTAAATTTTATCCTGAAAGGTGAAAAACTTAGGCTAACCAAAAAATTTTGAAAATGGAGGACAAATTTGGAGACCTTATGCTATCTCACTATAAGACTTACTATAAAAGGTACAATTATCAGGACATTGTAGTATTGGTGAATTTGTCCTTTTGTGCCTAACTTTCTCACTTAATATAATGTCATCAAGGTCTATTCATGTCACCAATGGCAGAATTTGCTTTTTTTATATGCTGAATGACATTCTAATGCATATCACAATTTTTTTTTTAAAGGGAAGGCAGGAATGAAGGTGATCACAGGGAGGCAGGCAGGAAGAAAGAAGAGGAAAAAGCATTTTATTTAGTTGGTCATCATGGTTGTCCCAAACCCAGCCCCCTGAACGTGAATCAGTGTCCTTAGAATGTATGTAGACTGCGCTAGGCTGGAGGCTGTGAACTCGACTGCTGCTCCATCAGAGCACATCATGTGGCACAACAATTTCTCATCCATTTATCCATCAGCAGACACCTAGGTTGTTTCCATGTCTTAGCTATTGTAAATAATGCTTTAATAAACATGGTGGACACAGATTATTTGGGGATAGTGATTTTGTTTCCTTTGGGCATACACCCATATATAAAGCATATACATGTATGCGTGTATATATGCTGGATCATATATATTTGTTCTATTTCAATTTTTGATGAGCTCCATATTTTTTCCATAGTGACTTCAGCAACCTATCTTCTCACCATATCCTTGCCAACACTTGTGATTTCTTGTCTTTTTTGATAATGGCTATTCTAACAGGTGTAAAATGATATATCTCATGGTGGTTTTGATTTATGGTTCCCTGATGATTAGTGATGCTAAAAACTTTTCATGTAACTTTCAGTCATTTGCTTTTTTTGGTGGAAAATTTCTATTTAGTTCCTCTGCCTTTAAAAAAAAGTGTCATTTTATTTTTTATTGGTCTTTTGTTTACATTAGTAATATGATTTTCAGGATAATAGATTTACACCTCGATAAGTATTTATTATAACACATCCATCACCAGAGTTCTAGTGTCTGTCAACATTATCATTTTCAGTTTTCAACCTGAGGTTCTTTTTCCCTCACCCTCTCCGGTAACCACCTCTTGTATCATATGAGTTTTGCTGTGTTATTTAGTTCATTTGTTTGGCTTATTTATATTCTACATATGAATGAAAATATCTGGCACTTTTCTTTTTCACTCTGGTTTATTTTGCTTCACATAATCACCTTAAGTTCTATCCAGGTTGTTGCAAAAGAAACAATTTAATCTTTTTAAAAATAAATGAGTAGAATTCCACTGAGTATAAATATCACACCTTCTTTATCCAGTCATCCCTTGATGCTCTGGTCACTTTTTAATCAGACTGTTATTGAGGGTATATACATTTCTTACATGATTGTACAATATGAGATGTTTTGTTAGTAAATGAGACAATGTTAGTAAATGAGACAAAAATATGTGAGGACGTTTATTAAAAGGCAAATTATTTGCTACGTGACATCCTATGACTTGTGAGTTTTAATTCCTACTAGTGGGTATTTTTTTTTTTACAGGAAAGATGTTGGCAAGAATGAAGGCGAGTAAGCAGACAGACAAGAAGAGAGGGAAGGAAGATGCATTTTTAAATTTTTATTTAGTTGTACCACACTGGTTTTTCCCTCTGAGACTGGGACACAAACCTGGGTCCTCAAACCCGGGTCTGTGAAGATGTATTTGAACTGCACTATTTCGGAGGCCTTTTATCTAACCGCTACTCGATCAGGATTTGCCAAGGGTGTATTTCTTTTTGAATTTCAAAAATAATTATAGTCTGAAAAATGTGCATGTACTAATTAATCTTTTGTCAATATTGTTTAATATTATGTTTCTTTCCATCTCAGAAGTGTGAGGAAAAGTGAAATACAAATTGACTTAAACAGATTCAATATCTTCTATGTTCATCAGGTAAATGCAATATTTAATTCTCTAAATGATACAGAATTTTGGCTTCTTTTCTGCCAACATGTTTTCAAGTGCTTTTGTTTTTATGTGACATATTTACTATGCTCACTCTATAGAACATTAAGTATAATGGACCTCCTTAATCAAAACGGATTAGCAAACCGCCCTTTTAAAAAACCATATATGAGTTTTTATGAGTTATATATACCTTCAATACTGAGGTGGAAAGTATTCTTTGCACCCAAATTAAAATCTTGTTAACAGATTTGGCTGCCTCTTTCTTATTAAAAGAGCTGTTATACTTTAAAAACCTGCTTTGATAAAGGATAGACTAAAAGCCCAATTATCAAACACAAAGAAATGTTAAAGGTAAGTATTGAAAATAAATAATTGGCTTTTGTTCAAGACTGGCTAAATCTATTTGTGGTTTGAAAGAGCTGAGAACAGATTGCTTCCTTTAGACTGTTAGCAAAAAATGTTTTCATCAATTAACATTCTTTGCTAAGAACAGTTTTTTCAAGGCTATTTCTCAAATGGAGTATTATATAAATAAGCTTATCCACTGGACAATTTCTGAGTTTTTTCCTTATGTCTTAAAGTAGACAAATTGTGGCATGCCAGTTCAAAATTTTGGCAGAAAACAAAACAAAAAATCACATTTCAAATAGAAAATTTACTTGGAGAAAAAGTTGCCATAGGTAACCATCCCTACAAATTAAATGAGAAGTATAACACCCACAATTCATGCCAGTCTTTCTCTTCATCATGCTTTTTGTCCAACATTTATATCCCCAGAGGATGGAAGGGACAGGAAATAAAAAAGTGTTGTTGCAAAATCTCCAGATTGTAAGAACATATCATTCCAGTTACCCAGAGCTATTCCCCATCCTCAGTTTTACCCTTTTCTCTTCTAGCCTGTACTGCAGTGAATACCAATTTATGAAAGTCTATATAGAGAGGGGTGTAAAAGTTGCCAACATCTTTTGAGCGATTACTGTGAACCAAGAACTATCCTAAGAGTTTTCTCTGTTTTGACTTATTCGATCCTCAGAAGAGTAATTGGTTAATACCATTGAGTTACTATTTTACAGAATAGGATACTAAGGTCCAAGATCCAACAAATGCCGAGTGGAGCAACCACATAGAGACCCAGGCAGCCTGACTCTATAACCCAGGACTCTCCCCAACCTTCACCGCCCCCCCGCCCCACAACCCCTTCTCCGTGTAAGGAGATGTCCTAAAGTAGAGAGGAGGAAGCAGCAGCTTGTTTACTTTATTTTTTTATCTGGTTGTTCACACCAGTTGCCTACCCTGAGACCCAGGACTAGAACCCAGGGGTATGTGACCTACACTCCTTTGAAGGTGACCGACCCAATTGCTATTCCACCAGTATGCACCATACTTTTTAAAATGTAAAGTGTTTGTGAGACTAGAGAAATAATTCTCATTTTTTCAGATGGTATAGAGTTATGGAAAAATAAGTGACTTATCCAAGATTTCCAAATAGCAAATCACTGAAGCCATAGGATTTTGAAGTCAGGCTAATAACCATAACAATTATTAATTCTCTCTGGTGGAAATTTTTTCTTTTCTCAAATTGTCTTTACCAATTTCCTTGCCTTCTTTTATTTTGTCTTTTTGCTATTTATATCTCATTTTCGCATCATTTGAATATGTCAAAAAAAAATACTCTTCTCAATACCACTTGAGACTTCATTGACCTGTTTCAAGTTGGACCACAAAAATGATCAGCATCTTGAAGACATTAGAGAATAAAATGTGACTCACTGTAAATAACTTAATTTTTCAAGACAAAGAAAACAGGAAAAAAAAAAAAGATTACAATGACCAAAGACTTATTTCCACTTCCTGACAGACAAAAAGAAATAAACAAAAACAGGAGGGAAAAAATGTGCATTTTACTAATCTGAAAATGTTTTACTAACATTGAAGTCTCCAAACATTCTCAATTACATGCCCCCTACTACTACTAAACATTTTTGAGCACACACTTCTACAATTTATTATAAATTCTTAAATTATAATTTGTGCTAACATTATAATAAAAAATTATAGAACAAATATATAGAAAAATCCAGTAAGTAAAAAAATTAACTATTATGAGTATTGGAAATTTTAATATATTTTAGAGAGAGTTATATGATGAAAATGTTGTTATTACCTTGAAAATCTTGGTTTAATATCTAATCAAAGCAGGAGAGACGTCTAAGGCCAGTTTATTCTCATAATTATTTATAAGGGTTAAAATAGATACTATAAAAAGATATGAAAGATGTACAAAATTGTCTTCACATACTCAATTATAATATTCAATCATAATATTATAATATTCAAACTATAATTCTGTATACTAATTATACAAAATTTGCAGCTCAGTCTCCTCCAGTAAATGTATTATTTCACTTCTATCTATTAGTTTTCCTTGAGACATTTTGTTTCTTCAATATTTAAGATACGGGATCTAAATTCACTGAAATGCCATTTGGACGATTTTCAAATATGCTGGAAAGTTGTTTCTGAATTTGCTAAGTATTAACATAGAAGAGTATTAATATGAAGTGCCTGTGCTTTTTAAAAGTGTTTTATTTGTAATAGATTTATTGAGATCCAATTTATATTCCCTAAAATATATAAAGTGCCAATGTAATTATTTTTAGTAAGTGTGTAATTTTGCAGCCATCATTAACATTCAGTTCTAGAACATTTCCATCACCTGAAAAAGTCTTGACATTGTTACTTATAGCCAATCTTTCCATAAAGACCAAGGTAGTAACTGATGTGCTTCCTGTCTCTATATATTTTTTCCATTTGAGGGAGTTTTATATAAATGGTATCAAATAACATGGCTTTTTAAATATGGTATATTTTCTCTTAGCATAATATATTGGAGGTTTATTCATGTCATATCATGTATTGGTAGTTAATTATTTTTATTGCTCAGTAGTACTCCATTTTGCCACATTTTTTCTAAGCATTCATAGATAGAAATTTAGATTATTATATTTTCTCATTACAAAAAATATTGACAATATTCATGTAAAAGTTTTTGTGTGAACATGTCTTATTTCTCCTGAGTAGATTTCTAGATGTACAATGTTAAGTGACATGGTGAGTTTATATTTATATTTTTATGGTTTTCCACAGGAAGTTTACTAGTCAGCAGTTTATGAAAGTTCCAGTTTTTCCATATCACTGTCATCACTTGGTATTGGCATTCTTTTGCCTTACAGCTATTCTAGTGGTTATGTAGTGGTAGTGTATTATGGTTTTGATGTGCATTTCCCTAATGATTAATGATGTTGGGCATCTTTACATGTGATCATTAACCATTTGCATATCTTTTTAGTGAAATTTATTATCAAATATTTTGCTCATTCCTTGACTTAGTCTTGCTGTTTAGAAGTTCTTTAAATATTCTAGAAATAAGTTCTTCATCAAATTATAATTTGCAAATATTCTTTCCCAGTCTGTGCTTGTGCTATCTTTTTCGGACATAATTATTATTTTTTATAAAGTTCAATGTATCAAGTTCTTCTTTCATAGATCATAGTATAGTATCATATCTAAAAGATCTTTGCCTAAAGCAAGCTCACTGAGTTTTTGTACTATTTTCTTCAGAAGACTTATAATTTTATTTTATTTTTTTAAGGACAGAAACAAAGGTGAGGAGGAAGGTAGGCAGGAAGAGAGAGGAGAAAGAAACATTTATTTAGTTAGTTATTCATCTAAGTTGTTCTCCCTGGCCCTGGGTGTTGAACCTGGGTCCTTGGGATGTATGTGGACTGTATGTGGTGGCCTTATCCACTAGACCACCAGGGCCCACCATAATTTTCATCCTTATATATCAATTCTTAAATAAATCATGTAATTTTAGGGTTTTTTTAAGTCGTTCAAAGAAATTATTTATATATTCTAATTCCTTTTTATAAACTTTTCTTAAGTGGCTTATAATAACAGATAAACACAAGGCATAATGCAATAGAAAGAGAATCAGAATCAAGGAAAATTAAGTTTTGTCAGTTATGATATTCAACTTAACTTTAAACTTTCTCAAAATTATTAAAGAACCTGATTTGTTAGAGAAGTCTCAATTTTAAAGAGAAAAAGTCAACCAAATATCTAGGGAAATAGAAAACTTCTCTAGAATAAAAGTATTACTTAAAAATTACTAATATTGTAATTTTTGTTCACAATGCTACTTTCATACTTGAATACTTACATTGTATCTGTATTTCATACCACACTCTCCATAAGATTTCTTTTTGGTCTATAATGGGTATTGGTTAATTTTTCCATATAAGTTCATTATGTTTTATATAAATGCCCAATTATGCCTACATAATAAAGACACCATTTCCCCATTGAACTATCTTAACATCTTTGTTGAAAAGCAATTCATCACAAATTAAGGACTTACTTCTATACATTCTATTTCATTGATCTAAATGGCTACCATATGCCAATACTAAATTGGATACTGTAATGCCTCCTACTTTGTATTGTTTTGGTATTTTTGTTCCAATGTACGTTCATGTTAGACAAGTTTAACAATTTTTACAAAAGTACTTTCTGGGATTTTAATAGAGATCACATTAAACTTATAGAACTTACATATTTATTTTCTAAAATGTATTCCTAATATATTCCTTTTCATGTTATTATGAATGGAATTCTTTTTGAAATTCATTTTCAAGTTGCTTGCTCCAAGAACATAAAAATTCAACTAACTTTTAAATATGAGTTTTTTATCTTGTGACCTTATTGAAGTATTTATTCTATTTTTTCCTGATTAATCCTAAACAAGAATATTGTCTCTTTCTCAGGAGCATGATTTTCCAAATGCTCCAACCCATATCAGAGATCAGCATGCATTTCTGTCTTTCCCCAAGGTTAAACATAAAGTAACAGTTGTCACCTGTTGTTTTTTATTTTCTTTTGTTTTTTCTTTAAAGGAAAGGTGCAAGCAGGAATGAAGGTCAGACAGGAAGAGACAGGAGCAACCATACTTATTTTACTTTTATTTAGTTGTCACACTGGTTGTTTCCCCTGGATCCAGGACTTGTACCCAGGGTTATGTGGCTTACTCCTTCAGAGGTAACTGACCTAAATGCTGCTCTACCTGGCTGTGCCCCCTTTCACCAGTTTTAATATACTTTTATCATTACCTTAAGGACAAATGTTTATTGATCTTTATCCATAATAAGTCTCTTCCCCAACAACCCCTGTGGAGCAGATATGGAAGAGGAATCTGGACAAGGCCTCAGGCCTCTCTCACAGTGGCTTCTGTCTCATTCTCCCAGGTTTACTTCATGAGGGAAACATTTTTAGGATTTTCACCATTCTCTATGTGCTTGCTGAGGTCCATGGAGAAGAACCTGTAAATCTCTGTAGATTCCAGGTTCTCCAGATTATCAGCAACCCATAAACAGCTACACAAATTTATGAATAACTGTCTGAATTATTCTATCTCCCAGTTGCATTTGCACAGATAATCTATTTTATCTTTCCTTGTAGGCCAGATTTTTTATCCTGAGATTTCAGATTGGTTGGTTATCACACAAAGAGTGAATAGTGAAACTAGAATAGAAAATAAAAATCTTTTATTCCAAAGACAAGATAGCTAATCATTAGCATTAGATTTATGATTACTTCTCTTCTATCATACAATCAATATATTATTGTATAGTCTTTCAAGTTTTTTGATATACAGGGTATCATGACATTTGTGAATTAAGGTCTTAATTTTTCTTTGTCAAAGAGTATGCCTTTAATTTACTTTTCTTTCCTTATTACAATGATTAAAACCTCCAGGACAATGTTGAATGGAAAAGACAAGAATACAGACAGTATTTTATTGTCAATCATATGGTGAAAACATGCAATCTTTTATGATAAGTGTGACAGAAGCTATAGGGTTTTTTAATAGATGCACTTTGCCATACTTAGAAAGTTCCCTTCAATTGTCATTTTGCTGAGCATTATTTATCATGAATGAGTGTTGTATTTTTTTAAATTGCTTTGTACTTCTACTGCTTTTAAGTTTCCTTTTTGTCTGATGAGAAATTAACAGTTAACTTAGTAATTGTTCTTTTGTATATAAACAGTATTCTCTTGCTGCTTCAAGACTTACTTGTCATTCTTTTAGTAGTCCATCTATAATCTATCTAGTATTGCTTTTTAATGTTTATTCTACTTAGGATTTATTGTCTTCCTTGAATCTGCAAATTACATTTTTATAAAATTTAGGAAGTTTTAGGCCATTGTGTCCTCAATTACTTTTTTATACCCTTCTCTCCTCCTGGTATGCCAAGTTAACTTAGAACTGAGAATATGTTCACTTTTCTTCAATTTTTTTTTCCTGTTATTCTAACTGGACAATTTGTTGAACAAAAATTTCCATGTTTCTTTTTTCATAGTTCCTATTTATCTACTGAGAGACTCTCTTTGTTCAGCTTTTTTTTTCTTTTTTCTTTTTCTTATTAAGGAAAGGTATGGGCAGGAAAAAGGCAATTGGGCAGGAAGAGGGAGGAGAAATAAACATTTATTATTTTTGGAATGGAGTCAAGATGGCAACCTGGTAGGGTCTACCTAAGCATTTCAAAAAATCCAACCAGTGGTGATGCCACAAATCTCAAGAATTCCATGTTCAAACCAAGATCCAGGCTTATTAGGTGCAAGTGGATACCCTACACAAAGCCATCACTGCAGGGAACCTATGAAATATAAACAATGACTAACAGTGAATTCACAGAAAAATATATGTGAAATGATGGATCTAGTTAAACCCTGAAGGAAAAATCTGAATACAACAGATGTATGCAAACTACCTGAGTATGAATTTAGGGCAACAGTGATAAACAGACTCATGAAATCAAGAAAACGAGAGAGGAAGAAAAAGAGAACTACAAAAAAGAAAAGAAATGAAGCAAGATATCAGAGAAATAAAGAACACAATTTTTTCTTGTCTCTGGACTAAAAACTGCATTTAATCAAACAAAAAAGGGCTGGAGTGTTGGGCAGGCCTGAAGCTGGCACTCCACCTCGAATCCAATTTACAATCTGTATCTCAGCAGGAAAGAGACCACAGATGGGCACACAGAGGTGGTGGACATAGAGGTGGTGGGCACACTGAACTTCACATGGAACTCTCTGGCTCTTCCTGCATAGAACGGTTCAGACATTACATATAATTAGAGCACTGAAACAGGTACATTTTTTCCCCATCTAGACCTACAACATCAATACATATAAATAAATTCTAGTGTTTTCTGTTTTTATTGCCAGGGGTCAGCCAGTTGGGGGTATTAACAGGACAGAAAAAAGAGCTGGAGAAGAGGTGACCCTTGTGTCTTTATTTTTCTCTCAAAGAGGAATGCTATGTTGTGAGCTTCTAACAACATCCAGGACTGAAAGAACGTAATTTTTGAACCAAAATCTCAATAGAGGGACTCAAGAATAGGAAGGATGAAACCTCCAATAAAATCAGTGAACTAGAAGATAGGTCAGAGAAATGCACTAAGGCAGAGAGTAAAAAGAGTAATAGAAATGAAGACAGCATTTGAGCCTTTGGGATAACATCAAAAGGAACACCATTTGTCTTCTAGGGATCCCAGAAGGAGAAGAGAGAAAGAAGGTAGTGGAAACTGTATTTGAAGAAATAATAACAGAGAACTTCCTTAATTTGAGAAATGAAGCAAGCCTCCAGACACAGGAAGTTCAAAGAATTCCAAGTGAAAAAACTCAAACAGACCTAAACAAAGGCACATTGTCATCAAAATGTCAAAATTACAAGATAAAGAATCTTAAAAGCAGCTAGAGAAAAATAAGTCACATACCAAGGAGTTTCCTTAAGAATATCAGTGGATTTCTCAACTGAAATTCTATAGGACAAAGGAATGGCATAATACACTCAATGTTCTGAAATAAAAGGTTTTTCAACCTAGGATACTCTATTCTGCAAGATTATCATTTAGATCTAAAGGAATGAGAAAATAAAACTTTTCAGATAAGCAAAAGTTAAAGGAATTCATCACCACAAAACGAGATCTACAAAATCACAAAAGGAAGATCTATAAAATGTACAGAAGCCTCACTTAAAAACACTAAGACAGCAAAGTATAAAAAGTGGGGAGGAGAATAGAAATGTGAATGGTTAGAATGAGTATAAGACAAATATGCTTTCAAATAAACATAGAATTCTTAATGCAAACCTCAGGGTAACCCAAAAATGCATCTCTGGGAAAAAGCAAAGAGGAAAACAAAAAAGGAAATCAGTCAAAACATAACCACACCCAACCAACCTAAGAAGAGAAAGAGAAGAACAAGGGCCCTGTCTGGAACAGCTAGAAAACTAATTACAACATGGCAATAACACTACATACCAATAATCACCCTAAATGTTAATGGATTAAACTCACCAATCAAAGGAGTGGACAAGTAGATTAAAAAGCAAAACTCAACCTTCTGCTGCATTTAGGAAACTCACCTCCTTTTAAAAGACAGTAACTCAAAGTCAATTGTACAGTCAAATGGTAATCAAAAAAAGGGCAGAAACAGCCATTCTTATGTCAGAGAATACAGACTTCCAACTAAAAAGCATAACAAAACACGAAATGGACATCACATGATAATTAAGGGGTCAATTCAGTAAGATGACATAATACTTATTCTCAAATACGTACCAAATGAAAGAGCATCAAAATATATTAAGCAAGTATTGTTAGAAATGAGGAGCGACAGCAACAGCAACGCATTTATAGTAGGAGTCTTTAACTCCATTAAACAACAGACAGATCAACCAGGGATAAAATTAACAGGGAAATAGCTTAATTACCATTTGGAACAGTTAGGTCTAACAGCCACAAGTCTAACACTACATTTAGTGTACTGACTACTCTACTGACTACAGATTTCCTAAGTGAAATCCAGGGCACTCCATCTTTAAGTTTTCTTGTTTTTGTTTTTTTCATTTTTAAGCTTTAAAACATATATAGTAGCTCTTTTGGATTACTTGTCTAGTAAATCCAATAAGTGGGCCTATTCAGAGTGTCTATTGCTACTTATTTTCCTGAACTTGTGCACCTTCCTGGTTTTCTTCATGGGTCATATTTTTTGTTGAAAACTGGTTATTTTAGATGAAATATTATAGCAATTTTGATTGGGTCTGGCTTTCCTCCTTAGAAGTTTTTTTTTTTTTTAAATTGCTGGAACTTAATCTTCAGAATCTGTTTTCCTTGTATTGTAGGATCAGGAAGGTGTCTGATAAATTTTCCTATTTTTATTTTTCTGGTTTCTATAAGATTAGTATAAATGTATATAAAATAAAATTTTAATATTTTCTTCTTATAATAATGGTGTAACAAAATAATGCTATCCTGAAAAATCATATTACTCATATTCTGAAAATTCTCCTCTTGATCCCAGCTTCAAAGGGAGAAAATTGATAAATGAGGAATGGAAGGGCTTGTGGTTGGGATGTGGGAAGAAATAATCAAGACAGTAAATAAACTCTTTTACCCAAACCAGGTTATCAGTATTTGGAACCAGACATATGATTCATTTTCTATTCTTCGTTTCAATTTTTTAACTATTGTTCTTCACAAGATAGTCATAAACTAAATTTTGTTTTGTAGTAAAATATTTGCATAATATTTTAGAGAGGCTTTCGATTTTAAGGAACAGAGTCACTCCAAAGGCAAACCAGGAAAGTAATGAGTTAGAGGTGATTATAAGAAACAGAAATTTCATGGAACAATAAAAAATGAAGAGTATTCTGGCTTCATAGAGAGAATAGGAATCCAGAAACATCAGGACCAAGGCAGCTGCTCTTTCTGATTCACTTGTTTACTTAATTGCAAATTCCTAGGAGAAGAATATGACTGGTATTGTTACAGGTTCTGGGTCCATGCTCCTACCCACAGCTTTGGTATATTTGAATGACATCCCCATTGGGGCTGATACATGGTTAGAGGCAAGGCCACAGAGTATGCAGAGCTGCCTGTTTCAAGGGTTGTGAATACAGGTACTTGGAAACATGTCTATTATACTTACCAGATATTTGATACCTTTCTGATTTTATATAAAGTTGTTAAATTCTTACAATTTAACAAGTCCAAAAGACAGAACAACTGGTATAGTACAGATGGAAAAAATGAGTCACCTTTATTTAACCTACTTAACAAAGCAGAGTTACAACTACTTTCCCAGTACACAGAAGTGTATATAGCCTTAGTGCTGAATGTGATAATTTCATGCTAAAGCACATGAATCCAGTTCTTGTCATTAGGTCCACTCCTTTCTAGAGTGTTAGGGGTAAGTCTAGGTGGAGCTAAGATCTGAGGCTTTTCTTTCCTAGGAGGCTGTGCAGCAAAACTACTGTTATACATTAGATTATTTTTCTACATCAAAACTTTAATTCATATTTTCCTAATTACCGCCCAACATTATTGATTGCAATTTCATATTGGAAATCATAGTCTCCCAAGGACTAAAAAAAAAACAACAAAAAAAAACAACCAAAGAATGAATGTTGTTTTTCCTTCCTGTGGGAGGAAGTAGTAGTTGCTCTCCATGGCTTTATAGTGACTACAGTCGTGTATCCGACCTTCTAGGCTCACACACAAAATGAGCTAGAGAATGTTAAGTGCCACAACAAAAATCTAAGGCAAAATCGCCGTTGTGGTGAGGTGTGATAAATTCAGGAAATTTTCAGAAGACTTTACAGGTAACCATTGTTTGGATCTCTAAGGGCAGGAGCAAGTTTGTATATTCAGAGATGGGCTGGAGGTGGGGCATGAACCTGAAATTCTGAGCAAAACTGTTAAACCCTAGCAGCCCTTCACAGGATCAGTTTATTCTATTTCTCTCCTTCCCTCACATGCTATACTACCTTGGCTTACCTGTTGATATTCTTTACTGCTCCCATTTTTTCCACAGACATCCAAGAACCAGGAAAGGAGCAGTGTTCCTGCTTCCCCTTTTCCTTGTCTTCCCTGCTATTCTACTTCAGGGACTTACCTACTAATCATTATGAGTTAATATGAAAACAAAATCACTGAAAAGTTACAAATTTTTCATGCTCCTGAGAGCTTCCAGCTCCCTTCTGAGATGGTAATTGAATTCTGTTTACTTTTGTACTTCTAGGTGGAGTCACCAAATCTCTTCAGTCTTTCTAACCTTGCCCCAGGGCTCCTGAGCTGGGGGTGTGGGGGTGTGGTGGGCTGTACCCACTGCTACTTCTCCATGGTTACACTCGCCAAGGTGTGCTTGTCCATTTAAAGGTTTCCTCTTCTCAAGTAAGTCATTTGTATTTGTATGAAGCCTCTGCCGATCCTTAGGGTGGGAGACAGTGATTTCTACTTTCACTGGAAACTTGGACTTTAGACATAAGAATTTACAAATAAAGAGCAGTTTTGTAGAAGAATACTTTACTGGAAAATTTAGAATACTGAGGAGAAAGCACAGGTTTCTGAATCATTTAGGTTGAATTCAAGGGCCAGAAAATTAGCATTAAAAAAAAAAGCTTCAAGAAATTCCTTTGAGATTGTTCTTTGTGAGAGACAAGTAGACAGAGATGGAGGTAGGCTTTACAAGAAGATAGCTTTACAAAATTTGAGATATTTGTAAATCACAGGGAAAAATTTTGGAGGCAAGGATGTAACAAGATGAATGGAGTAACATCTTGGAAGGGAAGGATGGCCTGTGTGAGCACAATGGAATACAAGATTATAAAAGAAGGGTGAACACCTTGCAGGAAAGGATGAAGTGTAAAACCTGAAACAGAGGTTTAGAAAAATAAGTGGAAGAGCTTCATGGTTACCACAGAAAAGTATGAGGTAAGATCATTTGCAGAGCTGGAAGAAGACTAAGTCTAGTAGGGGCTTGAGAAGAGCAGAAATAGGACAGGTTTGGTAGAAATGTCCACTAAACTGTCCCTGGTGTGCTGAATAATAACCCTCCTGATGAGGAAAGGAGTAAAGACCCAGATAAATCTGGACAGGAAAACTCTTAGTGAAACAAACTGATTTCTTAACCTTATCCTGCATTGTTTGGTAGTGCAGGATCAAATTTGAAAGCAACCTTTCAACCAAGTATAAGAATTACATGAAAAAAAAAGTTCATTGACAACATTTTAGAGAACATTATTCATGGTGGATTTTAGTTAACATTCTAATCATTAGAAATATGAAATACATAATATCAAAATACTCATCAAATAAGTGAGCTGAGAAAAATACAAAAAGAAAAGATTATTGGAATGTAAAACTAATTTTTGTTTTCTTGTTTCCATGTTAGCCTAACACAAAAAAATAAACTTTTTTCTTTCCAGAGATACACCTTAGAGTCATTCAGAATTATTAAAAATTAAAAATACATAAATCATTGGTATACTTTTAATATATTGAAATGTGTCTTATTTATAATAATACGTCTTTTGGTGTTTCTATTCTCCTATAAGCAAACAAACAAAAAAACCCAGAAACTGAAAGCATGATTAGTTAATTTCCATTATGGCTAGGCAAGAGACAGTACTCCATAATCCCTGCTGATTTCTTCCCCAGTCTGAAAATATTTAGGACCTCACATGTTATTTTGTTCCACAGCCCAACCCTGCATAGGACTGTCAATCAAGTTCAAATTTTATTATGAATTGTGTAGGACTCTTTCATTCAAGGTATTAACAATACTTATCTCTCTTATAATCTTTAATTATAATAAAATAAAATAAACAGTAACAGAAAATCATATTATTCAACTTAGTATTCAGGACAGTAATTAGATATATGTAGCATTAATATGTCTCACATTAATTTGTCTCAACAAATAATTTGTCATTTCATATCAACTCTTTCACACAATATGGTCCATCCAACTTGAGAGACAGTAATGTAAATATAGTCTTCTTACTAAAGAGATTAGTATGAAAATAGCAAAATCACCAAAAGAAGAAATCTAAGAATATCAGTGGCTCTATGATAATGTAAAATAATGCTTAAAAAATCCCATATCTTCATGAAGTCCCACTTTAGTATCCAGAATCTAAATAGGAAATTTATTTACAAAACAGTTGTCATTAAAAAAGTAGCACAAAGTGACCTTAACATGAAAGCAGAGGACTTGCTATTAATGTTCAAGATTTTTGAGTGGTCTGATTTCATGCCTCAGCTAATAGTTTTATCAAATTTAGTGATAAACTGTAATATACCCAGAAAACAAAATTCATCAACTGTAATTTATTTCCTTTCCTCTCTTGATTTCTAATGAAATCATCAGAAGGCATGAAGTATTTACTGTACTCTGTCACCTGAGCTTTCCCACCCTCTAACCTTATTAGTGCAAAGAGCATGCACCTGTCTAGCACATAGTGCAGAATGCACCCACAGATGGGTGTTTAAAAAATAACCTTCAGTGGAGATATTAGGCTTTCTTTGGGAAATAGGAAACATTATTTTAGCTATCATACAATAGGTTAGCCTGTTTTCTTACCAGAATACTATACAAAGGAAATCATCTTTGAATCTCCATTAGGTAGGGCTGTAAGTTTGAAAACCCACAAGTTCGAGCAAGATGTATCCTCAGGAAGGGGGCGTGGTTAGGAAGAACACACTGCACCCAGGTGTATCAATGACGTCGGGAGAAAGCAGTGATTTAAGAGACGGGGTATAAACTCACCCGGAGAACTGGAGCTGCACCCTTGCCAAAGGTCTAAGGGCAAGACCTCTGAGACTCCCCAGACGTAGGAAAAGTGAAAAGTCTACTCCCACTCTTTCACCTGGAAGAACTCAAAGAGGGGCTCAGCTGTTCCTACTTTTGACGCCGGGAACAAAACCTACTATGCACAGCTGGGGTTGACAGGAAGGCAAAGCAAAAGTTGTCCCAAACTTCAGAGCCTGCACTCGGGAATCCCCCTGTACTTCTTTCCTCCACCCTCTCCCGCGCCCCAAGGCAGAGACACCTTCATCTTCACTCCCCACCTTCTCCAGGCCTTCTTACTCTTAACAGCATCGGTCTCTATGGCGACCTGAAACCGCAGTTGCCATTGGCCCGTTCAATATGAGGGCCGGGCCAATAGGGAGGGCCAGCCTCCTTCTTCTGACCAATGGGGTTAGCCAGGAGCAGGTCCGGAGACGGCGGCGTGCTGACGTTCCCGGGAGCCCGGGGCTGGCTGGGCAGGCGGGCAGGCGGGCTGGTGGCTGGGCGGGCGGCGGCGGCGGCCTCTGGGCTGTAGAGGGGGCTCCGGGGCTGAGTCTGTGTCGACACCGGCTGTGGAGAGGGCACCATGGGCACGGGGTAGAGGGGCAAGTTGGCCACCGCCGCCGCCGGGGGTGGTGGGAGACAGTTTCGGGGGAGGGGGTGGGTGGGGGAGGGAGGGGCGGGTGGTCTCTCGGCCGCGGCACTTCTTTAATTTTTTCGGGTGCCGCAACGGCGATCCCTCAGCGCCGATGTCCCTGATCTCCGGAGCTACTACGGCCACTGCCTAACCTGGAAAGTAAGTGGTCGGGTTGGCGGGAGGGCGCGGGACTCCTGCCCACGAAACCCTGGGCCCTCGCCCCCTTGCGCCGGAGCCCCGACCTGCCTGCCAAGGGGCGCGGAGGGGACGGGCGCCTCCCTCCCGTTACTCTGTCCCCACCGCCTCGCGGCCGCCTCGGCTTTCCTGCCCCGCCTCGTGTTCCTGCCGGCACTTGCCGGCCTGCTCCCCTCCCCCCGGCGGGCTCACAAGTTTCACCCTCCATTTGCTTTTCCAGGCAATTACTCTCCAGGTCTCCCCTACACGCGGCACACGACCCTCCCCACCTTAGTCTTTTAGGATGCAGAGTCCCCAACCCCGAACTTGGGCTCCACGCCCGGCCCTCTTGGATGTCAGCCCGGAGGCTTCCCAGCTCCTGCCTGCCCAGCCCGCAGCCTGGCGCCCCTAACTCCTCGGGGCGCCCACCTTCTCCAGCGCTCGGCGTCGTCTGTGTGTCGCTCCAGCCCCAGCTCCTGCATTCTCGCGGGTTCTTCCTCTCTGCTCCCTGCTGGGTCTGGCGTTTGCCCCCAGAGTGGCGCGCTCCTGCCTGTCTTGCCCACCCCCTTCAGTCCAGTGCGCCCCGTTTTCGCCGCGTATCTTCACGCTCCACCCCTCGCGGTTCTCCCCCCGGAGCTTCCCTGGCTGTTCTCTTACACCGCGGCTTCCTTTTCTCCCTTTCAGGAGTTGAAGCGGAGCTGCGGCTCCCCGCTCGCGGATTGGGTGTCCCTGTCCGCGGCTGGGGCTGCCCGGCCCTCTCCTCCTTTTCCCCCTACTCGGGAAGCGAGGGGGCGAGTGGAGGGGCCGGGATTTGGCTGCGTGTTGGCTGAGTGCGACAAACTGCGAGCGCGGGCAGTAGAGGCGCCACGGCGGCCGTGGCCACTCGGGGCGCAGCAGTAGGCAGGTGTGTGTGTCGCGGGGGAGGGGGGGGGGAACGGGACGGGGGACGCGCACAGCGGGCTCCTGGGCTGGCGACGGATTGTGCTGGAATGCGAGGAATGCACCAGGGGCAGAGTCCGCGCGGCCAGCGGCGGCTGCACTAGCGGCTTGCTGGCCCAGCTCTTGCCGCCCAGCCAGAGGTCACCGGAGCATCTTCAGAGCTGGTGAGCCTCGCTAGATTCACTCCTCTCCTCCCCTTGCCTCTCTCCATGCGGCAGAGAGGGCGGTGGAGGGGAAGCGCGGCAGTTCTGTTGGGCTTCAGCTAGCCTTTCGTTTGGGTTTTTGCTGCATTGGTCTCCCGGACCGTGAATTGGGGGCTGACGGCAGTAAAACCAAGGTTATTGATCATTGCACAAGATTCTTGGCAAGTTTGGTTTGCAAGGTTTGAATAGTGCCTGTTTTTTTTGTTTGTTTGTTTTTATGAAGGTTTTTCGGAAAAAACCTGCAGGAAAGGGTGCCGAAGGTACTTAAAGTCTTGAGCTTGCAGCCAACGAATTTTATTTAGCTGTATCAAAATGTGTCTGTTTATGCTCATAGACGGGGATGTACTGCAAGAAATCTTGAACGTATCACTTTGCTGTCATAAGACTTGTAATTTTGTTCTCGTCATGCTGGGCGGTGTTTAGATCTCTTATAATACATAATGAATAGAAACAGAGAAGCAGTGTTTGGTCGGCGATGGGACAGATAGAACTGTCTGGTACAGTTAAATTCAGGGCGTGTCAGTTACCACTGGAAGTAACACGGGGACAGCACAATCATGCATATTTCAAGATGTAATATATTAGCAGAAGTCGCAGTTCTTTGTTACTGAGCTTGACTGAAGAAAAAAGACAGTCCTACAACTTTTAAAGACTGGTAATTGTTTGTGTGCAGAATCAATAATGACTAGGATACCTTTTTGGCCACATCCTTAATGAAGACAAGCAAATATTTAATAGAAGGTGCTTCTCTAGATTGGGCTTAGAGTCTTTTATTTTAAGAGGAAAATTAGAATGCTTTTCTTTTAGAATGCAGTATATATTGCTGTAGAAGTATCTTCATTTCTAGTGTCTGTAAAACAGTTACAGAAAAATGGCAACTTGAAAATGAAAACAATGTCCAAAATTAGTGTTTCTGGATGTTTAAAAGCATATTATGTGTGCATTTTATGTTTGCTTTGGAGGATGCATTTTTTCCTACCCTCTCCATACATGGTATCAGATTCAGGAAAATAAGTTGACCAGTTTTGCTATCTTCCAACACCTACTTTGTGTAGATCAAGGGCATTGAAAAGTATAAGCTAAGAGTTTCTTAGTTAAGGATCTGAAGAGGAGAAAAATAGGGGTAAAGAAACCACTTTGCATTGGAAAAGTTTGTATCATCTGGCTGCTACATTGTTTTTCATTATGTCCATGATAAGTGAACCTTCTTATTTCTAGGTTATACTCTAGATTAAAGTAGTAACACTGTGTAGGATATTGGGAAGTATTTGTAGATGCCAAAAGGAAACATTATGTAACAATGCCATATTACAGCAGAGTTTAACACATGCTTATTTTATTTGATGTGAAGATTAGGAAGTAAAAGAACATTTCATGTCTCTGCTACATTAGAAATTGAAATCACCTGTTCAAGTATATAGATAATGTACTTACCTGATTAGCTGTGCATATAGTTTTAACTGTTTCAAGTAAATGTAGGTTTTCCATCAGAAATATTCTATTTGTTATAGATATATGAAGAGAGGAAGTTTTAAAATGGGGGATCATTGCCAAAAGAAAATAACAAATTGTGTTTCGATTAAAGTACATTCTTCCCTCCCCAACCCCCACTATTATATAAGGAGAAGGTGCTGCATTTCATGTCTTGTACTAAAGATTTTGCATTGGAGAACTTAGTGTCTAGTTACCTTAATTCTTGCCTTTGCTTTTTTTTTATAGGGAGATAGGGTAATGAAAAAGCATAAGAGAAGGTAAGCAGCAACTAGGAGCAGGTGGCATTCAGAAAATATGTGTGTGTGAGTGAGAGTGTGTCTGTGTGCACGCATGCACACGCATGTTATTACTGCATTGGTAGACTGAATAAACCAAATTTAATTTGTGAATAGTTCTGGTATAATTTGAATTTAAAGAAACTATTAACAAATTCAGTTCAATAAAAACCTTAGCAATCGTATGACCTTGAATATTTGGATTAAGCCTATATTAAGTCAGAATTGCATTTTTCTTTTCTGAGCTATGCAAATTGGGAAAGCAAACTTAATTAAAACTTTGAAATTCACTTAATTTTTAAAAAAATTGTTGCCAATTTTCAAATGGAATGATTTCGTGCTTTTGACTAGGGATTTATGTAAGTAGAGGATTTTCACATTGCCAGTCATTTGGCAAATCCAATCCATCATTGTATGTATTTGAAATATTAATATATTTTGAGAATGCTTTATCATGTAACGTATTTTTTTAATATTTTAGTCAAGAGGTAAATACCTATATTGCTTAATTCTAAGATGGACATCTTACCTTCATTCTTAACTGGAATGTAAAGTAGAGATCATTCTAGTGTTGTTCTAAGGACTTAAACATCCATAGAATTGTATGTGACTTTTGGAAGTTGCTTTCATACCTTCATTGTACTGGGAGATAATTACTTCTTTAATGTGTTAAATGTTATTGTAGTGCCTTTCCTGCACAGAAGGGGGAAGAATCTGAAACATAATATCAGTGAACTAGATATATTTGGAAAGTTAAGTAACTATTTCATGCCCAAATTGTAACTGCAAATAGCTACAGAGAAAGGAGTAAAACTTTTAAGCATACCTGAATGGAAGACTTCCATATACTGTCAGCGATGATAGCAGCTAGCTGGTGAATTTGGTGCCCAGCAGAAGAAATAATAGGCATCTTTTTTTAGGGTAAGGAAATCGAGCTCCAAGCAACAAAGAGCAGTAATTGATGGTGAGAAATTTTATGACATTCAGATGCTTCTCATCTTGTTGCTTTAATAATTTAGTGAAACTATCTTAATCTTTTGGAACTGTTACCATAACTAAGCTGAGCTTATTGCACTGTGGTTCTCTTCAATCAGACATAGAAATGCTGCATTCCATTTATCATTGGTCTAAGTTGTTTTTTCTTTTTATAATTTAGATTTATTTGGTGCATCAATAAATCTTGGCTGCATTTATCATTTTATTATTCTGTCTTGATAATATAGTTAAGACTAATAATGATTCAGTGCCGATAAATGTCATTAGAGGTTGGATTATAAAAATTTAATACTTTAAAATATATAAATTAAAATATGGAAGTGGCTGATGATTTGAAGTCTTGTCTTTGTGAATCATTTTTCATGAACTGAATAGTGCCTGCTGATTGGGTAGATGCTAATCCTTGTAGGCAGATAGAATATCATATAGTCTTCGGGTAGTCCAGAATTCTCAAATTTGACAGCTGAGGCATGTTTGACTTCTCCAGTTATCTTCTGCACTAAATAAAAATTTAGTAAGTTGCAAATACTCAGACATGTATCCTGTTCTTCCCTAATCTGGATCCTCTCCCCTTCTCCTAGCACACATACCACTACCATCACCACCTCAACCAATGCATCTGTCTTCTGTCTGCTTGGAGAGACAGAAAAATCTTTTCAGGGGCCACTCACAAGTTGAACTCATAGAAGATGCAGGTTTTTGTCATAAACAAAATGACATTATTATCAAAGTTAGGTAAAATGTGTAGCTGAAGTGGAGCTCTCAGAATACTATGCAGACTTATGGAGTCTGGCCTGCAGTTTTTCATAGATGTCTACAATCTTTTTATAAATAGATGGTTAAAATACCCGATAGGTGGTCTCTGAAATTCTGGAGTGTTGAGAACTCTCTCAAATTTCAGACGTGAGAGAAAGGTGATTAAAGCACCCTATGCTAGAAGTTAGATCTGACAATAAACCTTAAGACCTTGGATAACCATTTCATATTTGGGTTGTAGTTTCCTCTTTCTAAAAATGCAGAATTTGAATTGGTTGAAATGATTCACATTTCAACTCAAGGTTCCCAAAATCCTCAGTCCTTTTTTTTTTTTTTAAGAAAAAACAAGCTTTTCTAAGAATTCATGTGTATAATTAGTCCTGCTGTCCCTCCTACCCCAAATCATAGTAAGAAGGAAATTAGCGTTCTCTTTTGAGACTTCTGAATCTGTTTCATATTCATCTTAGTTTTGTTTTTTGTTGTTTGTTTTTTTAAGGATGGGAGAGAAGGAAGAAGCATCTTTATTTTGATTCTTCACCCCAGCTCAGCTCCAGGTCATGAACCCATGTCTGGGCTTTATATGGTCCCCATACCAGCATCCCAGCTTCCTGAACCACAAGGGCATGACCCCTTAGTTTTGTTTGTTTTTAATATTATTTTGGGAGGTGAGAAAGGATGAAAAGTTTATAATGTTTTCAAGGTCTTCCTATCTATCCCTATCCCTGTTCAGATTAGTTGGTCATTTGCCCAGAGAAAATCTTTGGAATTTCATCTCATAATGACTGACCCTGTGAGAAGTGTCATTAAGACATTGAGGTGTTGTGATGAATAGCCAGTCTGTCATCTCTCTGGATTTCAATTTGCCCATCTGTAAAATATAATAAAAGTATGCACTTTATATGTTTGTGAGGACTTAACGAGTTAATACTAGCAAAGCACTTGCAACAGGTCCTACTTCAAGGTTACCCCTTAATACATTTAAGTCATTTTCAGTCTTATATTGTGACATTTTATGATGTTTTCTGTATATGCGAAGCAAATCGTTGACTTTATTTCTGTGATTTTAGTCAATATGATTATGAATTTAAGTGGAATATTACAGGGAAGAAATAAACTATTAAAGAAAAACTAGTATGAGCTTGACAGTTTGCTGGAGGTTACTTATAAGAAAGGGAATCGAGAAAACAAATAAGTAGCTTTTAAAAACAGGGAGATTACAGTTTTTTTAGGCAGCAGTATTTAGAGGCATGCAAACACCACTAACCAATTCATAGGAAGTTTGATTAAACACACTTTAATAAACTATTACCTTTAAAAGGTGAACTGATAGAATTTATTGGAGGACAAATAAATATAGCTAGTAGTGGAAATACTTGTAAAATGTAAAACATATCTTTTAAATATGCCTACAACTCTTTCATTTGTAACTCTTAAGTAGGAGTCTTTTTTTAAACAATGTCTTTGCTAGTCAATAACTGAAGAAAATGTTAATCAATTGTGAACTAAAATACCGCTTGTAAGTTAACTCTGTAAGCTGCCTTTTCTATCAGAAATTAACTACACTAGAAATCGGCAAGACACTGCCAGAGCAAGACAGACTAGAAGGATAGTTTGGAGGATATTTGAGGTAAACCAAAAAGACAGTTTAATGGCTACCAAGAGGCTCTAGTTGTAGTCCTCTCTGTGCTGCTCTGCAGGCATGTTTCCCATGGGCAAGTCATTTAAGTCCTTTGGGCTCAGTTTTCTCATCTCTAAAATGAGACAGTTGGAAGAGATGCTCTCTAGAGCCCTTCTTATACTTATATTTTGTGACTATTAGAACATCAAGCATTCTCATCTGTTATTTATTTTTTTTCCCCTTCAGCAAGCTTATATTGTCTTCTCCTCAAGGACTTATTATAATTTACCTTCTGGGATACAAATGCTGTAGCCAGACACACATATGACCCTGTGCTGACTGAGTCAGTAGCTACCCTCTTGGACTCACTTGTTGACAAGTCTGCTGTGTACATTTGAAGTTTATCCTGATTGAGATTCATTTTTCCAGAAGCTGGACAGAGGGAATTTTGGTGATGGTTAGAGGAAATCTTGTTAAAATGAGGAAGACCCATTTACCATTTGCTTTGGTTTGAGTTATCCTCAAAGTTTTGATTTGTCCTCCAGGAAATTAAATAGCTTGAAAGAGTTGTTCCTCTGAAAACATGTTGCTTTTCCATTGAACCTTTTAATGTTCCTGGGAACTCAGGATCTATATCTCATTATGGAATATAAGCATATCCATTTAACTCTGAATTTTTGCATACACAAAACTCACCAGTGTTCGAAATTGTGAATTTCAGCAAGGTCATTTTTTTCACATGGATTTGAATGCTTCTATTAAAAAAAAAACTATTAAAAATCAAGTGAAGAGTTTCTCTGAGATCCTGCTACTCATACCACAAAGGGAAAAAATGCTCCCTGTAGAACTTACATGTGTTTATATTTATATTCATAACAGTTTTTAAAAATATCAAGATTGCCTGTTTCCCTTTGCTAATGCAATAAGTACATTATTTTCCAAAAAGAGCTTCAGTTATACTACTAATGTATGCAATATTAAATGAAATCTCATTGTCTTGATCAGAGTAAACACTTGAACAGGCTTTTCAATTTCCCTACCTTCATATGAATCATAAATGCTCAGATAAAATAGAAACCACTTTGCATTGAAGTAGCACAGTTTTTCTGACACCTGTATCCTGGGTTGAATGAGAAATAAGGACTGATATAGTTAGAAGTATCTTATTTCTGAGTACCACGAAGGACCCAAACAAGGCGACTGAACAGAATTAGTACTTCATATATTTACTGGAGTTCTGCTCTGTGTGAAGTATTACGTTGTGTTTTGGATATTTCTTACTTAAAAAGATACATGATTCATTTTAGTTCCCTTCAGTCAACATTAGTCCCCTGCTCTGTATCAACCTCTGAGGTTGGCATCATAACCAAAAAACTGACTTCCCCAGGGAATTTTGCAGTCTATATTGGATTCAGTACTGAGCGTCTCCATCTTTGAGGAATCTCTGATTAATACTATAATCGAGTCGAAAAAGATAAAAGACATAAGAACTGGAAATAATTGTCCTAGAAAACTTAGGTATATAAATAAACATGCAAAATTGTTCTGTAAGTGTTAAGGATGAGCTATAAAATGACTTTGTATCAACTAGGTTTTAGCCAAACCTTCTTTTTAAGGTGTGTTACTGATATGTAATCAGACTCTAGATAGATGGCCACCTTAACTACTGTCAATGACTTTAATTGGAAAATGCTTGCATCTGAGAAAGGTACTTCCTACCAATGAATGATAAGATATAGATTTGAGAACAGGATTTAATCATGAGCATGCTTATTTTGGTTGTAAGTCTTGAAATTCTTTACCACATAGCCTATGTAGAATAATTGACCACAATGAAAGTGTATTATTTGCATATGAGGAGCCATAATTTGTCTTAAGACTTGCCATTTTAAGTTCTTATTTTCATTTTTCAGACAGCAGTACTTTGTGTTTTGCACTTTTCTTTACTGTTTATGTAATTTATGTGCCAATATAAGTCCAAACTTATTATCTGTTATTGAAAATGTCCCCTTCATTGTTTTGAATAAACAGAAGAATGTTTTTGAAATCTCTTGTGACATCTGCTAGAATAAATGGTCTCATTGAATCTTACCTTGCATCTCAGGCTGATTCACTGGTGGGAATTTTCCACTTATTGTCAATTTGTCAATGACTGAATAAACAGCAGAGTCAGTTTTTAAAGAACACTGAAAAGGGAATCAGAAAACCTAAGTGGACATTCAAGAGAACTGCTATGATTTTGAGACCTGTGATATACAACTTAGCTATTAAATATCTAATGCAAGCTGTCAGCAGATTAAAAATATATATGTCAATCTGGAATCATTGGACAGTATATTGGCAGCTGTCAGTCTTCCAAAATATTGTTTCTGAGTCATTTGTTAGGAACTCTGAATATGATTTTGCATGGAAGCAACATAAATCTACCTTCCTAAGATGTAACTGGAGCATATCAGTTCCCTGCTCATGTAGTCTTCCTTCTTCCTTCTTCCTTGAGCTACTCTAACAGAAGGGACTTTGTCTTTTTGTGTGACTTAATCTTGACCTTCAATCATCCTAGATAACCTTAAATGAATGAGTGAATTTTGTATTCCAATCTTGGAATAACTTCACCTACTAATCTAGGATAATTTTCTCCCTGCCTAATACCAGTCCTTTCTTTTGTAAAGTAACTTTGTAAATTGTTTGATCTTAGATCCTCAAAACCATTTATTATACATGTTTCAGTGGAGAACACCCCGCCTCCAGCATTCTGCCTTATTAAAAATTACCTTTGTAATACAGCTTGCTAGATAAATCATTATATCAGATTACTTACTCAAAAAATTAATTAGAAAATTTAAAACAGATTGATTTATCTTCATTTTACCCTTAATTGCCTGGATTATAAGTGAGATGATCTTTGTAGTACTTTTTCTCAAACTTAATATGCAGCCATCAAGTACCAAGATCATTTGGCTAGACTTTTATATTATGACATTGAGCAAAGTTTCTGTGTCCCTGCCTTTTGTGAATTAGTAACATCTTTTGTATACCTAACTGATACATTGAGGTAAAAAGTAAGTATAATTTTAAGCACATGAAATTTTTCAAGGGAAAATGTTACAAAAATGATGACTGTAATTGGTACTATAAAATTATGTAAACACTGAAATACTGGCAATTTCATAGGTTGTTTTGACCTATGGGTGTAGCAAACCTTTGTTTGGATTTAATAGTGCATTTAGAAATACTCAAACATTTTATTAGTCCCACAGCCTCAAGTCAGCATTGTGATAACATTTGATTAAATTATAATTTTAGGGTCTAAATAAATATTGCTTGGATTGAATTTTACACTTAGATTTTGATTAAAATGACATAGATAAGAAGATTTTTTTAAAAAAAGTCTTTCCAAAACCCTGTAAATTGATATTTTAACTGTAAATTGGACAGTTTTTATGATAGCAAGAGAAAATTTTCCTTCAAGATTTTTACTAGTAATATTTATTATTTCTTTAGTTCATAATGCTAAATTCCATTTAGGATATTGAAATTGCATTTCAGTCTATATTTTACACCACACCCACCACCCAGTGTCCCTTATACCACCTTTTCGCCTCATGTCCCTCCCCTGCATAAGTCCTGAGTCCTGCTGTTCTTGTTGGAATTTGTATGTTCATTTGTTTCATTTAATTATATTTTGCAATTGAGTGAAATCATTCTGTATTTCTCATTTTCTTTCTGATTTATTTCACTCAGCATGATCACCTTCAGTTCCGTCCAGATTGCAGCAAAGGGCACAGTCTCTCTGGTTTTTTTGTTTTGTTTTTTAATATCAGCATAGAATTCCATCATATATACCTACCTTAGTTTCTTTATCCAGTGATCTGTTGATGTGCATTTAGGTTATTTCCATGTCTTACCACTCGTGAATTTTGCTGCTATGAAATAGGAATGCAGATGTTTTTCCTGATTAGAGATTTTTGTATCCTTTGAATAGGAGTGGGACATGTGTCTAGGAGTAGGATTGCTGGATCAAGTGGTAAATCCATCTTCATTTGCTTGAGGAATCTCCATATTGTTTTCCAAAGATGTTGCACCAATTTACATTCCCCCTCAACAGTATAGGGAAGGGTCCCTTTTCTCCACACCCTCTCCAACGTCTGCTATTTCCAGTCTTTTCAATATAGGCCATTCTCACTGGTGTGAGATGGTATCTCATTGTAATTTTTATTTGCATTTCTCTGATGATGAGAGATGTAAAGTATTTTTTTGTGTCTGTAAGCCATTGTGTGTCTTCTTTATAAAAGTCTCTATTCAGCTCTTTTGAGCCCCCCCACCCTTTTTTTTTTTGATTGAGTCATTTGCTTTTTTGTTGTTGAGATATATGAGCTCTTCTTTTATTTTTGGAAGTAAACTTTTATCTGATCTATATCATGTGATTATCTTCTCCAGTTCTGTGGGTTGTCTTTTTTGTTTTAGTGATGGTTTCTTGTGTTGTGCAGAAGCTTTTCCCATTTGATGTAGTTCCTCGTTTTTTGTTTTAATTTGGGTTCTTTTGCTATCAGTGTTCCTTTCCCAAAGATTGAGGTCATGGAGTGTTTTCCCCACATTTTGTTCTAGGTATTTTATGGTTTGGAATCTTATGTCTAGGTCTTTGATCCACTTTCGTACTTGGTGATAATGAGTAGTCTAGTTTCTTCTTTTAAAGATGTGTTTACTGTTTTTCCAACACTATTTATTGAATAGACTTTCCTTCCTTCATTGTATGCTCTTGGTACCTTTGTCATAGACTAACTGTCCATATAGGTGTGATTTATCTCTGTGCTCTATTTGATTCCACTGATGACCATGTCTGTTTTTCTATTTGATTCCACTGATCACCGTGTCTGTTTTTGTTCCCATACCATACAGTTTTGATGACCATCACTCTATAGTATAGTTTGAAATCCGGTAGTGTGATGTCTCCACCAATCCTTTTTACTCTTAGAATAGCTTTGGCTATTCCAGGCTTTTTGTGGTTCCATACAAACGAGTATTGTTTGCTCCATTTCCTTGAAAAATGTCCCTGAGATTTTGATGAGAATTGCATTGAACTTATGTATTGCTTTGGGTAGAATGACCAATTTTACTCTGTTGATTTACTCTATCCAATCCATGAATATGGGATATTTTTCTGTCTCTTTGTAGCTCCTATTTATTTTGTTAAGGTACTGTAGTTTTCATTGCAGAAGTCTTTTACCTTCTTTTAGTTAATTGCCAGGTATTTGATCTTCCTTGGTTCTGTTGTGAATGGGATTTCTTTCTCCTCTCTTTCACCGTTTGCATGCAGTAATGCTACTGATTCTTGTTGTCATTTTATTGCCTTATTGCTCTAGCCAGAACTTCCAGAACGATATTGAATAGTAGTGATAGTGACAAGCTTATGTTGTTTCTGATCTTTGAGGAAAGACTCAGTTTTTCACCATTGATTATGATGTAGCCTGTGGATTTGTCATATATTGCTCTTTTTATGTTGAGGTATGTGCCTTCTATTCCTATTTTGATGAGGGTTTTATCATGAATAGGTGTTGAATCTTGCCAAATGTCCTTTTTTCCATCTGTTGAGATAATCACGTGCTCTTTGATTTTCACTTGTTGTGGTTGTGTATCACATCCCCCAATAGTAGCAGTTTCCTCCAGTAGTAACATCTTGCTGAACTGGAATACAGTATCACAACCAGGATATGGGTTTTGATACTGTTAAGACACAGGATAATTTCCTTCCCCACAGGGGTCTCTTCATTTGTCCATTTGCAGCCACACCCCCACTTTTCTTCCACTTTTACCCTTCTTTAATATCCCTAGGAACTGCTAGTTGTTCTCCATTTTTATAATTTTGTCATTTTAAGAGTGTTGTCTCTGGAGTCACACATTATGTAACCTTGGAGGGTTTATTTTTTCTGCTAAGCATAATTGTTTTTTAGATTCACCTAGATTTTTACTTGTATTAAGAGTCTCTTCTGTTTTATTGCTGAGTTAGAAATACTCTAATTTCCCATAATGTGAATGTACCCCGGTTTACCCATTCACGAATTGAAGAACATCTGGATTTTTTTTTTTTAATTTCAAATGTACTTTATTTTTTTGATTATGCCATATTTTAATATGTAGGTACAGAATGCTTTTACTTGGCATCAGTTATGAATTGGTATTGAAACAAATCAATACTACGCCATCTAGGATGATTACTGATTTCTCCATTCCTTTGGGGTGACTGCCCACAGGAGATGCTTGATTCTACTCCAATTTGTGTTCTGTAATCCATACAGCAACACAAAAAGCAGCTCCACTGACTAATACAACATTCCTATGTTTGTCATGGAAATCAGGTATCTACTTCTGATGATCCTGGTTTGTCAGTGTTTGCTGACTGTTCTGAACTTGGAGATGACCTAGTGCATTTCTTGCTAAGGGAAACATGAAGCTGAAGACAGAACCGAAGCAACTGTGGTTGCAGGTTTGGTGCCACTTTGCTTCAAGTTCCCCTGCAAAGAGTCAGGAAAACTTGGATCATTTTCAATTTATGGTTATTAGAAATTGAGCTGCTATCAGTATCTATGTACAGGTTTTGTGTTTAAGGTAAGTGCACATTTTTTTGAGATAAATACCCTCAAATATAGTTGCTGTGTTAGATTATGCCTTTTACCACTTTCTCTAACTGTACACTGAATTGCATGAAATTTTGGTAATTTGAATCTTAAATTACAGCTTTAGTAAATTACAAACACTACAAAACTTGTTTATAAAATTAGTTCTTTTATCTGTTGTTACTGTTTTACTAATATTACCTGCTAGGAGTTTACCTATTATTAACAAAGCTCCATCATTGTTTTTATTTTATTTTGTTAAAAAGAAGGGAGAGGAGAAAGCAACTTTTTTTTTTTTTTTTTTTTTTAAGAGAAGGAAGGGAGAGGAGGAAGCATTTTTGTTTACTTTTATTGTTGGTTGTTCCCCCTGGCACCAGGGATCTGGGTACTTGGACTTTACATGGTCCACACCCCAGCTACTGACTTAACACCTGAACAACCATGATGCATCCATCATTTGTTTATATAGATTTCATGAAATTTCTTTGTAGATTGATTTCAAGGTTTGCTCATTATATTTTGTTTTGTTTTAGACCAGTATATTTAAAATCCAATAACAATACTGCATTTTTATTGTAATTGTTGATGTTGGCTTTTTCAGAATTTCTTTTATATAATGCTCATAGGTAATATTGCAGAAAAAAAGTTTGTGTGCTTTGTTATTAGGCAAAGTGGGATGTAAAATGAAGACAGTATCTTTGTATGTAATTGGACTTGATCACATGGAAACGACCAATATGCTAAAGAAAAGTGTTGAAAGTTTGTTAAGTCTTCATAATTGATCATTTGATTATCTTTTTTTTTTGTTAAAGGAAAGGTGCAGGTAGGAATGAAAGCAAGCTGAGACGGCCAGGCAGGAAGAGAGGAGGAACAAGCATTTTATTTAGTTATGCCTCCAGGATCTTGGGATGTATGTGGACTGTACCCAACTGCTATTCCACCTGGGTGTGCCCATTTGATTAGTTGTTTTTGTTTTTTTTTAACTGTCCTTTCTAAGTGGAATGTTGTCAACATGTTCTCAAAGTTTAAAATACTGTCAGGTTAGTTTTATATTGCTTATGTTTGTTAAAATATTTTTGTTATCAATGCTTTTGACATTCAGAGTCTTCTGAAATCATAATTGAAAAATAATTATTGACTATGATCAATCCTAAAACAGCTATATAGTAACAGTCTTCTGAAACAAATGGTGCTTTTTCAGGATTTGACCCTTTCCTTACATTTGAATGCTGTAACTTCAGTACCCTTTTATTTCACAGAAATATCATCTTCCTAAAAAGTTGCTAATTTCCTGAAAGCTTGTCTGTAGGTAACTGGTAGGAACTTTTCTGTTTGTTGAGCCTGTGGTTCTCTTCTTCCAGGTCTAATTCAGTGATCCTTTAGTACATCTTTCCTGACCCTTTTAACCAGATAAACTTCCCAGCTGTGCTTCTTAGCACTTTTGCTTGTAACTCTTCTATAAACATGTCACATTGTGTTCTAGTTGTTTCTGTTTTCCTGACTAAGTTGTGAGCCTTGCCCAGGTTAGAACCAGTTGCAGCCGTCATTGTAGTTCTCTCACCTAGCAATATGCCTGATAAGTTATACACAAGATACCTACTTTGAGTAAATAACTATTAAATACTTTGTAGCACTACTTGTTCTTCTCTAACCTTTAGCTACTCCTTATTGTTAACCCCACAGGATCCCTTCAAACGCCTTTGTCTACCAACCACTTAAGCCCCTTCACAATCAAACCTTAATTATTTGCTTTCCTGAATCTTTCACCGCAGCAAAACTAGTATTCACTCATTATCCCCAGCCTCACCTCACTGTGTTTAAATTTTTACATTTGTACAGTTCTCCCACGATTCACAAGTTCAAATCCATCCTTGTGTTTGTGGCCTCAGACCACTCTTGCTCTTTCTCCACATGTCTTATTCTCTGACTTTTAGTGATAAATCCCTATTGTGGCTTTTCTGTTGTGTTGGACTATTCATTTCTCCTGGTTAACTTTTTTCTTGTTTCTTCAAGTAGATTATAGTTTCCTGAGGGAAGGATCCTTGTTTTATATATTATCTATTCCAAGTGACACATGTCAGAGAGAAGTCAGGAAGGCTGTAGCGATTGTGTCTATAGGTGAGTTGGAGGTCAAGTTCAACTGCTAATTCAGGCATACTGAGCTGTGCACTGAAAAGCAGTCTCTTGTTTTCCTTTCATGAATAGTTATTTGCTAAGTATGTGTTCTGTGCGTCTCTGGTACACACATGCCATTTAGATTTTTTTTTTGAGAACTCATTTGCCATATAAACTATATTAAGTGGGGTTATGGTTTTGTACATTGTTGTCTCTTATTTTTACATAATATTGTTGCACATTGAAAATAGTGTTGATGAGAAAAATAAAATTGTATGTATTGAAATTTTTGTGTTAACAGAAAAGTGATTCTGAAACTTTTCTGAGCATACAGTGTTGTCTTCTCCAATATGGTGAACACTGACTATATGGGCTATTTAAAATTTAAAATTTAAAATTAATATCTTTTTCATAGTAGCCACATTTTAGGTGTTGAATAACCACATATGGCAAGTGTCTCTAGTAATAGCAGATACAGAACGTTACTGTCATTGCAGAATATTCTATTGAAAATGGTGTAGAGAATAACCGGGACATGTTAAAAATAAAATATTGTAGGTGCTTTTTAGAGTAACAAAGCAAAATAACATATTTACAGTTTTTAAAATATGTTAACTGTCATTGAAGCCTTCCAAGAACTCTATAAAATGGATGATATATTTCATTTCACAAATAAATTTTATGAGAGTCACAGTGTGGGATGAAAAGAGTAATACTTAGGCATGCCCTGGTGGAGGAGGGTTAGATCAATCGCCTCTGAAGGACACAGGCAGTGATACTCCTGGGTTTGAGTTCTAGATCCAGGGAGGGAAACAACCAGTGTGAGCAACTAAATAAAAATAAAATAAAGTGATTCTTCCTCAAAACAAAGTGATGCTTAAAGGGTATTAAAATATACTCTTGAAGTTCAATTTGTCATTCAGGTTTTCATAATGAAACAAAATAGTTGTTTTTTCGTAATTGGTGAATACTGATTTGAATTGTGGGAAAAATTCGAAGAGTGAGTGATATTTTTGCCGTCATCTAGATCTCAAGTTAAAAGCATTTTCTATTGGGTGCGTGTTCTGAAATTTTCAATGGAAGTCCTAGTCACTGTTTCTGAGGTCTGGTGCTACGTGTGGGGACAGATATGGTTTGTGTCCTATACTAAGTACATTGACTCATAGAATTTGTATGATAGTAGGTGAGCTTCAGAGAATCCAGAAATGTTATTGCTGACTACAGAAAGGCTTAATTGTCCTAATCTGTGTAGCAAGTTCAAGTGAACTAAAACATTTTTATTATCTTTCATTCTGTCGGTATGCTGGGACCTGCAGGGGCAGCCAAGATATAAAAAAGGGAGTGTGTGTTCTCAAGAAGCTTGTGTTAAAATTTTCCCATGATTATGGGGTTAAAAGAAGAAAAATAATTATGTGGACATCTGTAATTTGTAGTTTTGCTTAGAAATTTTAAAATAATTCCTAGAACACAGAAATTTGGGTATACTGAGTAAATTAATCCATGTGAGAAATATAATTAATCTAGTATGCAAATTATCACTTTGCCTCATAATCATGGGAATATCAAATAGGTCCTCCCTTTTCTTTATTTTTTCTTTGAATGCTGACCTAAGGGCACAAATTTCCATAAAACTTTCTTTAAAACTTCCATAAACTAGCTTTCAAGCCAAAAAAAGGAGACGTAATTTGAGTTGCTTTAAGTGAATGTATTTTAAAATTTGATATTTTTAACCTTTAATGCATAACAGAAATCCATGCTATAGTCTTATTTTTTTACTGCTTTTAAGAAATTAGTTGATTGTCCCTCCTTATAGTCAAAGAAAGCATAGTCTTTTTAACTAGTGTGCAAGCCCCTTCCTTCCCTGTCATGGACTGACTTTTTGTTGTAAAGATATTAGAACTGCTAGAGTCAGTCTAAAAATAGCTTTTCATTCAACAATTTTTGATTCATTTTAATTTTGACTTTTGTACTGAGCTTCCTAAGGTTTTTTTTTTTTTTTTTTCCCTTGGAAGAGAAAGCTGATGAAGAATACATTTTCACTACATCTTTCAGAAACCATTTGATAAGATATATTTAAGTTCTGGCTGTCTGTTGAATGAGACTGAATAATTTAAGCATGTTTAATTCTTTCATAATCAGAAATATTACCTTTGTTAAGTTTAGCATGGTGTCTAAAATGGAATTACTTTTCAATGACTCTTGGCTTCTTTTCATTGAAATAATGTTTAGTTCAATAAATGGCAGTTAATAGAAGAAATAAATTAGCCTGATTTTGTAACTATGAATAAGATAGGAGCAATATTAAAACAGGCATTCACTGATATTTAGGCTGAATGCTACTGCTGATGTCAAATCCACTAGAAGAATAGATGCATCTTACTTCTAGCATGTCTTCTCTCATATGTATGATGAGCTTCTGTTACTGCAGTGATGTGCACAATTTGAAATAAAGCACAATTCTTTGTGTCAGCACTTGAAGGCTTTTTTTTTTTTTTTTGACAGTTTGCACAATGTTAGACATTTCAGCATGAATAGCTCTCATGATCCAGAAAATAGGAGCAGACAATTTAATTGTTCTTGACTGTAAAAATTAAATCTCCTAAATTTAATCCAGGAATCTATTCATGTAGGGCTTTTCCTCTTATTTTAAAGAAAAATTAAACTTGCATGTCTAAGCAACTACATTGATTTAACATTTCAAGAAAATTAATGCTAAGTGATTTCTAACCCATTCTCTGTACTCCCTGATTATTATTAACCCTATGTGCTGACTTTCCTCACTTCATTCATAACCATGCTCTCAAGTCTTCATGTTAAAAATTTTCTTCCAACAAAGCCCCCTCTTGGTCCATGATTCTCTCTCTTCAGCTCGAAGACCCTGAGAGATTTCTCTGCCTCGGTGGTGATATCGTGTTTGCTGAGGAGAAGCTTAGACTGAGGACTTAGTTGAAGGGTGAGACCAAGGTCTTGAAGCTGTGTTTGTAAAAAGTGTGCTGTTTTTAAGCTAGACTGTTCATGTCAATAAAATGTGATTTAGCTTTAATGATGGAAATTCCCGGCTGCAGTGGGCTTTCACCTGTGCCCTAAGGAAGATGTAGTTTTCTGCCCTTCCCCGAGTAGGTTCAGGCTTTTGTTCAATAGCAGAAATAGAAGAGCAGGTTAAGGTTTTTGTTCAGTAAGTAGAAATAGGAGAGAAGGATCCAGATGAGATTTTAAGCTTTTCCCACAGTGGTTGTTTGACCTTGTCCCCCAGGCTGTACTTAAAACTCTGGACAGTGTGATAGTTCAATAAATGTTTAGTTTAGAACCTGTGGAGGTTCTTGTAGAAGAACCTGAGTGTGAATTTACTCCCTGTCTGTGGTCTTGAAGGGCTTCTCTAGTCATATGCTTGCCCACATTCTGCCTTTACCAATTTCCTAAAATACTAGCTCATTTCTTTTCACCAGCATTCTGTAGCTTCTGCCCCGGATAAGCAAGGCCATTCTCGGCACTTTTTCCTTAATGTCAGGTTGATTGATTATCCTGAGGTCTTAGCTCTCCGATGGGTTGGAGAATATTGGTAATTGGTAGGCTGTGTGGTTTGTGTTGCTGTCATGGTCATCATTAGGGTGAAGTCTCTACTCTTGCTACTGGAAGAAATGTTAGGGACATCTATAAATTCTTTGAAGAACCTAATCTTCCCACTTGAAATACTAAGAACCTCCTAAGCCCACTTTTAAAAACTTTTTATTGGAGCTTTAAAAATCATTTATAACCTGTCTGTGCTGTTTCCCTACTACAATGTAGATTAAAAGTCATTAAGTAGACATTGTGGTTTGCATTTGTATTTTTCTTGCTGTGCTTTCCTGGTGACTGCATATTTTGTCTGTACCCTGCCCACATTTCATGATGCCACCATGATGAGTCTTCTGACTCAAAAGCTTCCTACTGTAAATCCCTGGGACTTTTAACCTGAAAGCTTTCTCTGTCAGTAGTGTTGGTTCAGATCAGAACTAGGAGGTTATCATCTCTAGGAGCAGACCTCGCCCATTGACTAATTGAACATAGACCAGCAGTCTAGTTTCTTCACCTCTTAGTGAAAACATCTCATCTCTGAGACCAGTCCTTAGCAGGTTCTAGTTGACACTAACTTGTTTACAGCAGTAACCTCATTACTGTACCCTGTACTGACTTCCTTCATGAACCTATCTTAGTTGTCCACATCCCAGGTAAATTAATTTCACTTAGATCCTTCTCCTGGGATCCGATCACAGAAATCTCAACTTTATAACAAGCAGTTACAATTCACAGGCATTGCAACATTAGAAGTCATTCTGTATGTTAGGAACAATCTACAAAATCAAGGAGATTTGAATGTATGCAATTTTGGGTTTTTTTTCCAGAGGAGTTATAACTCTCAACAGATTTTTAAGTTCCATTTCTTTGCTTCTCCCCTCCCCTCCAAAATCGGATAAATTGCAATAAAGGAAAAGAAACATCCTTTTAATTTATTTTTGACTTAAAGACATCAGAGTAGTTCTTTCTTTCCTGAGAACTGGCACACTCAGTCTTTCCGGATGCAATCAGGAGATCATTGGTGCCCTGTTGGTATTCATGTGATCACGTCTCGGTAACTGGATTTTAAAGATACAATTTCAGTTTTACATTCCTCTTGCTGGTTATCATCATCCAAGTGCACAATGAAATATGTGCTATGGTGTCACATTTTACACTCCTTTTCCTGCACTTTTGAATTGGTGGCTCATCCTCTGACGTTTAAATTGAAATAAAGTAGTGTTAGTCTTGGATTAGAGAACTGTTATTTAAAACAGAAAATTTCACTTCTAAAATAGATTTTTCTAGTTATAAGTGTGATCCATAATTTTGTTTAAAAAAATCTTTGAATGCAGAGAAGCATAAAAGAAGGTAAAACCCACATATATGTACATATATCCAGAGGTGACCACTATTAGCATTTGTTTTAAATAATCAAATTCCTTTTTAAATTTATAACTGTTTTCAAGTTAGGTCACAGATATCATGATCACTCTTAACTGAGGTTAACACTGCTGATGTGGCTAATACTTATAGAATTAGTGATTTTCAGACCAAGGGAAGGATGTTAGACATCATTTGTAGCACCTTTCTTTTACAGGTGAAGAACCTGAGATCTGGACACTTGGGGTGTCCAAGTGAGCCTTTATAGAGTCTTTTGCAAGAATAGTCTTTGCAGGCTGTGCCTCCCAGTCTCCTGATGAGTCTTTTCCTTGATGGATGCCACAGTGCTCTCTGTAGGTTGTATCTCTGCTTTCTTTCTTAAGGTAATGGTTTACTGTTTCAGTGGTCTTATCTTAAGTTGCTGTGGATGGGTTATTTGGAAGACTTGACTTTAGATTGTGTGACAGGAAACAACCCTAGATGTGCAGCCTCTTTTGGATTCTATTACTGATGTCTCTCTTGTCATCGAGTCTCTGAGTCTTAAAACTGAGGAACAGTGAGACCTGAGTCTTGGTCTGAAGCCTGAACCAAATACCATGTGATTATCCTAAAATTATTAGCAAGGTTGCAAAAGATGATCTTAATTAGAGTTAACATCTCTTTTTGTCATCATGGATTTAGTTTTTGTTTGATTTTAGGTTGTATGAGTTCTTTTTCTCATATTTATATAGTAATTGCTCCTTTGTGCTTTTAAGTTTTAAAAAGTACTTTAAAAAAATCCTCATACGTAAGTTATAGAATCCAGATTAACCCCAGATTTGACATTCAGATATCTTTTAAAAATGAGATTGAACTGTGCAAAATGTACTTTTTTCTAAAAAGTAACTAGAAGATAAAGTTTTCCTGAATGACTCAAATGTTTACTGTAAGATGACTCAAGTAGTCGATCCCCAGATCATTAATTCTCATTGTGTCATGAAAGCGCCCAAATTCTCCCCCTCTCCATTTCTATTCTTGAACTTATTATCTTGATAAAATGACCTAACCCAGGAAAATCTGCTTCATGTTAAATAGCTGGCCTTAGTACTAGAATCTTTCATCTAGTGTGCATTGTGATGTTGACAAGTAAATAGCAGAAACTGAACTAAAGATACTGTTGAACAAGATCTTAGGCTCTAGAAGTTGTGTAGAAGGAATTGGTATCATGACAATGAGTGATACACTAAAGAAATTTGCATAAGAATTTGTCTTCTGTTGACGCAGTTCAAGTAGTTGATTGCTTCCCGGATCATGTCTTCTGTCATTTCATTTATACCAAAGAATTAAACTTGGGGATAAAGGCCTATCCATGCTACCTATTTAATCAACTTATAAATAATCTTTTAACTGGCATAGTCAAACCCTGCCATAATATTATTAGTGAAACAAAAACTTTGGTCCTGTGAAATGTGTAGTTGGCTCACTTGTGAGGTTAATGAAGTCACTAAAATAGATCTGCTTGCAAAGCTAGTCAGCTACTAAATCCACGCATTTGGGTACCAATTCAATTATATATAAATTTTTTACATATGAATTCACAGTACCCAAATTCGTGTAGTTGCAGGGCTATTAATCACAAAATTTTGCTGTAATTTTATAGAAAGTCTTTCCTTCATAAGTACCAGACTTTTTCCTACCCTGAATTTGTTGTTGACCAGAAACAAATCCAGGATAGGAACCAACTGATACCCATTAGACATTATATTGAAGTAAAGCAATCAAATTATCAGTAATTACAGAAATCCTAAGTGCTAGTTAGTTATCTCTGCTTTAGGAATACTAGCAGTGGCCACTTTTTTAGGTCTAGAGTCTGAGCCTGACCTCTTGGCTTAGTCCAAATCTGCTCCAAACCCTTGGAAGTCTACATACATAGTGCCATTCCTGAAAGGGGAGATGGATAAGAGCTTAACAAGTTACCTCCATTATTTGGACCCAGGAGAGGAAGAGCTGTGTCAAGGCCACAGGAAACTTTATTAGAACTATAGATCTGGTATGATTGCATGCTAGATCCTGGGCAAGGTACCACATTGCCCATTAGCTAATTTAGATGAGAATTCAGCATTTTAATTCCTTCTCCTTCCTACCCACAAATTTAAAAATAGGAAATGATCTAGGCCATCTTGGGGTGGGGGGGCCGGGGGGGGCGTTCTGCTTGCAAATAAGAATTGGAAGAAAAGCAAGCCAAAATGGATGAAGTTCTTCACTGCAGCAGAAGTATCACTTCTATACCATATATACATCTATACCACTTCTATACCACTTCTATACATGATTTTTCTGGAAGTCCAGCAACAAAGTCCAGACCCTGCATTGAAAAGTGAAGTATTAGTCTTAAGACAGAGTTCCCCAAAACTCTGCTGTCATATTGGTCTATTGATAATAGGCCAAGGTTCAATTTCCTAATACTAAAAAAGAATATTAAAACCCCTTGCCAGCGAACTTGTAGGGACAGGCTTCTGAGGTATGCAGATAAATAAGCTGATAACTATAATAATGCTTTATATATGTAAACAGTAAGGACCAAAGTGTATTTTCTCAGTTCTTGTGTTCTAGAGAGAGAATTCTGGCTCCAGCTAAAAAGATTTTCAGTGCACTAAAATAGACTGGCAAAGGTTAGAGATCTTAAATTTGCAGTTTTGTTTTTGAAAGGGTGTGGTTTGAAGTTTAACCTCTTGTTAATCATAAGATGTGAGACTGTTGAAAAAGAAGAGTTTTAGCTTTATTCCAGATTGGAAAGACATGATCATTATTTAGATTATTTTGAATATTTTAAAATTAGAGATGCATTTAAAAATTATTCCTAAATGGTGATAAAATTAAAGGTTTCTTAGATATTAAACAAATTACTTCTGTACCTTAAAGTAATCACAGTATACTGTATGCTTTGTTCCTCCCATTCAGTGGGTTAGACTATTTTAAGAGGAGATGCTCACAAGCAGATAAATTGCTATGATTTTGACTTTTGAAGTTTAATACATTTCTTTGAACTCTGCTGCCAGTATGGTCTTTAGATTCCTGATAATGAAAGATAAATGTTTTAGAGATGTTCTTCTAAATGCCACACTAACCAGACGAATGGAATCGTCAGCAAGCGTTGTGTCGTGTCCTTACTGTCCACGGCTCTACTTGGTCAACTTACTCAATTTTTTTTCTATTCAATAGCTTTGTAAATATTTTGTTTGAATTACCTAGTTTATTCGTAGTGGCTCAAACCTGAATCAGCATGGTGAAACTGACAACTTTAAATTATTTACATAATATTTTGTTGTTCAGAAACGTAATTTGAACTTTTGGGATAGATGAAACTGGTGTCACTAGTGATAATGATAGACTTTTTGTCTAGGGTTTTTATGAGATAGTCCAAATATAGGACAATAAGAGAAAAATGTAATGAACCGTCCATGAAATTGTCATTCAAATTAAATTTTGTTTCGTCATGTTTCCTTAAAGTTTCTGAAGTTGGTGTTTATCCTTTTTATTATGTTTCTATTTTTTACTATGTATGTATGCTTTTATAAAATGAACTTTTAGATGCTGAAGTTCTTTGTTATGGTTCTAATTTTCTGTCAGTATTCCCGCAAATATTAGAGTTAGCGAATTCCACCCACTATGTACTTCGATGGAAAGGTCTTACTCTCATTCCTTTTTTAGGCTGGGCTGCCAGGCCAGCATTCTATTCTCCAGGAGGTTTCTATTATTTTTCTTTTTCCATTAATAGGAGTTACTTAAGCAATGTTATTTTTTTTCAACATTTTTGCTCTCCAACAATTTAGGTATTAAATATTAGCTAACATTTAAATATTGTTTAATATATATATTCCTTTATACATTCATTTTAAACTTCTATAGACAGACAGCTTGCCTATAACTTGACCTTGCAGTTTTGCTTCTGCCTTCATATGACTGAAACTTTTCCCTCTCAGATCCATCCTTTGTCAGCTGAGGGGCATGTCAGAAAGAGAGGAACTTGTTTTTCTCAAACTTTAACTTAGACCTGTTACTGCTTCTTTGATAGAACTAAGTTACTAACCTGTTCCATGTCCATCTCTGGGTCAGGAGGGTATATGTTCGTTTCTACTCAGAAGATAGTATCAGCTCAGATACTTACTGATTTCTGTGAAATGTTTCCTTTATTTCTTAATTTTAAGTAATGAGCAACCTTTAAAATTTGCCTCCTGTATAGAATCTATGTTTGCAAAACTCACTGAAAAAATGGCCAGTATTTCTTTAGACAGAATAAAATACCCCTCCCACGATATTTAAAGAAAAAACTTTAAAACCAGTGAAGTGTGCAGTTTAGTGGATTTAGTTCTTTCACAAAGTCATGCAGTCATCATTACTATCTAATTCCAGAATATTTTTATCATCCCCAAAATAAACCTCATACCTGTTCTCCGTTTCCTGTTACCACCAGTCCCTGGGAGCCATTAATTTACTTTTATTTTCTATGAATTTGCCTATTCGGGACATTTTCCATACATGGAATTATACAATATTTGGACTTTCATATCAGGCTTTTAACATGGCATTTTCAAGCTTGATGTTGTGATGTGTATCAGTACAGTCATGCATTGCTCGATAGTATGATAATAGCGATATGTTATGAAAATACTTCCTTAAGGATTTTGATCATTTGAATATAGAATAAAATAAAAAACCTAGTGGTATATTTTTCTACACACCTAGGCTATGTGGTCTAGACTGCTGGGACCACAGTCATGCATGTGGTCTATCATTGACTGATGTGTCTGTCGTTAAGTAATATGTGACGTATTTCTTTACTTTTTATGACGGAATACTGTTTTTACATCAATATTCTACATTTTGCTCAACTTATGAACTGATGGACATTTGGCATTGTTTTCAGTTTTCGGTTACTATGAATATTCACCTGTGTTTCCCTTCAGAAATATGTTTTTAGTTATTCTGGGTCGTATTGCTGTGTTGATAACTGTGTTTAACTTTTTGAGAAACTGTCAAACTGTGTCCAAAGCAGCTGTATTGTTCTGCTTTCCCACCAGCAACGTATGAGATTTCCTTTTCTCTGTGTTCTCACCAACACTTAGTATTGTATCTTTAATTGTAGCTTTCCTAGAGCTTGTGAAGTGATAACAGTTTTGCTTTTTATTTCACTGAAGACATTTAAGCATATTTTCATGTGCTTATTGGTCATTTGTTTATCTTCTAAAAAAAATCTACTCACATCATTTGCCGATTTTTTAAAAATTGCCTTATTTCAGGTATACTTTTTATTCATTTATTTGAGAGAGGGAGGGAGGAGAGAAAGAGCATTTTATTTATCTATTTGTTTATATTTGATCCTTCTCCCACCCCTCCTGGGTTGGAAACTGGAGTTCTTGGACTTTACGTGGTCAGTACCCTAACCATGTCAATCACCTGAGCTACGAGACTGCACCTTTCATGTGCTTTTTACAAGTATTATGATTACTTTGGGGGAAAGGAAAATTTGTGGAAATGAATGATAACGCACAAGTAAAATACAAGTAAAATTGACTACCATATAACATACAAAAATATCCAAACTAGTAATACAAATAAATATTATATCTCCCCATATGTATTATTGAAATGGTACCAAATTAGTTTATAGCTTTACTGTCAGATTTTAAAATGTTGTTGTTAATGTTAGTGATGTTTTATTATATTCTATTTAGAGTAGTATCAGTAATTTGTAGATTTGTTAAGTGTTCTCTAGCAAGCCTTAATTATTTATTAGTGCTAATTATACCCACTAGCTTCATTTGGTAACAATTTCAAATTTAAATTAATTAAAATTAAAAGCTCAGTTCCTTAGTTGCACTAGCCACATTTCAAGAGTTCAGTAGCTGCACATGGCTACTGTCTACTACATAGGACAGTGCAAACAGGCATTACCTTCATCACAGAAAGTTCAGTTGGGCAGTGCTGACCTAGATTTTTTCCTTCTGAAGTTTCTTTTCTAAGAAAAACATTGATGGGGTTTTATTTTTCTTCTTTCCAATTTTTTCTTTTTTTACTAGAGTTTGCTAGAGGCTTATGATTTGAAATGAAACTTTAAAGAATGTACAGATGTGTGTGGCTAGTTCATCATTCCTGTTAACTTTGTCCTTCATTCCTGTGCATTTCATGTGCCTCTTTGATATTTGCAGCAATATTCTTCACACTTCAAAGTCACTTGCAGTGTAAAGTGTTTGTTCTTTTTGTTCTTCCCAAAGGGGTCAGATTGACTCCTAATTCTCTCTTAAGACCCTATGATCCTTCTGAAACTCCTTGGTTAGCAATGTGAAGGGAGAGATGTGAATTCTGAAGCTTTATGGTGTTATTTATGGTTCTTATCTTGTACACATATACCAGCCGATTTCTAAAAAGTAGCTTTTCTCCATGCAGTATGAAAATAGTAAATATTTGTGGGTCAGTTCTAAAATTTAGGCATCAGAAATAACCATTTGACTTATCGCTAAGACACCAGTGAATAGTTGTCTGCTCATTATTTTGAGTTGGGGAAGTTGGTTCTTTCAAAAAGTTGAGATGATGTTCAAAGATCTATGATTTGGTTTAATTTTTTTAAATTCTTATACATTTTCCATGTAGTTTTTTGTCCTCAACTACCTGTTCTGTTATTTATTAATAATATATTTTTTCTCAAAGGCTCCCTTATTTCTAATGCTATTTTCAGAATTCTTGAACCTTTCTCTACTTTTTTCTTTCTGTGTTATAAACAGATTGCTCTCCTGTCATGTTTTTGGTTTTATTATTTGTTCTCACATTCTGTCAATCTGCACTACCTGATTCCTGGTCATCTCATTAATGTCAAGAGTCAGTAGAGTCACTTGGACATGAGTTAGCTAGGCATTGGTGACAAATATATAATATTATAACATTGTAGAGACTATCGATATGACAATTTGAAAATAAAATAACACTTTGAACATTGAGATGGAGTTTGGAGAGCCTACTACTGGAAGAATGATTTTGTTAATATTTAAAACTTTTGAAAGTCTGTTTAAATATATACCATGAGTCATAATTTTCATTAAAATTATTTTTTTAATTATTGAATTTATTAACACCTTATTAAAACGAACTGAATTTGGGATAATGTTCTACTCTAAGAATATGAATAAAGTTAGGACCTAAAGAAGTTAAATAATCTAAAAGATATTGATTTTTATCAGTTCTGCAAAATATTTTAAATACTGCCAGTAAAATTCATTGTCAACTGAATAGAATTCTGTTTTTGATCTGTTGCCAACCTGACTGGTGACTCTGTACAATTTGTATGTGAACATTAAAAGGTAAACATAAGAACACAAGTAGTTGCACATTTTTCAAAGCTTTTTGTTTCTGAACTTACTTGGGATCAATTCTGTTTGCCTTTGAGGATTGATGCATCGAAGTTTGAAGTGTCCAATGCTGCCTTGATTTGGCAGTATGATAGATGTGTTTATGGTTAGCATTTCTTCTTATAATGTGTAGTCTCTGAATTTGGGATGGTATTTTCCTTTGTTTTCTCACTGTCTAATGCCTGAACTGCCTGGTCCGTGCTGGATACACATTTTCTATCTGCCTTTTTGAAGAGGATCTTACCTAATGAGGCCTCTAGTGTATTTCCTTTAATAACAATGGTGACAATTGACCTTTATACCAAGTGGCATTTTGCAAAGTTATGATAAATGAAGTTTCTTCTTTGTAACTGGGTTGTTAACCATGAACATATTCTTTGTAATGCTGTTACAAATAACTGCAGTAAACAGAATATTGCCTCTTTCTGAAAATGCTGAAATCTGTGGGCTAATTCAGCCCATATGGACCTGCTAGAAGGGAGTGCTCTCCCTTTATTTTTCTGCCATAATGCTTATATTGTAGTACCATTTTCTAATAGTGTGGAGAAGTTTTCCATATGTAGGAAAAGTTCTGCAAGTGGCAATCAGAATTAAAAAAAATACAAGACTGTTCATATAAACTACTAGTATACGCCTATCTCATCTTAGTATATTTCACTCAGTTGTCTCAAATACCAGATCTTTAAAAAAGAAAAATAATAGTGCTGTCTGATAGGTCACCTCTGCCTCACTATGTGGTAAAGACTGAATGCCTGACCAGGACCTATAAGACCCTCTGTGATCTGCCTTCCTCTATAAGCAGAGATTCCAAATTGGCAATCTGGCCTGTACACAAGTCAAGAATTACAGCTTCTCAAAGTATTAGTCATTGTTTATTGAGTGTTTACGATATGGCAGTATTTTAAACATTTTAGTGTAAATTAATTTAGTTAATCCTCATAACAACCCTATAAGCCAGGTACCGTTAGCTCTATTTTACAGAAGAGAACATAGAAACACTTAACAGTGAAGTCTGTCTAGAGCAGAATGACATCTAGAGATACACAGGTCGGAAGTGACAGCCCTGGAATTATAGTCCAGGCCACTTAATCCTAGACTTCACATTCTTAACCCCTCGCTATTCTGCCTGAGATAGACTCTCAGTGTAACCCAAAATACTGCTGTTCATGATTTCACATATATTTATTGGAATATAAAACAGAAGACTCTCTTCCACAATACCGTAAGCTCCATGAAGGAGGAACTATGCTTCTTCCTCCTTTACCATTACATCTTAGAGTCCATTACAGGCATCTGACTTGTTCTACTAGGTGGTCACTGTATATATTTGTTGAATGAATAAATGAAAAGGATTTGATGTGACTCATCACTGAGCTTGAACATGAGAGTAGGCCATTTTATAAATAAAAACATTTCATCCTTTCCTTAATATATCATAAAATGATGGAATGATACTGAAATTTCTATAAAGCATGTTGGATTAATACAAAAAGTGTGTAACTTCATAATGGCCAAAGATTTGTTTTTGTAGTTTTGTTTTGATCATATGTTTGAGAATAGGTATTAGCATATGTTGATTTAACACTCATCTATAATGTTGATAATTAAAATACATTGGCATATGTAATCCAATTAAGATTATGTTTGCATGTTAATTGGTATTTTAATTTTTAGAACTCATTTAAATAGCATTCATGTTTTGTTAAAAATAAGTGCACATTCCTGTTTTGGCAACAATAAATTTTACTTCCAATTAAATATATACAATCATTAATTGTGAAATTCAAACTAAAAGAATTACAGAAATGGAATTTGATTAGGAGAATTGGATTTTATAACATTTATAATTTTAGTAAGATTTTAAAGATACTTGGCAGTCAATTTTTATATTCTTACTTTGGTGATAAGCTATATAATTAAACTAGTTTCTTCCTATTTAAATACATGTAGATATTATATAAGAAGAAAATTTTATTATATTGTATGAAGTACGGAGACTATTAATAGTGTCATAAAAAGAAATTTTTTCCTTTGAGGCCGTTATTAAAGTAATAAATCATGGTGAAGTCAAGAAATTTCAACAGAATATGACTGAACATTTTCAATTTTATCAAGTCTAATAGCTTGGTTTTTTTTAAAGCTAATAGTTGACTTTTAGGTAATACAGAAGACTTAAAGAATAAAGGTTAAATGACACCTATAGATATGATCCAGATCTTTGAACAGTGTTTCAGCTTACTAACAGTTTTCAGAAGGTCAGTTAAAGTGGTAGATTTAGCAAAATGACCCATTTAAAAATTTGTTGTTGTTGTTGCAGTGACTGTGATTTTACATATTAAAATAAATTCATACTTGTAGGTTTCCCAAATGTGTGGTTTCCCTATTCCTAAAATATATACCAAAACACCCTACCCACCACCAAATGTTCTTTGCCATTTTCCCATGGGCTCTACCACCACTTGCCCTCCCTAACCTGCCCCATTCCCTATTGGTAACCTCATTTTTATTGCAAGTGTCCAAGGATTGGTTTTGTTTCATCTGTTCTTTATATATATATATATATATATATATATATATATATATATATATATATATATATATATTTGCATTCAACCTATGAGAGAAATCATCTGGTATCTGTCTTCTTTTGACTTATTTTACTTAGTATAATCCCCACAAGATCCATCCATGTTGATTCAAATGACAAGATTTTCAACTCTTCTAAGGGCTATGTTGTATTCCATTGTGTTACACATATCACATTTTCTTTATCCATTCATCAAACATTGGGCATGTAGGTAGTTTCCACTTCTTAGCTATTGTGAATAGAGCTGCAATAAACAAGCGGGTGCATAGGTCTCTGCAGATAAGTGTTTTTGTACCTTTTGGGTAAACACCCAGAAGTGGGATGGCAGATTTATATGAAATTTCCATATTCAACTTTTGAGTAATCTCCATAGTGTTTTCCCAAGAGGTCGCAACTATTTGCACTCCCACCAACAGTGTAAAAGTGTTCCCTTTTCTCCACATCCTCGCCAACATTCGTTGTAGCCAGACTTTTGGATAACAGCCAGTTTCTCATGTATAAGGTGGTATTCATGCTGTTTTGAATTGCATTTCTCTGATTGCCATCAAGTAGGAACACCTTTTCATGTGCCTGTTAACCATCTGTATATCCTCTTCAGAAATATTTCTCTTCATTTTCTCTTCCCAGTTTTTTTTATTAGATTGCTTGTTTTCCTATTGAGCTTTATGAATTCTTTGTATATTTTGAGCATTAAGCCCTTGTCAGAAATACAGAATGCTAATATCTTTCGTCAGTTAGGTAGTCTTTTTTTGTATGTGATGTTTTCTTTCACTGTGAAGAAAATTTTAGTTTGAAGTAGACCAAGTTGTTTTTATTTTTGTTTTTGTTTCTCTTGATGCTGGAGTTGAATCCCTAAAGTCCTCTCTAAGGCTGATACCATAGAATGCCTTTCCTACGTTATCTTCTCTGAACTTTATGGTTTCTGTTCTTATATCTAAATCTCTAGTCCATTTTTAGTTACCTTTTTTCACTTTATTTTATTTTTATTTTTTATTGTAGTAATTATCCTATATATTAAGATAATTTCCTATGTATCGGTTCCCCATTACTTAGCTATATTTCAGCACACCATGCTCTCCACCAAATCAGCAAGTGGTCCTCCCCATTGTCCAGTGGGCTCCACCACCATTTGCCCCCGCCCGCCCCATTCCCTTTTGGTAATCTCATTTCTCTTGCAAATGTTTCAGGTTTGGTTATGTTTCATCTGTTCCTTTGTTTTGTCTATTCACATTTCATCTACGAGTGAGGTCATCTGGTATGTATCTTTCTTCATTTGACTTGTGTCACTTAGCATAATCCACTGTAGTTCCATCCATGTTGATTAAAAATTTCATCTCTTCTAAGGGCTATGTAGTATTGCATTGTATGTATATACCACATCTTCTTTATCCATTCATCTGATGTTGGGCACTTAGGTAATTTCCAGTTCATAGCTATTGTGAATAGGGCTGTACTAAAAATGGGGATGCATACATCTCTGCGATGGGTGCTTTTGTATCTTTTGTGTAGATGCCCAGAAGTAAAATGATGGGATCATATGGGATTTCCATCCTCAGTTTTTTGAGCAATCTCCAAACTGTTTTCCATAGGGGTTGCACCTATTTGTACTCCCACCAACAGTGCAAAGGTGTTTCCTTTTCTCCACATCCTTACCAGCATTTGTTGTTTCCAGACTTTTGAATAATAGCCAGTCTTTCAGGTGTAAGGTGGTATTTCTTTTTTTTTCAATTTGCGTTTCCCTGATAGCCAGCAAGTAGGAACATAATTTTATGTGCCTGTTGGCCACCTGTGTATCCTCTTCAGAAAAGTGGCTCCAATTCCTCCTTCCATTTTTTGATTGTATTGTCTGTTCTGTTGAGTTTTATGCGTTCTTTGTATGTTTTAGATAATAAGCCTTTGTCAGAAATGTCGAATGGAAATATGTTCTTCCAGTGAGTAAGTTTCCTTTTGGGTTTGGTGATGTTTTCTTTTGCTGTGAAGAAGCTCCTTAATTTGATGTAGTCCCATCTGTTTATTTTTCTTTTTGTTTCCCTTGATGGTGGAGTTGAGTCCCCAAAAGTTTCACTATGACTGATGTCATGGAAAGTTTTTCCTGTGTTGTCTTCTAAGAGCTTTATGATTTCTGGTCTTATGTCCAAGTCTCTAATCCATTTTGAGTTAATTTTTGTGAATGATGTTAGACAGTAGTCTAGCTTCATTCTTTTGCATGTGGCTGTCAAGTTTTTCCAGCACCATTTGTTGAAGAGACTTTCATTTTTCCATTGTATGCTTTTGGCTTCTGTGTTGTAGATTAACTGTAGATGATGTGAGTGGGTCAGTTTCTTGGGATTCATCTCTGTTCCTCTGATCTGTTATTATTCCAGTACAATACCATTTTGATCAGTGTTGCTTTGTAATATAGTTCAAAGTCTGGATGTGCAATCACTTAAGATTTGTTCTTTTTTCTAATGATTGCTTTGGCTATTTGGGGTCTTTTGTTGTTCCATACAAATTTTAAGATTTTTTTGTTCTCTTTCCTGGAAATAAGCCTGTGGAATTTTAGTGGGGATTGCATTAAATCTATATATTGCTTTGGGTAAGATGGCCATTTTAATGATATTGATTATTCCAGGCATGAGCAGGGGATGTCTTTCCATTTCTTTGTGTTCTCCTCTATTTCTTTTAAGAAGGACTTGTAGTTTTCATTGTATAGATCTTTTATTTCCTTTGTTAAGTATGTGCCCAGGTATTTCATTCATTTAATTTCTGTTTTAAATGGTTTGATTTTCATGATTTTTTTCTTCTAGCGTTTTTGTTGGCGTATAAAAATGCAACAGATATTTGTGCATTGATTTTGTAGCTTGCCACTTTACTATATTCATTGATGAGTTCTAAAAGTCTTTTGATAGCATTTTTGGGATTTTCAATTTATATATATATACATATATATATATAATCATTCATCTGCAAATAATGAGAGTTTTACTTCCTCCTTTCCAAATTGGATTCCTTTTATATCCTTTTCTTGCCTAATTGCTCTGGCTGAGACCTCCAGTATGATGTTAAATAGCAGTGGTGAATGTGGATAGCCTTGATTTATTCCTGACCTTATAGTAAATGCTTTCAATTTAGTTAATGAGAAAATTCCTGAGATATATCTAACTCATATATGTCAGTGTTTATTTGTTTCTTCAATTCTGTTATTATTGATTTCTGAATACATCCCATAAAATCAGATCATATTTTAGGTAGATCCTCAAATTTTTCTATTTCTTCCCTCTATACCCACAGAGTTATCACTGCTGTCTACTAAATTACTTCTAACCATTGTTCATGAAACCAAATTATAAAAATATTTTGAATTAGAAATATAAGATCCAGAATAGGGTATAAGGTACCATGGTACCTTTAAAAAGGTACAGAAACTTAATTTTACAAATATTTGTTCAATTTACTCTGTTCTTGGGGCATCTTCTTTAGCATTTGGCAGCACACTAGATTCCTTCACTTTATCTCTATAAAATTTTGATTATTTCCTTCAGAGATTACTATTCATTTGATCTTACTCTGTTGTACCTTTTTCAGAGATGACACCTTGCTGAATTTGCCTTTAAAACTTCTGCTGTTCCTTTGTTTTTCTTCTGTACCACTAATATTGTCTCACCACTTCTAAACAGTGTGGAGATGTATCTACAAAAAAGAGATCTCCCCCAACCCTTTCTTGACTCTGACACTCATCATCTCACATCTAGGTTATCTGGTACACGGTAATATATGATAGGCAGCTTTAAAAATAATCCCAGTAATGGCCGCCTCCTGGAATTTATGTATTTTTGTAATCTCTTCCCCTTGCATTTTGCTTGAATTTATTATTCACTTTTTTAAAAAGCTGAGATAATCTTGGTTTACTACACTGTGTAAGTTATAGGTGAGCACCTTCACACCTCAACAACTGTATGCCACACCGGGACACACGAGTATCCATTTAACACTCACTACCAACCAACTGACCCTGTGTACTTGTTTCATCCCCATTCCCTTCTGGTAACCATTCTGTTGCCATGGTCTAAATGTTTGTTTTGTTTGTTGCTTGCTTTCTTTATATTCTAGATATGAGCTTCTTTATATTCCATATAAAGGCTTCTGACTGTTTAAAATGACGTATCTAAAGAGTATCTGGAAACAGGTGAGCAAGGTACTATATTGTCAAAAGAGGGTTTGTCCTCATTTCTATTGACTACCTCGGTGTACTTAGAGAAGGCATTACATTTCTCTAAGTCATTATTTTCTCATCTCTGTAATAGATATGGTTGAACTTGAGGATTTGCTAAATCTCTACAACTCACTCTCTTTACATCCAGAAATCTAATATCTAGCTTTCAATAAGGAATTTTCATTTAAAACAAAAACAAAAGCAAAATCCTATCCAAATAACATGAAGTTTTTTTTTCCCTTCAGAAATCCTGTGTTGCAGATATGTCATTTATATACTGTCTTTAACTGATACTATTTTACTGGATATTAGCATATCTAGGATTCTCTTGGAAGGCTGTTTTAACATGGTCACACTGTCTTAATCATTTGAGTTTGTGTCCCTGACAAATCAGAGGTTTATGACTAAGTATTACTTGCTAAAGAAAATGATACGTATTCTTTGCTAGGCTGAGTGTATTTTGTTCCTTCTGCAGATGGAGTTGGTATGGCATGCCTGAAACGGTCTTCTACGTTGTAAAATATCCTTGATATCTAATAATAGTGGAACTTAAAATGCTGATATGGGATTCTCCTGAACCTTTGACCTCCTGCCTTAGCTGCATACAGGCAGAATTTTTTTGTGACTAGAGCCTTCTCAAAGCCTTTCCCCGTGCAAATTCAAGGGTTCATTAACCCATTTTCAGTGCTGAGTATCAGAAACTAAAGTCTACTCATTACATTTAAATCCAGTATTATTCATGTGGTTTGCCTTGACAGTTGAAATCAGTGGAAATAATTTTTAAAGGTATGTTTACCAAATAAGACAAAAGTATATATGTTAAAAGCATAATTATATCCAGTAAAACTTACACAGGATTTATTTGAAATCAGTGGAAATAATTTTTAAAGGTATGTTTACCAAATAAGATAAAAGTATATATGTTAAAAGTATAATTATATCCAGTAAAATTTACACAGGATTTATTTGAAATCAGTGGAAATAATTTTTAAAGGTATATTTACCAAATAAGATAAAAGTATATATGTTAAAAGCATAAATATATCCAATAAAACTTACATAAGATATAGTAGGAAGACACTCACTTAAGGGAAGTCTGGATTCCTCATGTTTATCTCTTGTGTCTTGGTCACAGCTTTTCTTTCTCACCCCCTTGAGAGCACTAACATGTTAATAATTTTTCTTTAGCTCTTGGTCATTTTAAAGAAAAAAATTAGAAATTGTATTTTAGATTGTGTTCTTAAGTGGATACATTAGAGATATTGGAACAGTTGGATTTATTTAAAATATTTTCAGTCTGTATAAATGTGCAAATGATTCTTACCTGATGGCATCTACTAGAATTTTTGATGGTGAAGTTGGAATACTTGTATCCACAATGTATTAGTTTAATTTGTGAACAGTTATTGTGTCAACAGATTGGTTGGCGCCACTGTCAGCATATTGACAGAAAAGGGATCTAGAGCATTAGTTGTCCACCTTTTTCATTTGAGTTCTGGTATCTCTGTGATAACAGACATGATTACTAGATCATATTTAAAAGACTCTTTGGAGGGAAAGCAAAAATATATCTTCAGGAAGAACATACTGCTAGAATTCTTTAAAAGGCTTAAAGCATGCATAAGTAGATATACTTTTTTAGACTTTAGCACATTTCCACTGCTAATGGCAGTCATAAAAAATTATTATTCGGCTTTAAATGGTAAGAATAGCTGATTTGTCATAGATAGTTTGGAAATGAACACCCTACAAGAGTGACAAAATTGCCTTATATTTGTTCTCACCTTTCTCCCCACTTTGTTGATACTGCTTTTTTATTTTGTAGAACTTTGTGTGTTGGACTTTAATGAGCCTTGTCTTTCATCTGTCTCATTCAGTTGCACTTTGTCATCATTGGTCTGGGCCAAGTCAATGTCTTATTAATTAGCTACTTGTCATCATTGCCTCATATATCCCTCCCCCCACCTATCATAGACATTTAATGTGGTTCTTTGTATGTACTCTTCTATAATACATAGACTCAGTATATAAATAATATCGTTCTCTTTTATATCATATTTTGATTCTGTTTTTTGTTTTAAAGGAAAGATGCAGGCAGAATGAAGGCAAGTAGGGAAGCAGGCAGGAAGACAGGAGGAAGTAGCATTTTATTTTATTTCTATTTAGTTGTTCATCTTGGTTTTTCTACCCAGCCCTGGGATGGGAATGCAGGTCTTTGAGATGTATGTGGACATTGCTCAGTTGGAGGTGGCAGACCTAGCTGCTACTTCATCAGGGCCCCTCAGCAATTTATTTTAAAGTTCTATTCCAGGGCCTCTGTGAACATTAGGTTATTGATTCTGACTGTGGTTGAGTTTTTCATAATACATTCATTCAGTTTTACTTCTCCATAGTTCTGTGATGGATATCTAGATAACTTGTAACTTCCCACCATCACAGAGTTGGCTGCGTATCCTGTGGGACTTGTGAGGCAGTTTCTTTGGGAACTAGAATTGCTGGATCATAGATTATGAGTGCTTTTAGTTGTCCTTGAGTCATGCCTGATGGGCTCTACATCCATCTGTATATCCCTACACCCATTATCAGCACTTGATACGGTCCAGTTTTTTAATTTTTACCACATATGAAATGTCTCATATTTCTATTTCTCTACTTGCAAACATCATCTCTGGTTGTTATCTTTTGTGGATATCCTCTTTGGTAAATTTATGTATTACATTTTCGCAAGTTGATTTTATTTTTATAATTTTTATTGAAGCAAACATTGGTTTATAATAACATTTTATAGATTTCAGTTATATAGCATAACTTTACATCTACATATACTACATTATGATTGCCACTAAAAGTCTAATTTTCATCCTTCAACTTACAATTGACACCTTTTACCTGACATACCAGCCTCGCCACCCCTGCCTGCTTTTATTCTTGTAAGCCGCCATTTTGTTCTGTTTGTTCATTTGTTTTATGTCCATATATTCTACTTAGTGACATAATATTGTATTTGTTGTTCTGTGAGTTATTTCACTTATCATGTCATCTTCAAGATCCTTCCATGTTGTTGAAAAGGACAAGGTTTCCTCTTTTTTTATTGTATAGCTAAGTAGTCTATTATGTATATATACCACATCTTTATTCACCCATCTATTGATAGGCACTTAGGATGTTTCCCAGTTTTAACTATTAAAAATACTGCAGGATTGAACATTTATCTTTCCAAATTAGTGTTTTTGTGTTCTTCAGATAAATACCCAGAAGTGGAATAGTTGCATCGTGTTATATTTCTAGTCTTAATTTGTTGGTGACTCTCAATACTGTTTTCCACGGGATTGGTACCTCTTTACATTCCCACCAACAGTGTACAAGAGTTCCCTTTTTTTCCATATCTTTGCCAGCATGTGTTTCTTGTCTTGTGATAATAATCATTTTCACAGGTGTGAGGTGATAATCTCATTGTGGTTTTTGTTTTTATTCCCTAGGAAGTGATGATGAACATCTTTTTATGTACCTGTTGGCTCTCAGTTTGTCTTCTTTGGGGAAATGTTTATTTATATACTCTGCACATTTGTTGTGAAGTTATATAAATTCTTTATATACTTTGGATATTAATCCTGGACAGATGTATGATTTGTGAATATCGCCTCCCGTATAGTAGGCTGCCTCTTTAGCAATGATTTTGTTCTCTGTGCAGGTTTTTAGTTTGATAGTCCCTTTTTATTTGTTTTTGCTTTTCTTGCTCTTGCCATTGCTTGGCTAGTTCACAAAGACATGAATAAGATGGATTCAAAGAACTTGCTGCCTGTATTTTATTTGAATTAATTTTCAGTTGTAGTCAAGTTTCTTTTGTATGTGGCTCTCCAGTTTTACAACATCATTTATAGAGGATGCAGGCTTTCTTGTTACCATTGACTCTTTTTCACTCTTGGCTCCTTTGTTGTGAACTGATTATTCATATTTGTTTGGGTTTATTTCTGGGTTCTTGATTATGTCCCATTACCTGTGTGTCTCTGTTTTTATTCCAATTATATGGTGTTTCTATTATTATCATTTTCTCTATAGTTTGAAGCCAGGATATGTGTTGGTTCCTTTTCTGTTCTTTTTTCACATGTTCCTTTGACTATTTCCAATCTTTGTGGTTCCATATAGACTTTAGGAATTTCATGTTCTATTTCTGTGAAGAATGCCTTTGAAATTTTAATAGGGAGTACATTGAATCTATATATTGCTTTATGTAATAAGGTATTTTAGCGATGTCAATTTTACCAATCCCTGAGCACCAATTCTTTCCATCTCTTTCTGTCTGCTTTTCGTGTGTGTGTGTGTTCTCTTTTTCTTTAAATGATGTCATACAGTTTTAATTGTGCAGGCTATATTTATAATGCTTTTTCTATGATTATACATGGGATTCTTAATTTCTCTTTGTTAGTTTGCATATAGAAACAACGTATTTTTTAATATGGATTTTAGAGCCTGCTACTTTTCTTTATTAATTTTTCTAATAGCCTTATAGTGGAATCTCTAAGGGTTTTAATGCATATTATATATCTACAAATACTAATAATTTTCCTTTTTTGAATACATTTTACTTCCTTTTCTTGCCTAAGTGTTCTAAGACTTTCTGTACTATGTTTCATAATTGTGGAGAGAGTGGACATCCTTGTCTTGTTCCTGATCTTAGAGGAAAAACTTTCAGGTTTTCTCTGGTGAGTTTGATGTTAGCTGTCAGATGTAGCCTTTCTTATGTTCTTTGATATTTACTTTATTGAAAAATTTTTTAAACATAAATGGATTTTGAAATTTGTCAGATGCTGTTTCTCCATCTATTGAAAGCATCATGTGATTTCTTTTTCCTTCTCTTTGCTAATGCATATATCACACGAATTGATTTATGTTTGTTGAACTGTCCTTGCATTTCTGGAATAAATTTTCCTTGTTTATGGTGTATGATCTTTTAAACGAGTTACTGAATTCAGTTTGCTAGTATTTTGTTGAGGATTTTTGCATAAATATTCATTTGAGATATTGATTTGTAACTTTTCTTTTTTGGTGATGTCCTTGTCTGGTTTTGACATCAGAGAATATAGGCCTTGTAAAGTATGCTTAAATTTTTTCCCTTTTCAGTTTTTTGGAAAAGTTTGAGTAGAATAGGTATTAATTGTTCTCAGAAGGTTTGGTAAATCTCACTAATAAAGCCACTTAATCTTGGGTTTTATTTGGGGGGAAGACTTAACTACGTCACTTTCCTTGCTTATGATTATTATGTTCACTTTTCCACTCTTCCTGATTCATTCTTGATAGACAGCATCATTTAAAAAATTTGTCTCTCCTCAAGGTTTTCCAGTATATTAACATGTAGCTGAGTATAGTTGTTGCTTATGATGCTTTGTATTTCTGAAATATCTTGTTAATTACTTCCCTTTTATTTATGAGTTATTCAATTTTTTTTAAATCTTAGGTTTGTCAATTTTGTTTATTTTTCAAGGAGCTTTGGTTTAACTGATCTTCTGAATTGTATTTTGGGCACTTATTTTGTTTATTTCCGCTTGAATACTTATTTCCTTCCTTCTACTTCAAATTGTTCTTTTAGTTACTTTAGGTGTTTAGATTGTTTATTTGCTATTTTTCTTGTTTCTTGAGGTAGGCCTAGGTTGCTTTAAACTTCTCTTAGTATTGCTTTTGCTGCATACCATAACTTCTGGTAACTCATGTCTTCATTCTCATTTGTCTACAGTGCTTTTCAGAATTTCTCTTTTGATTTTTTTTTTCCCCCAAAAGTCATTAGAAGCATGTTTTACCAATCTTTGTAAATTTGTTGAGACGTTTTGTTTCCTAACATATGGTCTATCCTGGAGAATGTTCCATGAGCACTTTAGAAAATGTGAATTCTTCAGAAGTTAGGTGAAGTGTTCAGTAAATGTCTGTTAAACCCATCTGTTCTAATTTATCATTAAGGCTGTTGATTCCCTATTAATTTTGTGCCTAGTTGATCTGTCCATTGTTCTATGTGGTTGTTCAAGTCCCTACTCTTCTAGTCTCGCTGTCAGTGTCACTCTTGTTCTGTTAATAATGCTTTATTTTTATTTTGACACTCCTTCATTTGGTGCATATATAGTGATAAAAGTTATTTCTTCTTGCTGATTTGACCCTTTAATCATTATGTAATGTTCATCCCTGTCTTTTTGTTACCTTCCTTAGTTGGAAGTCTGATTTAAGTATGGCTGTCCCTGCTTTTTTCAAATTATCATTTGATTGTAGGATTGTCTTCCAACCTTCGATGTTGAGCCTATGTTTATCTTTCCAATTTAGATGAGTTTTCTGTTTGCAGTATGAATTTGGGTTATGCTTTGTGATTCATTTGGCTACTCTACGTCTTTTGACACCTTGGGATAGATGTGGGACTGCCCCCCCGTGCTAGATTGCTAGGCCACCAGGGTTGCCCCAGTCTTCATTTCTTTTATTTTTTTATCTTGCTGGTCTGTTTGGGTACATTCCACTGCTCTGTTTTCTAGTTCACTGTTTCGTTGGGAGGTTTCTTCCATTGTTGAGCCGCCTTTTCTTTCTTTTTAAGCTCTTCTATTATTTATTTTAGTTCGATGAAATCTTGGAACTTCCTCATAATTTTTGTCTTTGTTGTGATTTTCTTTTTTTCCTCCAAGTTTCTCCCAATCTCAGTGAGTAATACTAAGATTGTTGCTTTAAAGTCTTCTTCAGGTAGTTTATTTAATTCTGTTGCATTCAGATTTTCCCTTGGGGTTTTGTTTTCATTCATTTTTTTATATGCGTTTCTGTCTCATCATTCTGTTTGGCATTCTGTATTTATTATTACGGATTAACTTTCCTGATGTTAAGACCTTGTGTTAGGGTATCAAGTTGCTGATTGTAGGCCTGGGGTGTTGGTCTGCCATCCTGGGCTTCTTTTAGTTGTGTGCTCAGAGGTCATCTGCATTATTAAATCTTTAGATTCTTCAGTATGCTGAAGCCTGTGAATTCAGCCTATATTTTGAGTAGGGAGTGCACTGGTTTCCCCCAGAATTACTGTTGTGAACAATAGGGAACAAAGAGAAAGACCTAAAAGTAGAGATTCTAGTTCACAAGCAGGCCACGGTCCCAAAAGAAGCCTGGGCGGGGCGGTGGCCGAGAGAGAGAGAGAGAGAGAGAGAGAGAGAGAGAGAGAGAGAGAGAGAGAGAGAGAGAGAGGAGAGAGAGAGAGAGGGGGAGAGAGAGAGAGAGAGAGAGAGAGAGGGAGAGGGAGAGCGAGGGAGAGCGAGGGAGAGCGCGCGCCCACGCGCTTGCAAAACTGTTTAATAGTAACCCCAGGTGGGTGAAAATGCTGTTTTCAATGACCCTTTCCAGTGATCTTCCCTGGGAAGGTCGGAGAATTTCATGCTTTTTGCTGGTTAACGGCTGTCTGTACCATCTTAGACCTGCCTGTCTGTCTCCAGTAACCCAGAGAACTACAGCTCTAAACACAGATGTTCATCATAAATGAACTACTGGTGGAAAGAGCAGATGGAAGACTTTGGGGTCCTCTTATGTCACCCTCCTTTGCCCACACCACATAGTCTGTGTTCTGGTTTATGAGGAGGCTATTATTCTTTCTACCTCACACTGAGGTTTTTGGCTCAATAAATGAAGTCATTTTCCATGTGTGGAGGCACCCACTGAATGGTCAAGCCCTTCAGCTCCGAGGACAGTGTTTGTGGTCTTTCCCTTTGGCCCCCAGGTTCTCTGAACATGGTGGTAAGATAGGTTGCCATGACAGGTTGGCTTCTACCATTTATGAGGATGTGTGACTTCCTCTTTGTGAAATTTTTTTTCCAAGTTCTTTTTCCAAGTTCATAGTTGTTAAATGGGTATAGTTTTGTTGTGTCTGTGGGGAGGTGGTGAGCTGGAGATCTTAACAGTCTGTAATCTTCAAACCAGAAACCCGTAGTAATGTCTTAATGTTCCTTTGTATTTCTGTGGTATCTGTGTAACTCTTCATTTGTTGTTTCTGGTTTTATTTAATAGAGCTGTTTTTTCCCTTTGTGCCTCTAGCTAAAAATTTATCTATTTTTATCTTTTTAAAGTATCAGTTCTTAATTTCATTAATCTTTTGTAATGCCTTTCTAATTTCTGTTTTATTATTTTCCACTCTGATATTTTTTACTTCCTTTGTTCTATTGACTTTTGGCTTTGTACTTTTTCTAGTTCCTTTGGGTCTACAGTTAGATTTTTTTTTTGTGATTTTTCTGTTTTTTGAGGTAGGTGTATATTACTGTAAAGTTTCCTCTTAGAACTGTTTCTGCTGAATCCATAGATTCTGGTAACTTGTCTGTTCATTTTAATTTCTCTTGAGATATTTTAAAAGATATTACCTTTGATTTTTTTCATTGATCCAGTTGTTTAGTAATGTTATTTTTTTCTCCCCATTTGTGATTTTTCCAGCTTTTGTGGTTGATTTCTAATTTAACATAATTGTGATTAGACAGATGCTTGGTATGATTGGAATCTTCATAAATTTATTGAGACTAGTGTCTCAGTATGGTCTGTCTTTGAGAATGTTTCATTTGTACTTGAGAAGAACATGTGTTCTGTTGTTTTGGGGTAGAATTTTCTGTATTGATCTATGCAGTCCTGCTTTTCTTTAAGTTCTCATTTACTTGAAGAATCATTCTTCACCTTTTAACTTTAGAGCTTTTGTTTGTTTTTAAAGCTGTGGTGGGTCTTTTGAAAGCTATATGTAATTGGATTTTTTAAATTTATGTAGCTAACTGTGCCTTTGACTGATTAGTTTTGTGCCTGTAGATTATTGTGATTATTGATAGATGAGAACTTCTACCATTTTCTTTTTTGATTTCTGGTTCTATATCTCCACTGTTTCTTTTTTCCTTGTGTTTCTGTCATTTTGTCTCAGTGAACTTTTGTGGTGTTTTTCTCAATTTCCTCTTTGTTCATAGCTTTGGCATATTTTTCTGTTGGGGTGCCATATTTTTGTGTTGATTTAAGGAATTTATTGTTCCTGGACCCAAATCCAACTTGGTGCATAAAGATGCTTCCCCACATTGCAAAGCAGTTTTCAGATACTGCCAAGTGGAGAATTCACCTAAATTCTGACACTATCTACTTGGAGATAATAGCATCAAATTTCACAAGTTAAGGCCTTAAACTTCCAAGACTGTCCTCCAGTTCACATGCCAGTTACAAGCTACGGCTTTTCAGTTGTGCTTCTGATCAGCCAACTACAGATTAGAGGTTTCCACAACCCTGTCTTCAGACTCCAGGGTCAGTTTCAAGTCCAGGTTATTACTTCTGTTTCTAACCAACCTGCTATAAATAAGCCATTCCTGGACACACTCCTCACTTTGATTTGCCAGGTCTGTTTACAGAACTCTGGAAACCCATTTACTCATTAGATAATGAATTTATCACAAAGTCTTTATCTCAGAACAGCCAGATAAGAAAACATTCATAGGACAGTGTATGGGGAAAGGGCATGATCGTCCATGCCCTTTCCAGGAATGCTGCTCTTCCTGAATTCTCCACATGGTCACCAGTCTGAGAGCTCTCTGAAACTTCTCCTTTTGGGCTTTCATGGAAATTTCTTTACTTAGGCTACTTTATTGCGTAGGCATCATTGATTAAATCATTGGCCTTTGGCAATTGAATATAACCTCTATCCACTCTTTTTGCCTTGGAGGTCTTGGGGTGGGACTAAATGTTAACTGTCTAATGGCATTATTGGTTCACTTGGAAATTGGTCTGTAATTGTAGGTGCTTCCCGGAAAGCAACCGCTTTCACTAAACAAAAGACATTTTTTTTTCTCCCAACATGTAGGAAATTCTAAGAGTTTGGGAGTTGTGTGAGAGTCAGGAACTTTGAATGAAGACCAAATACTTACATACATGTGCAGACACACACACAATATATATTTTTTGTCATCTGAATGAAGTAATATATATTTCATATAAACCACAATATTACAGCGGGGCATTCATATATTCTGAGCATTTGTTCTTCATCAGAGCATTGCAGAAATCTTATCTTTTACCTACCTGTAAACTCCATTCAACAGAAACTCTTAAACCTACCGTCAAAAAATTGTTTTCCTCTCATGCCTTATGGGTTTAAAAAAATAAACTTCCCAAGTCCTAATTTTCAAATTCTCCAATATTTTCTTCTTTCAACTTTATAGTTTTGCCTTTTACAACTTTGCTCCCCTCTATGTGAAGTCCACATCATGAAATTGCTCTGATTAAAAGTCTTTTAAGTGACATACATTGCCTACGAGTGAAGCCAGAACATTCATAGGGCATATAAAGTCCGTTAACAATCTTTCTTACGCTCTCCCCTCCCACAACCTCACACTCTTCAATTTGCTTGCTTATTCGATTTGCTTATTCACTTTTGCTCTTCAAGCACTTGCACAGAATTCAATATTTTCTAAAAATGCCTCTAGTGAAAAATCAGCATTTTAACATAATTCAGAAGATATTTTTCCTGCTTAAAATATTATAAAACTTATAAAGGTATTCCTTTTTTAAATTTTAATTGAAAAACATTTAAATGCTAAAAGTATTATTATTTTTATTTTAGATGTCAAAAATATAGAAATATGCAAAGTAGAAAATGAAAATTTCTAAGCCCCAGCTAATTCATGCTTGCTTATTCACTATGCATAGAATCATTTGCATATGAAGCAGAGGAGTGACATAAAAAAAAAATCCCAGTGCCCAGGCCCTGTCCCAGACCAAATAAACAAGAATTGCTGTGCATAGGACCCAGACATTCTATTTTATTGCTCCCTAGATAATTCTAATATATAGCCAATATTGGAAACAATGGCTCTTAAAATGCTTTAAAAATAAAAATGCACCACACCAAACATATTGTTCAGTCTCTTGTTCTTCTTCCCAAGTACTTGCTAAATGAAGTTTAATACCCTACTTTTGGATTCAAAATTAATTGTAATGAAAAACAACATTTATCTTGAAAATGCATGCCAGCCCTGTTAATCAACTTGATTAGCATTATAAAAATTATTTGAAAATAATTACATTTTCTTGTGAATAATGATTTCTTTTGACTTACCTAGTAATGTAGTATAAATTCCTTCCCTTTTTACATTAGGATTCATAGTGTATTCAGAATCCATAATGAATGGCCAGAGTCTATGTGGGTACTTTGTTTTTGTTGACAGAATATCACGTACTCATTATGAGGTAAGGTTTTATAAAAATTAGAAACTAAATCAATTTACTCAAAGTTAAGTGTGTTTTTTATTTTTATACCAATAAATCACCTTTTTTCTCCTTATCCTCAGCCCTGATTTTCACTCCCACTGCGTAAGCTTTCCTGGAAAGATACACTGGGTCTCATGACAGTTTTCAAGCCTCATCTTCCCCAGCAGCATTTGGCTTCACTGACTGCCTACTCGGTGAAATTCCTTATCTTCTGATCTTTCTGGATGCTGTTTTTTTGTGTCTCCTTTATCATTATTCCTATTTCTTAAGTTTCATTTCCAGCTAGCTACCTAGGTCCTCTTTTTTTTTCTGGTTCTTTTCAGAATGTTATACATGTTTATAGTATAAAATAAATGATAAACTATTCAAAATCTCTCGCCTTTGATGTAGCATTTTGGTTTTGATTCCTAGTGAAAATTAAATCATGTTTCATTTGTACTTTTTATACCTAGCCTTCTACCTACTGATATATATATATATATATATATATAAACTGATTTTAATGTTATTATTTCAACTTAATTTTTTTAATTAATATGCTTGAAATTATACTGATAGATATATAATATATTACAAAAGTCCTTTCACCCTCTTGCCCCATTCTTTTTCTCAGAGGCATACACTTTCAATTATTTGAGCTTTTTTTTCTGATAGTCATCTGTATTTCTAAATAACATGTTATACTGTATATTGAGTCATTAATGTTAGGCACTATGTCTACTTATTAGGTAAGTGGAAGTTGTTACTTTACACCTCTTTCCATTTTCCTAATTGTGACATTTCACAATTTAAAAACATTAAATGACTATGCATTGTTTGCTTTGACTCTGTAAATATTGTTCAGCAAGTCGTCTTTTGTTGTTCTTTTTGAACAACTATTTTTTTTCCTCCATGAGGAGAAAAAAATGCTTTCCTCATTTCCTTAATTTTGTTTTGATCTGTGGTTGAATCCTCCCATACCCTTCTTTAGCCTCTTAGTACCATTGTCTAGTAGTGGTCAGTCTAGCAGATAGTAAGTGAGTTTCATTTGTTCTTTTGATTCACCCTTTTAGGTGAGCCCTCTGTCTTCCTGCTCTCTACGGGGTTGTTTGGCTGTTCCTAAGCCCACTTCACAATATCATTGTGCCTGAGTAACCCTCATCAAATGAAGGGATCCCTGATATCCTGCATGTTAGATGATACAATGTTATTAGCAAATTTGAGGATTTGACAAGATCCCAGAAAGTCTCATCCATGTACGTGTTAAATACTTGCTACTGGAAAGAGCAGTTGTTTTCTGATAACTGTTGCTGTTTCAGGACGTTTTAGTCTGGGTCTGATCCTAGTTTTCTCTCTTTGCTCCTTCTCTGCTCCCCTGCCACCCCATGTATATCTCTTTTCTCAATTCTTTTGTTCTCTTGTGTAATTATGGATTGCAGTACTAACATCTTTTGGTCTTTTGGGAGGTTGGGAATCCAGGAAGAACGGGATCCAGGGTTGCAAAATTTATTTAAAATGAGGCTGACATATTCAAGCTTCAGGAAGTAGACAGACTCTTGAATGGCAAAAATTGTTTTGTTTTTTTAAATTTGGGAACTTTAAATGACTCACTGATAAAGAGGGGAAAACTTTGCATATAACATTTCACACTACAACTCAAGGCATCTCTCTATTATACTACTTAAGGCACATTACAATCACATCTCTAGGACAAGAGGTTATATGTTTTCATTATGTGCAATCTGAAACTAATTCGCTTCAGCATCAAAAGTCATTTTTATAAACTGAGAAGGGGTAAATGAATTCCGTTTTTTAAATACAAGAATTAGTAGTAAAAAGGAAAAGTGACCTTTATACAATCTTACCTGAAGTTCAGTTTTCATATCAACTGTGCCAAAATGCGTTCTGAACTAGAAAGTTATTTGCAATAGTGTGAATAAGTAACTTAAAATATACCTTAGTTATTTGAGAGTGGATGAGCAAATTATGAATCTGATGTGTCTGAAGTGTTGATTAATGAACATTAAGGATGATTTGTTTTGGAATAAAATATTTGAACTAGGCAATCACCGCACAGTAAAAACACTTTAAAGCAAGATAGAATATTGCTTTTATTATTCAATTATTTTTATTTAGATTTTTAATGTGAAATTTTCTAAACTAACTGCAAAGAATTTTTAAGATACTAATGATTCTCATAACAGATAAAAGGCATTTAATTTTCTTTTAATTTGTTCAATAGTTATGATTTTTAAATCAAGTGGAAATTTTAGTTTCATTATTTGCCTGTCCTGTAAATTTGGGCAGATATTTTTACTGCTTTAAAACTATTTCCGTATTGATTTAAGTCAGGATAATTCTTAACTCTGGGATTTTTTTAAAAATGAGATAAATGGCCAATATTCTTTTTTTTAAAGGTCTGTCTGTCATGTTATATTTAGAATGAGCCAGCTGAACTCAGTTTAGATGGTTCCAGCTTTTTTGGTAACACCCAAAGCATCATAGTCAGGAGCTGCTCCATCAGGTTTGATCAGGGTGTTGACCTTGACCTTGTCAATGTCATAGAGCCTCTTCACAGTCTGGTTTGGTGCCTGTTGGCCTTGACCTCCACAATGAACACAAGTATTGTGTTCCTTTCTTCTTCATGGCTGACTTGGTGATCAGAGAGAACTTGATGATGGCATAGTGGTCAAGTTTGTTTCTCCTGAGGGTGCTCTTCTGAGAATATTTGGGCTGCCTTCTGAGCTGCAGTCTTGGACCATCAGAAGGTGAGTGACATGAACTAAGATCTTTTTCGTGTGGCTGTGGAGGCTTTTCAGCACTGCCGTCTTGGCCTTCAAAGCCTGTTCTTTGGCTTTAGCTTTGTGAGGAGTAGGGGCTTCCTTCTTCACCTCCTTCTACACCGTCTTCATGAAAAGGTTTTTAAGACCTGCCATTTTAGAAATAAAATTATTCAAGTCATATAATACCATTTTCTCAGCCTGACATAGCCTGGAAAGAAGGATACATCCTCTTCATGGGCATTTAGGTTGATTCCATGTCTTGTCAATTATGAGCTGTGCTGCTGTAAACCAGGAGTGCAAATGTCTTTTCTGATTAGTGTGTTTGCATTCTTCAGTTATATGCCTAGAAATGGCCTTGCAGGATCAAGTGATAGTTTGTTTTTGTTTGTTTATTTTCCAGTATCTTCATACTGTTTTCCAAAGAGATTGGTTGAACTAATTTACATCCTCACCAACAGTGTAGGAGGGGTTTTTTTCCCACATCATCTCCAATACTTGTTTCTAGTCTTATTGATGCATGCCCTTCTCACTGGTGTGAGGTGGTATCTCATTGTGGTTTTTATTTGCATCTCCCTGATAAGTGATGTAGAACATTTTTCATGTGTCTGTAGGCCATCTGTGTTTCCTCTGGAGAACTGTCTATTCGGATCTCTAAGCATATGTTTTTTTGAATGACTGCAGTCATATATTAACTTTCACTATTCTGTTTTGGGCTGCATTTATACATTTTGAGTATACTTCATTTTTCCTTTAGCACTACATCATTTGTAGTTTGAATTTTCCTTCCCTCTTGCTTGCTTTTCCTGCTACTCTTTAGTTCCTTTGCTTGTGCTTGCCAAGTGCTAGGTATATAATACATGGAGAAAATACTGAGAAGAAATTATCTTCTTTAAAAAAAAGCTTCCAATTCTTTGAAGTGTGACTTTAGAAAACAGCCTCTTGGTTTTTCAAGAAATTTACAGAGTGGTGGTTAAGTGCTTAGGAGTCAGGTAGGTCTGGGCTTGAAGCCAGACTCTGTCACTTGCTAGGTGGGACCTGAGGCAAGTTATTTAACTCCTGTGGCTTCAGCAGTAAAGCAGGATACTGTGTAACTCATTTTTGCCTTGATTAAATATTTGTAAAGCACTCAATACTATCTGACTTATGGGAAGTATTCAGTAGGTGGTTGTAATATTATTATAGTATTAAATTTTCAAAGATGAGATGGAGGCTAGACATTTTATTTCAAATCCTATTTGAATTTTTAAAGTCTCAGTCAACATTGCCTCCCCAGTGTATAGTAAATAAAAAACCTAAAACAACAAATCACCAAAAGAGAAGTATGGAGTAGAAATCAAAGGTTCATCTAATGTTTTATAAGTGTTATATACTTAAATATGGATGTGACAAAAAGAGAAAAAGGGAAAGATAATGGGGAAGAGGGAAAAGGAAAAGATAATGTGGAAAAGGGGAAAACAAAGCCCGTCTTATCTCCTGACTAATAAAAATATCAGTGATGAATGGATGACTGTCTTGAAGCCATGTGAGAATGGGCAAAATGTGGGGAAGGGAATCTTCTAAAGTACGCAGCTCACACATTTTTAAATGAATGTGAATATAAAGTTAGAAGTTCTAAGGTGATTTGAAGTGGGCCAAAATTCTATGCAGACATAAAAGGCACTTTTATATAGTCTTCACTGCATTCTCATGCTGGACTCTGTATTGTGATGCTTCGTTTCAGAATTTTTCCATGAAATACTTTAAAAATGTTAATATTTAATCATGTTATTAGCTTTTCATACTTAGTGTTCCAAAAACGTTAACTGTGTTGTAATAAAGTAATTTTGGGCTTCATTTTCCTTTTCTGGTAATAGCTATATTGATTGTATAGCCATCTTCCCCAGGATGTTTCTTCTAATATCTGGGGACCCTTCTGTGTTAAAGTGATTAAGTTGGTGGTGTAGAGTCTTAGACTGTTGTCTGCTTTGCTTTATGCTTTTATAATCTCCTGCTCCTTTTGTTCCAGTCATGCTATTGCCCCCCGTGCCAGCAATGGAAGGGTTGCTGAGTGTTTCTTTTCTCCAGAGGTGGAGGTTGGGGTTTGGGAGGAAGACTCAGTTTTGCTTCTCCCGACCAGACTTAGCTTTCTGGTGCCCAGCCAGCAATAGTGCCATCATAGTCTGTGACCACAGAAGACAACGGAGTGCCCCACTTCACCGAGGGCTTAAGTCCAAAGGGCTGGTGTATCAATTCACAGCTCCTGGATCTAAAATAAGTGTGGTGTGTTGTAGAAACAGGAAAACACTGAGAAAAAGAGACTCCAGTGAGATTCCGTCAGGAGTTCAAAAGAGCAGTTACTTCAGATTTCTTACATTTATGAGCATTTTATTATGGTGGTTAAGAGGAAGTTTGATTTTAAATGCATAAGATTAATGACCCATTGGACTTTTCAAAATTAAAAAATGGACCCCTCTACATCAGCATGGTAGATATGTACTTTGCCTGAGTGTGCCCAACTGCCAACCCCAGTGGGCAGTGTTCAAGTGGGGACCCGAACCCTGAACCCAGAGCAGGACCTCTGGCTTTCCTGCAAAGCAACCAGCCCCTTCTCCATACTTTCTGTCTTTGAAGCTATTGACCCACCTTGCTCCGTTTTGCCAGCTTGTAATTAGGACGTTGGTTCCTCGTGACCCATTTGTGTCCCTAACTCTGGAAAAAACTGTAACATCACTGAGTTTTGGCCAGATAACATTGAACACGTCTGCATTTAAGTTAGAATAGCAGAGGTCAGTGTTCCGATGATCCTAAAGGATAATTGCCCATGTGTCCACTAGCCTGGAGGAAAATTTGTAATTGTGTGGGTGGTCGAGCAGAGTACCACAAAACCCATTGCAGTTTGAAAGCTCAGCAGCCTGACTTCATGATACTGTGCTGTAAATCATGCCATTGTCTTAGTACTTATTTTTTATCCACTTAGTTAGAAATGAGGTCAATTATTTCTGGGAAAAAAATTGACAATTTGTGAACCAAGTGAAAAATGTCCTTACCACATGCATCCTGGTGAAATAATGGTTTGGTCAGCTGCCTTTGGTTGGTACAGTCAACGTACATTCCAGGGACCCAGGTTCATGTTCTGGGGCCTGTAGAGACAGCCAAGACGAATGAACATCTGAATAAATGTAAGTGCTTCTTCCTGTACTCTGCCTGCCTGCCTCTGCTCATCTTCATTCCTGCCTGCATCTTTCCTTAAAAAAAAAAATGGTCCTTACCCATACATTCATCTCAGACTTCTTGAATAAAGTGTAGCATATTGGAGCACAGAGAGTATGGTGGCTCTGAGTTTAGAGAAAAGGATGAATGAATCTTTCCAGTTTGAATTTGTAATTTCCAACTCTAATGTTATGCATAGTAACACATCAGAAAGTGAAACAATCTCCCAGGATTGTTTGGAAGTTCTAATATTATACTGATGCTAGAGAAAGTACTCATGGAAGTCATCCTCAATAGTAAGTTGTTGGCACCTTTATGGGCAGTATCGAAGGTAATTTGGTATATATTTTACATTTGTGAGTAATCAGGGCAGACCAATCTTGTATGTTTGTTTCCTAATTACTCTGTTTTTAACACTCATCATTCCTCTTTCTACTTCAAGAAACTGGAGCATCCTGAGCACACTGCAGCACACACACCCGTAGCGCAGTGGCAAATGTGAAGGCCCGAGCCAGCTCATTTGCTTCTGTAGAGAAGGCACTCCTCCTGATAACTGCCAGTAATGACACCCTTGTTGATTATAACAGTTAAGGTCTATTATTAACTATGCAGAATATTCATTTTTGCCTTACAAATATGTTTTTGTTCTTTGGTAAACATGCATAGTGGCAAAAAGTAAAGATAACCCATCCTCATTTAAACCTGAGTTTTATAAAGAAAATGCACAAAAAGTCTTCACCATTTATAGATATTTTGTTCTCCTGTAAAACAGAAAATGCAGTCCTTATTTAGCTTCATATCAATGCCATGGGAAAATGGAAGCTTGCAGAAGTCATGACCTCCATTGTTTCCATGGAGGTACCTCCAAGTCAGTCTACAGCTGACTCCAACCATGCAGTCTATGACAGCACGCAGGAGACTGAGACAGCTGTAGAGTTGGCAACTCTGGGGCTTGAGCCTGGGCTGAGCAAACGCAACCTGTAGCTGATGAAGTTGTGGTTTGAGATGAGCTACTTTCTGTTTTCCTGCTAGCCTTCTCCATTGGAATGATCTACCAGGTCTGCAAATCCAGGATGTCCAAATGCGCATCCAAATCCCTAGTTTGTTAGTGGTACCAGATGTAACACCATAGCTCATTTTTGATTTGTCTCCTTCCACTGCCCCTATGTCTAGTCAGTTATCAAATCTTATTTTTTTTTATATATTAACTTATTTCTATAACATTTTTTAAACCGAAAGTCTTAGTTGAGCTCCCATTTTCATGTTCCTTCCTGCTCCTAACAAAGCCTCGTGTTTATTCTTCTTTCCAGTCAGCCTAACATGTTGCTAAATTGGTCTTCCTGAAACAGGAGAATGATAACATCACTTTTCTGCTCAGCTATCTCCATTGGAGCCCTGATGCCCAGCATGCAGGGTCATACTTCCTGGCTCATTTTCAAGGTCATCTTCCTTTTATTCCCCAGAATGTACTGTTACACACCTTGAGGTACCCTGTCATTCTCCATACCGGCATGATCATCATCTCTGTACACATCCTCCAGTATGTGGCCTCCATTCTTTCTGATCATGGTCCTCACTCTGCCTGAATCTTCTTCCCATTTTTCATTCATTGGCCAAGGACTTCACACCCTTCAGGACCCTGCTTACTGTTCCTGGTGTCCACCTTCATTCCCCGTCCAGGCACACGCAGAGCATTCCCCATTTCATTTGTGCCTCTTTTATTTTAATTACCTCATTGTTAATATTTAACAACATGTGATAACCATATGTCATAGTATTTAGTCCTGAACTTAATATCTTTGACGTCAGAATTAGCTTCTGGTTCACTGTTCATTTCTCCATAGCACCTGGAGTGCATGTGGGGCCTGGTTCCCCACACAGAAATCAATAAATAGAATGAGAGCTCTTAGTGTTTAAGATTCTCTCTTATCTGTGTTTTGTTCTCTACAAAATGCCTTTGATATTTGATAATATTAATAAAACTGTATAGGAAGTAATGCTAAGAAAACCAGTACATGATCACTTACAATGAAATTTAGCATTCTGTTGTCTGTGTTTTAACCAATTTTATGTAGATTTTATAAGCAGGGAAAGATAGATTTCTTATAATAGAAGCTGAATGGAGACATGTCTACCTTTTCATACTTTGCAGTATAAATCTATAAATCAATCTGATAAGATACATTAAATTCCCTTTTTAATATTTTTTAAAACAGATCATGAGTTTGTATGTTGATGAAAAAGTCCTGAGAGTTAATTACCATGAGAAATGATTTCCAGTCTTCTGTTAATTGGAAAAGGTTTTTAATAAGGAACATTTTAGACTCTCCAGTATTAGGAAATTCAGAGAAATGTAGGTGTCTAGAAGAGGGCATGGACTAGCAAAAAGGTACTTGTATTCTGAACTATATGATAATTGTGCCTTTAGGAGCTATCTGATCATTTTAGTCAGTAGCTCTGTTCTGGGTAGGATGAATGTTAGAGGGTTATGACAGATCCAACATTTTAACACCCAGCCTCCCTGTTTTCCTTCTGCTTCTTGAGGCTGCCTCTACCTCAGAGCTATTTCACAGAGCTATTTGTCTGAGACCCGAGAAACCTAGGAAACTTAAGTGTGACTGGTAGGCCTGGGCACAGACGAGTTTTAGACTGAACTTGGCAAGGTCAACAGTCATCTTCAAAATTTCCTCAGGAAGTGTTCTGGCTCAGCAGCACTCTGTAAACACTACGCCTTTAGGGTAAGCTTCCTACTCTGCCATCCCAGGCCTTATTGTCTCCCAGGCTGTGGTCTCAAGTGGGCTACTTGACTTCTGAGATGTGTTACCCAAAAGATTTACAGTACCAGTGATGAACAAATACCCTAGCTTTATTGTGACTTTGCAGCTCTGCCTTTTTTGGGCACTTCTAGGTTAGCCAGTGGTGGTGCTTAAAATGAACCATTTTACTTCTAATTGCTCTGTTGTCTACATGCTCTGTTTCTCAGCATTCCACAGATGCCACGTTGCTCAAAGCTGTGCTTTTACCATATCTTCACAGATTCTGCCTCCTTGCCCTGCCCAGCCTCTCTGCTTGAGTTTCTCATGTAACAGCTGCTTGCATACGCTGCTGACATCCATCCATAGCACATGTCCAGCCCAGTGAGCTAAACTGGAACCAGCATGGCTTCAGTACGAGTAAACTGGCTATGTTCCAAGACTTTGCCACTCTTTTGCCATCTGATGTTAAAGTGTTTTGTTGAGGGGTAGATTTAAGCATTTCATTGGGGCAGAACCAAGTTTCATAGCTCTGTCAAAGGGGCATGATTATTATTTCAGTCTCTCTAAAGTGTGCTGGTTTTGGTGCATTACATACCGTCTTCTCTCAGTTCATGCACAGTATTGTCTTTGCAGATGTTTGACTAGGTGAAATTATTTTGTCTAAAGCAACATGCGATCGGGATCTTTCCACTTACTTTTCATTCCTTAGTATATTTGAGACAGGATAATTTGTAATCACTCAGGGGCTTTCCCAAATAAATACTTCAAGAGCATTGTTGCTGGCATTGAGCTGGTTCTCGACAATATTTATAAAGAATGTTGAACTATATTTACAGCTTTACCGAGGTTGTCTGAGGACTGAAACCACTTAGCAAAGTAGAATAGACTAAAATAGAAGTCCTTTTGACTTTGTTTTACTGCATACATGATGAAGAGTTGATCAAGCACATGGATTTAAAAGATGATTGTGAAACCTCAAGATCTTAACAAGTACATACGAGCAGTCATATTTGAGGAACTGGATCGCTGACTATGAAAACTTAGGAGATATCTCAATGATGATTCCTGTAAAGATACTGGATATATTAGTCATCTCCAGACTCCCTTTTAACCCAGATTTCTGCTTTTGCAGCTTACAAGTCTCTTCTGAAACTGCTATCTTCCTATTTATGGCATGTGGAAAAGCTCCTTAAATTTTCAAAGAATGGAGAGCCCTCATTCCCAAACTAGTGCCTCAGGCTCAAAACCTTAGTTGTAATTGTCTGTCTAGTCCCTTTGAGGTTTAAACTTAATTCCATGACAGAATGCCTTACCTGTAGCTCCTGCCTCTGCCTTTTCTCTGACATCTTACCAGTTTCCAAGTCCCATTTGGTCTGCAGTTGAAGAATCTTCTCATCACCCCTCACCTTCAGCTCTCTTCCTTCCCAGTCACCTTCCATGTGGATCACTGCAATTGCTTCCAGCTGAACTCCTGCCTCCAGGGCCCTTCTCTCTGGTCCCTCAGTCTAGCTGGTCTTCTGTCAAGTATAAAATGTTTCCAAGGCACTGCCACCCTTCAGAGGAATGCCCAAATGCCCTTGGTTCACTTGGAGACAAAAGACCCTTCACAAAGTTTTGTTGACTTACATGCAAATAGTTGCTAGCAGTGATACAGAACATTTACTCACACATGGTACAGCTTCTACAGTATGTTAGAGATGGTTTTTATGAGAATAAAAGTAGACATTCATATAAGCAAAGAATAGTAAGCTCTCACTGTTTTAAAATAAACTTTTGGCTCAAATCCTTGAGACTTTCTGCTCTGTGGTCTTCTATTTATATATTTAAGAATGCTGTGGGAATTCTTGGTTAGAAGTGTTAAAGACGGAAGACCTATCTTATACCTCTTAGTTCTGCTATATCCACATCTGTTTTGCATAATGCCAGTTAGAACCTCCCCTCATAGGAATTTTTCAGCCTAATTAAAACTTTGAGCCATAGCACATGTGAATGAATTGGAAAAGCTCTGGGGAGCCACATTTGTTAGATAATATAAGAAAGATCTAAGTTGTTAACTGTACTAGCTATACTTTTGATCTTTCATAGATTATATCAATGCATGTGAAAGATATGTTGAAAGGAATTTCAGGGATGCTGTATCTTTAATTTGTTTCATATTTAATTGGTAACGACTAACACTATTTGCGGGTCCCTTGGTTTCCTTTTACCTTTTATTTCCTCCTAGATTTCAGAAATACTGTGATAACTTAGAAACAAATATTTCAATGGCTGACTAAGGGAACTTTGAACTAAAACTAAATTCTATAAGTAATTTTATGAGAAAGTGTATAATGAAATTATATTCTTGTGTATATATACACATACATACATACATATGAACATGTTTTATCCAATCATATTTTCTTAGTGGGGATACAAAATTTTTTAAATTGTGCTTTCAAAAATTAAGAAATTGCATAGAGGAATGGCAGTAGGGAGGATAATAGGGTAAAAAGACTGAAAATGATAGTGGTGATAGACAGTGGAACTGTGGTGATGGGTATAATGTGATAAGCATGTTGACTGAGTTGTGAATCTGTTCTGAAAATTATATAGTATTCTAAATAAATGAAACAAAAAAAGTAAAAATTGAGATCTTACATTTCTTATTAAAGTTGTATGCTAAAATTTTGAACATTTCATCTATTTAAAACTCATCCTATTTTTTAATTGGAAATTTTAGCAAAGTTGATATGGAAATTACTTACAATTATTTAGTCCCAAGCCCAATAAGTGAAATATTTTTGAATACTAACACTAAAAGTACAGCATTATTCATAAATTATGATGTTTTAACATTTTTATTTTAAAATTTTCCGTAAGTATAACCCTAAACTGCATTTCCATATTTAAGTATACAGTTGTGAAAGCACTCTTACTTTATTACTTCTGATTTGCTATTATGGGATAATGATTCTTTACCTTTAGACTGTACGGAAATTACTAGAAAGAATTGATAGAAACATATTCCTGAGTTCTAGTCCCAGAGTTTGATTCCGTAGGTCTGGGCTGTTGCTGATCCTCCTGGACTACACTTGCAGAGCCACTGCTTTAGTAATTCTAGTACGTAGCGATTTATTATGATTTTCAACTATAATGAATTCAAGATATAGGCGAACAAAGGAAAAGTAAGGAAGGTTTATTATTGACTTTTATGGCTTACAGGAATGAAGGTGAGTAGGCCAACAGGAGGGAAGGAAGAGAGAAGAGGAGGAAGAGCTTTATTTATTTATTTTCATTTAGTTGCTGACATTTGTTGTTTACCCTGGGCCCAGATCTTGAACTCTGGACCTTGGGATGTCTGTGGGACTGCTCCGAGGTATATTAGACCACTAAGCCATCAGGGCATATCCTATACATTGCATTTTAACCATATTCCCTTTCATGCTGTTCTCAAGATGGTGAATTTTCTTATTTTGATGTAAACGTATATAACATTTAATCACTACATATATTTAAAATGCTGATAGTACGACTGATATAACTTGGTTATGACCAAATATACGCTTGCTAGTTTTTGTTAGTAATTTAAGAGATAGAGATTTCATTGACCTTTATAATACTGTTTGCATCAGTATTAGAAGCTCAATATAAAAGGTGTCTATAAAGCACATCACCCAGTGCCTGATACATAGTGAAAGCTAAGTAAATATTAGAATAAGTGAACGTGCAAACAGCTCATTTTCTAACAACATAATGGAGCTACTCCTTGGTTAGTCCAACTTTGAATACGTGAGAGTGATCTGATTCATCTGCCATTTCTTTGCAGAATTCTCATGTGTGTATTCCTGAGGGATGCTTATATCACAAGATATAAGCACCTGTGGGTGTCAAGTTAAACATAAAATTAAGCCTTCACTTTGCTGTTCCCTGTTAGTAGTACTTATTTACTGGAATAGGTGATAGTAGCTTAGCAAGTTCCTATGTGAATGACCAGGTTTTATTCAGACTGGCCTTATAAGCTTCTAAATGTCATTAAAATATTTTTAAACTAATCTGGAATATAAATTTATTGTATGAGCAAATTCGACATATGTCCTTATAAGTTCATAGGAATTTCCATTTCTTTATTATTGCATTCTAACCAAATGTATTATTCTCAAAATGTTGACTACATTGTAAATGTGTATATCTATGTGTATGTGTGTATGTGTATTTATGTCTATATATATTACATTTTTCCATTGTGTCAATGTTCAGTGATATTTTAGGTTTGTTTCTGATGACTATCCTGTTGATTATCACATAAGAATTATAATTGTCAAACTCTGTTCATATCAGTCTTCACAAAGATGTTTCTACTACTTGAGCAAATGGACTGAGGCACTTAGTGTTTCCAGGTAAAAATTAGGGGGAAGTTCCTTTCCTGTCCTGGCTTTGATGCCATGATTTTATGGAATCTAGCTTATAAAACATTTCTATATTGCTCCTCCTTAATTCATAAGGATCTGATAAAAAGTGAATTAGGTAGCTATTGTAAATGACTTAAGACATTGCTATGGAAGGTCCTCTGTAAGCCATACAGGTTTAGGAAGATGATTAATTCAGCTGTGAACATGCTGAGTTTGAGTGTCTGGAAAGATACATTGTCGATGACTAGGAAACATGAAAATTGAAACTGAGCTCAAGGCTCTAGGATCATTTTCAGTGGTCATCCCAGAGGTGATAATCAAATCCTTAAGATTTTACACACCTCCCCAAATATATGTTTACCAGGAAAACCAAAGACAAACATGGAGGAACTCCTGAGGCTTAGAAGGACTCAGAAATCTGAAAACTGAAAGTAGATGTATGACCAGGACTTCACCCAGGTCCTTCCTTCTGTGACCTGCTACCTGCTGATAGTGGCTGCTTCTGATAAACTAGTGAACAAAGGCTCTGCTATACTCATGTAGCTTATATTTGAGGTGAAGGGAGAATGAGATAATTTAGCAGTTGGTGATAAATATTGATGAAAAAGCAAGCAAGGTGGTGAGAAGAAAAGTAATGAGGACTCAGATGACTGGGAGGATATTGTTTGGGATCTGGGTCAAAGATCACCTCTCCAATGAGGTGACTTAGCAGAATGAAGTGACAAAGAGCTGGGAGGGAGCATACTGCGGTCTAAAACAGCAAGTGGAGAGTCAAGAAGGGTGGGTGATAGGGTGCTGCTCTCCCTGAGTATCATTAAAACTATTTGCTTAGCAGGTAGTTTACTTAATTCTGTTGTATTCAGATTTCCCCCGGGTTCGTTTGTTTTTTTAATCCATCATTGTGTTAACTCACTAGGCTACCCAGTTTCAGTATTGACTAGTGATGAACAGGGGTGGGGGTCTTGACTTCCTTATTCTCCTGACTGAGCACCCGCAATATGTTAGTTTGTGGACGTGAGGGAAAGCCCAGAGGCCAGGTTGTTGTGCCCAGTACGTAAGATAATCACACCAGAAGCAGGAAGTTGGAAGCAAGCAGAGGGTTTATGGCGGCAAACGAAAAAGAAAGTACACTCCTCAAGGTGAGGAGAAGCAGGTTGGGTTTGAGTGAACACGGACACCTGTCCCAATCGGGGAACACATTTTGTAAATGGAATTCTTTTGCTATTATACCCCCTCCCCCAATTCTCACCCCAGAATGCTTCCCAGGTAGGGATTTCCAGGAAAAGGGTGAAAACTTTTGAGAATAGATGTTCCCTTTGCTGAGCATGTCCCTTATCCATAATTCACTGTTACAATGAGCTTACTGTATGGGCCCATATACATGTTCAGCTGATCATAATGAAGCACAGGTTACTCCAAGGTCAGTTACAGAGGTCAGTGCGCATGTGCAGTCAGTCTCTATTCTTTGTTCACAAGAATGTATGTGCTGCCCTCCCATTGGTCAGAATTTTATCTGACCATTGCGTGGTCTGGTCTGCTGAGGTGTCCCCTCTTTCTCCTTTCCAGTCTCTCCCTAGGCTACCCTACTAACATTTTCACATATTTCTCCATCTCTTTCATCTGTTTTGGCATTTTTTTTTTTTTTTTCTATAAATTAGGCTTCCTTGGTGTAAAGACCTTGCTTTAGGATATAGGCCTTGCACAGTATAGGCCTGCATATTGGTCTGGAATGCTAAGCTTCGTTTAGTTGTGTGATCTCAGCACTCCACAAAATTGCTGAAGCTGAAACTCTCTTGTGTTGAGACCTGAGAGTCCAGTGTACAGGGTTGGAGTTGGGTGTAGGGAATGTATAAGTTATTCCCAAAGTCGTCGGTGTGAACAACAAGGTACAAGAGGAATGACCCTAGAGTTTTCTGCCCATCCACAAGAAGGCCACACTTCAAACATAGGCCATAGACAAGAACAAGAGAGACAGGGGCTGGAGGAAAGGGGGAAGAGGGAGGAGCACACGCTGAGATCTGTTAATCCCTCAATTCTCCAGGGGAGTAGCAGTCTCAGCAGAGGTCCTTAAACAAGTCTTGGCGTTGGGGGGGGTGGGGGGCGCATTGGAAGTTCTAGGAAGTACCTAGCAGATAGCAAAACTATTTAGCAGTAGCCCCAGGCAGGCAGAAACTGTTCTAATTATCTTCTTTGGTGAATGGAATGCTTCCTGCAGGGAATTATTCAACTCTGCAGCTGAGCTGCTGACCCTGTGTGCTCTCTCTTTGGCAGACCATGGAGAGGCAGCCTGTGGAAAGGCAGCCCTGAGCACCAACAGTTAGGTAGGTAGGCGCTTCCTTCAGTGTCAGCCTCCAGTGCCCACATCATGCAGAAATAGCACCTTGGTTTTTGTCTCAACAATCAAAAGCCACTTCCCAGGTGTGGGGTACCTGCTGAGAGGGAAAACCTTTCAGCTCTGGGAGAGTTACTGTTCAAGGCCTCTTGGGTCTTCAAACGACAAATTCAAACAGATCTAAGACAGATTGACTTCTACAAATATGAAGTTGCGTGTCCTTTCTCTTTGTGAAGCTAGTGGATCTGTTCCCTTTCAAAGGTAATATTTACTAAATAGGTCTGTTTTGCTGTGTCTTTGGGGAGGAGGTGAACTCTACATCTTAACAGTTTGCCATCTTGGAACTGATCTCTGCCTTTCTTAACTCTTGTAGTGGGAAGACCTCTGGAATATTCAGGAGGCACGTCATTCAACTAAAACTTGACTACTGCTCATTCTGAAACATTAAATGAATCATTTGAAAACTAGCAAATCTGACCTTTTTTCCTCAGAGCTTTTTGTAAAATTTGAATATTAAAAAGTGGTGTATTTTGAAGAAAGTACTTTTGTATTAGATGAGAATAGACATGTTATTTTAGAACTGTATTGCTTTGATTTTGCTCTGCAATTAAAACAAAGCTGCCTGGAGGCCGATTAGCAAGACTGGGCAAGTTGTATCCCGGGTCTGAGCCTCCAGTCCTCTCTTCTGCAGTAAGATCTTTGTTGTTATATGCAGGAGCCTCAAGGCAGTTGAGGAGATGAAGAAACCAGGAGGAGCAGGTCCTGCTTTTATTTTATGTATTGGTTTTACTCTCTAGTTTATTTCAAAAAAGTTAAGAAAATAAGGATGTTAGAAAACCATTCAACTAGATGATCTTCGAAATCCTTTCAATTTGTAGAGTTCTGTGAGCTATTTCTGTTAGTTCTCAAGTATATGTCACTACCATGTAATTTAGCCACAAGAATGTTTAGATTTGACTTGGTAACGTCACATGTTTCTGACAGATGTATTTCTTGTCTAATTTTTTACATGATAAAAAGGGCTTCCCAGTGTGTTTTTATTATGTTTAGTACTATTTGTTGTGTGATTGGTTTTGAACTCTAGTCAAGAATTGAAACAACTGTCATTTTATATGTCTGTTTTTGGGGGTTTTTTTTAGCCTTTTGATAAACTTTATGACTTAGAGTATTCGGACACTCTGAAGAGAACAGGAAAAGAATGTTAGAGTGGAACTTTTCTCCTTTCTTTTGGCTAAAATGCTTATATGAAATGTTGCCAAGAGGTTCCTGTAGATGTAATATTACCTTGTATACTTTTAGAATGGATGAAGCCAGGCATCTGCTGGTTAAAATATTTTATTTTTGACTAGGAAAAATAAATGAAAAGTGCTTAATAAAAGAACTGTTGAGTGTTTCCTTAGAAGTATTGTATCTAGTTTATGGTCGTTCTTCATACTAGCATTCACTGCAGAGGACATGTTCTTATGTAGTGGTTGCTGCCACTGCTTTGTCTCATGAAAAACAGTATAAAATTATAGTCAGGGATGGCAAATAATCAAGTGATTCCTTTAGTAAACAAAAAGTTTTTTCTATCCAATCATAGGCTGTTTTTTTCTTTTGCTTTGAAGGGCGAGGGGACTGGCTCATCACTTGGGTGTTTTCACATTCTGTACATTTATTACAATTTATATATTTTACATTGAAGCAGACCTATCACACACTGAAGCAGAATACCTATGTTCAAGTCTAGGGAGAGATCTGTGTGTTTCTCATTGTTTCTACGGGACTGACCACTGTGGAGGAATGAAGATGAGTTTATACTGTCAATGGAGCGGCTTTGTTGTGATGTAATTTCAGTAGCTGCTCATGGCAGCTGTTAGTCGAAAGTAAACCGAAAGCCAGCTGGTTTTGATACCACAGTGGTCCAGATCAACAGGGTCTGTGAAACTGGGATTCAGTTATGGCAACATGAGACTCTCCCAGCTAACTCTCTCAGATGTGTTTCATTTGACACTTCGCCATCTTGTTCCTTTGCTTAACTTGCCCTTAACTTAGCTTCCTTAGGGGAAGAAATTGCAGATCTTCACAGAGGAATAGACTAGTTTCTTAGCTAGCTTAGTATTTTTCCATTATTTTGTGACCATAAGATTTTTCAAGTTAACATTGATATCTTGCTTGACCTTCTTTTGTTTCTCTCACAGATATCAAAAAAACAGCAGAAATACATTGTATTATACTGTCAATAAAAAGTGATGTTTAGAGGCTTGGGGTCCAAGAACTTCTTGAATGTGGACTACTGCTAGAAAAAGCTCTCTAAGTCTTTGTTGCCAGTTGAATGAAGAGTGATGTGAAACCAGTGCTCTCTCTATGGTGAGCTTTTTTCCATGATTGAAAATTTCCTGGATCTCTCTTTGATAGTAGTAGACTTTCTCTACCTCTGCTGACTGCTTACTGTGCCTCTGCCACATTGTGGCTGCTCCTTTTTCCTTTAATAGATGCATTCCGTTCTTCCCACCCAAAGAACATTTTATCTCTTAGGCATTCCATATAGACTTTGATAATTAAAAACAAAGATGCCAGTGAGGGAAAGTTAGAAACTACTGCAGGTCCCAAGCAATTCCTAGTTTCCTCTGCCAGCTTTTACATGTGTTTTATAACAGTTTGTATTTGGTATCTAGGTAGAAAATGGATACTGAGAGATCCAGCTACTCTCAGAGTGAAAGTAGTAACTCAGAAAGGAGAAAATTGTTGGACTATAAAATGAGCAGATTGCCTTTTCTGTGTCTTTTTCTATCCCATCAAAGCACCAGCTTGCTCCATCTTCACCAAACGTTAAATTAAATGTCTCATTTATCATGGTAGCTCTGATGTTCAAAATTATACATGTTGCCATAATTCTTATGGATAGTGAGGGTACATGCTTTCATGGAGACAGATGGTACTTTTGACAGTCTTTATAATGCTAGTAGGCTGATTGGACATCAAAATTTTATACTCACACTATTACCTTAATTGTAGAGAGATTCTGGGGTGGCTGGGAAAGTCATCTGACATGTGTTCTCTTTCTTTGCACTGCCAGGGTTCTAAATATTTATCAGTCATTACTTAGTTATGCTCTGTAATGCCATACCGCCTTTAGAGGGCATTAGGTAGTTTCACTGCAGTAACTAAGAGAAGTATTCTTATCAATCTATTAGTGAACTTCACCATTTATGATGTTCAGATTATTAAGGGCAAATCTCCCTCTCCTCCTCAAATTAAAATGATACAAAAATGCATTGAGGGCACAATATTTTACACTCAAAATACTTATTTTTTGAAATATGGCTATGTCACATTTAAATTCTGATAACTGAATTTTTAATCAATTCAGTTTGATGGAATAATCCAATCTCATTTTTGTTCCTATTTAACCGGAACAGGGTATATTGAAACACATTGAAGTATATTGAAGTATACTGAAATATAATCAAAACTTTGATAACAGCCTTCTGGGTTACTGTGGGAATCATCGCTCTCATTTATAGATCACATTAAATGTTTGCTTTAGTTATGCACTAGTTCTGTAGCCGAAAATTTAGAAATACCGGTGTGACCACATTGTGGCATAGACTCTGTTATCTCCTGTTAATGGAATGTCGTTTCCTTGACTTGTGGTTTCTAAGTTCTTCCTTGAAGAAAGTCAAAATCCTCACCTAAAAAGAAACAAGTTACCTAACATGGAAGATTGAAAATGAAATCTGATTCTTTCTGATACTTTTAGTGCCAACTACTGAACAAAAGACTTCTTTAAGAAAGCAGTTGGTTCAGTGGTTCTGTCTTTGAATATGAGCCATCTCGTATATTAAACATTTTTCATTAAGTGCAGCAGTGCCAGTTTCTGTTTTCAACTCCTCACATAAAACCACTTCTGTCAGCAGGCATTCTGTTAAATACCCCAGCACATGTGTTGGACACCAGAGAACAGACATACAAGACAAGGATCCTAGTTTCAATAAATTTAAATCCAAATCAACAAGGGAACATTTTAAAGAGCAGCTACAAACAAGGGTTGTGTGTTAAGACTTTAGCTAGGTTGGTTAGACTAGAGGGATGAATCACTCCCCCCCCACCCCCCACCCTTCCCAAAAAAAGAACAATTTTTAGAACACACACTGAGGAATGCCTCCTTAAGGATGAGACACTTAGAAAGTATGTGTGTAGAAGGGAAAAATGGTTTTGTGAAGCTGGAGTCCGTGAACTTGGTTTCACACTTGCTTGTGGCGTTTGAAATGACAGGAGGTGGAATGACTTTGCATAGAGAGCTGCAGGGAGTACGGGACTGGAGCTCTGACTGGAGGTCTAGATTGGAGGGACTGATTCCTCTTCAGTCTCAAGCAGTTGATCGAAGGCATGAAAATAGTACCATACAGCAGGGCCACTTGAAGAGGGAATTGGTGCTGGCTAGAATGACCACAAGTTTAGGAACAAGTGGACAAAGAAGGGCTTCTTCCAACTTTCCACCTAATGTTTGCCTATGATTTCTATGGTTTCTGCTGCTCTGTGTACTCCCACTGTTCTACTGTTATTTGTCCTTCAAAGTTCAGCTCAATTCCTTTTATTCTAAAAACCTCAGAGTGGTTGGCAATGAGCTGAGGGAGAAGACCTGAAAGATAACATGCGAAGGTGTGTAAAATCCATGTGTTGTTACAGGTATTTTCCCAAATCTTTCAGATTTATGGTCTTTATTTTACATCTATGTTTATCAGTGTACTTTTTGGTTAATTTGAGATACATAATTTTACTTGAATGCTATAATTTACCAGCACTTAAAACAAACATGTTCTCTCCTTTTGAAGATATGAGTAAATTTGTGCATTTGCTATACCTTTGAAAATTTTTAATATATTATTTGATGAATAACATTGACTCCATTAACTCTCACCTGACTGAATTTCCTTCTGGCAAGCATTGACTAATTGTATTTACGAGAGAGGGATTGGGGAGAAAAAAGAGGAGACCTGAGGTCAGTTAGAAAGACACTTTTAAAGTAATATATTTGTGTTTTATGATTTTATTTTTGTTCAAGTATTCATATAGAAAACATTTACCTTTTCTCTGACTATGACATGTCATTTAAGTTTTACGTGTGGAAAAGGAGCATGTGGAAACATAAGCTGGTTTTAATACTTATTCAGAAGTAGTCCCATTGGGTATTTTAACAAAAAAAATCCTGAATAAAGTATATTTAGTCATCAAAATGGGTAGTATTAAAGCTAATAAAAGAGGTATAGTATGCAGATACCTTGATTATTTAAATGGTATGAGAATTTGGAGAAAAGTTTGGTTTTTTTTTTCTTCAAAATTAAATATAATATTTAGTCTCTTGGGGTGACCAGACCAGAAATGCAATAAGCATTATGGATTTTAATGAGTAAAGGCTTTATTTAGAAATGTATAAAATAGGACTAAATGCCTAGGTACTTTCTGGATATCGTAGGTGGAATACTTGAACCATGTTATCCTGGCTTTTTGTTTTGAAATTATTTGCTTTTACATGATAAAATGCATTGTTTTTGAAAGCAAAATTTAAGAAATTTTAAGGCATAAGTGATACCAGAGTGAAGGCTAGTCCTGCTCAAATTGATTTAATCAGTGAATATTGGAAGAATCAAGTTTAATGATCATACATATATGGTAGCAGTACAAAGCTTAAGCACAACCCTTGCCCAGCAGTGGTACAGATGTGGACCAGTTGGCATGTGAGACATTGATAGGCAGCTCTGTAAGTTATAGACCTGTTTTCATCATGTTTTAGAATGATGAGTAGGTGCATGTTATTCATGATGATTAACCTTATCATTTGTGTGGATTTTGTGTTAACTCTTTCTTAGAGTCCTAAATTAGAAGGAGTGACTTCTCAGCTAGATTGTCGTTTAAGGAGAACAAGTGATGGTAGAGACACGGCCTCCCTCAGATCACTTAATAGAATTTTGAAGTCACTGCTGTCCTGAGTCGGCCTCAGTTTTGCAGTTTTAAGAACTAAAACTAATATATAAACTAGAGCTCTGATTTATTAATCCATAAATACCAAAAGCTCCATGTTTGCCAAACAGGCTTCTCCCTCTGGGTATCAGGGTAATTAACTGTTACATTGGTGAACCTAGAATCTTTTCAGAGATAAAAATAGTTTCAAGAGAGATTTCATTTCAGTACTATCCTCTCTTCTAGCAAAAGATCTTGTGGAGAAGATTTTTCTCCTAATCTTACTCTTTTGCTTTCCCTGACAGGACCAGAAACCTAGACTTTCTTTCCCAGTGCTTCCTACTTAAAACTGTCCCCTTGTCCAATTCTAGTGGTAATTATGCATGAGAGAGCATAATCCCATTAATTCTGTTATGGACGTTAAAATGTTTTTTTAATTATAATTTCTTAATGTTCTTGAGGAGAATACGTTTACCATTTCTTATTTTATTTTCAGCCATATCTATTGTTACCCTTATTTTAGTGATATTTTCGAAATTTCTCTCCCCACTGCATCTTGATGTTCCTTGTGAGGATATTGAAGTAAAGAGGGTAATAAAATTTGAGGGCTTCTTTTTTAGTCTCTATAAAAAGACCATCTGGACAGGGAAGGACAGGTTTTTTTTCTATGATTAGAGTCATCGTTGTATCCCCAGGGTATTGGCACATGAAGGGCAGAAGAATAATTGTATTCTCTTGCAGGTTTTTCATGATACATTCTTTTTGAAGTCTTCTTAGTGTTTCCCCACAGTTACTCTCAAACTCCTCACTGATGTTTTCCCATTAGTCTAAGTTGACACCATCTGTCTTTTATTCTCTTCTACTGCTCCCCATCTGCATTGACTAACTCCAGGTCACACTATAATCTTCACCGGGGCAGTGGTACCTGATTCCATTGAACTCTTTACTTCAGCTTCACCATCATAAAAGGCCATGTAGTAGGTTCCTCTTTCTCTATTCTTGTCTCAAGTTTTTTCCTTTTCCTCCTCTCCCTTCTTCCCACTCTAGTTGCATACTGTTGGCATTCTCTGATCACAACACATTTTGAGGTTTTATGCCTATCTTTGTAGTAACTCCCATTTTGCTGACAACCATCCTACTGTGTATGCTTTATGCATCTTTACTGCTGAATTTATCACACTGTTTTCATTCTTTTTTGCTAGACTGTGAGTTCCTTCAGCATCTTAATGGCTCTGAAATCTAACATTGCTTGGCATATAAATTGTTTTTGATGTAAACATGGATACATTGTCATTCTTTTCCTTCAGTTTGTTTCCTTTTCATTGAAAATCTTTTGAGTGCCTACTATGGTTGAGGCACTTTTATTGGTGCTGAGAATATAGTGGTGATTCAGATTAAAACAGTCCTTGCTCTCACTGAACCTAGAATATGTGGTTGGGGGATGCAGAGCAGTGAATGGGAAGACACCATACAGCCTATTATGTATTTCATTAGTGATCAACAAAATTTGAGAAAGCTTTGTAATGTAATGGTGGTTGTTATTTCTTGGGCTTTCTTCAAAAAACTGGAGATGTTAATGCAAAAGTATGTTTGTCTTCTTGAAAACACAGTATGCTTAATAGCATATGAAATCTAAACTGAATAAAGGAGACTGAAAGATAGCCATCATTTCTCTAACTTATTGAAGACAGGGACAGAAATAAGTGATTTTATTACAGTTGTTAATCTACCTTACTTCAGCTTGGTGCCTTTTTAAATCTAGAATTTTCACTCTTATTCTAAAGAGCCACTTAAGAAATTGGAAATCACTCAATGCGTCATTGCTTAAATCGGCTAAAAAGTGACTTTAATAAAGTCAGTGTTTTTGATGATACTTCAGAACTGTCAGCTTTCTCTTTTTTTTAACCTGTGCCTTTATTAAAGCACCTAAGAGATTAGCATCGGTCCTAAGCTGGATATGTTTTTGGCAAATTGTTACGTGTCCTACTTCCAAAACCAAGTACTAGAGTATACTATACATTAGGTATATTTACACATGAATATTTATAAGTAAAGCATGAAAAACATAATTAAAACTCGTACCCGAATAAGGCTGGAAATCTTTTTCTGGAAATATTTTTGTTCTTTCATTTAGAAGTTAAGTTTTCCAAGAAATTGGAATTTAGTTTACAAACAGAATTTCATGTTAAATTTTGTTAGCAGGAATATTTATTGAAAAGAGCTTAAATTTTCTGCACTATTTTAAAAAAGTATTTAATGTTTTCCTTTTAATAGAATGACATCATTGGCAAAGCTGGAGAGAGCCAAATTTTGGTTGTGAAGGACCTCTTTCTAGCTGCATTTGATTATTAGTGAGAGTGATTATGATATTGTTGGATTTCCAAAGATTATTCCTTAGAGTGTTAATAAATGACCTTTAGAAAGTGTGGGAGTCAGATAATTCTCAGTTATTGAGTTACATGAGGTTAAATAGGTTCATGGGTCCTAAGATTTCTCAAAGTATTTAAAATGTCCCATATATTGCTTCTCAGACTTGAAGGTGTACACAAAAGGTTCTTATGCAGTAGGTCTGGGATGGGACCTGAAATTTTGCATTTCTTACAAGTTCTAAAGCTCTGCCAATGTAACTAGTCTACATAACACATTTTAAATAACATTTTTAGGAATCTCTATGAGAAAGCATCATTTCCAGACTCACTAACCTTAGGAACCTTGTCTGGTACTAGGAGAGCTTTTAGATACTCCATGGAGTCTACTCTGAGAATTTTAAATTTTAAATTGAATCTTCCAATTTATGAATAAATCAATTTATAATTTAAATAGAAATCTAATGCAGAACGTCTAAGAAATCTAATGCAGACCTAGATTATTATCAGACAGAAAGCTTAGTGTAAATCCCAAGACACTGAAAAATCATTTAGCTAGTTCACGTAAGAAGAAAAATCAATACTTGAACTAAAAAGACAACCACTGCACAATATAGCAAGTTGTTACTAGATTATATACTCTTTATCTTTAATAGATCTCATAAATATTTTTAAATACCTAAGTCCTTAATTAAATAATTTTACTTTATTTTTATTGCCTCTAGTAATTCACTTATAAGTTACCATATTTCTAAATCCCCATATGTGCTGTGCTAGTGATTTCATTAGTCTTTAATCTTTGTTAACACTAGCATTTGATGTGAAAATCTAATAATAAAATCAACCTTTTCTTTACGCAGCTAGAGATTTGATATGGTTTATCATATTTTTAATTGTAAGTGATATAGAACAACAGTCTAGGGAGGTTTTGAGAAATCTGTTGAGCCTAAAGCAATTTTAAAATATAAAACTTAATAAGATTAATACATTATAGGTGAACTTTTCCCCACCTGGTCCTTCTGCTGCACCTGGAATGTTATCCCCGTTTATACGTGCTTATTGAAACCCTTCTTTGAGCACCTGCCTTAGTGCCTCACTTGTCTCAGGTTGCATTTTATTGTAGTTGTTTATTTGTCTTGGCTTTTCTTTTAGATTGTAAACTGAATTACAGGTCAGAGTCCTATTCATCTTTATATTTTATAGTCTATAACACCTAGTTTATAGTGTGATACAGAATAAGTGGAAGATCAATAATGCATTAAATAAATATATCTTCGTAATATAATTCAGCATGTGAAATTTGATTTTTCATATAATTCTTAAAAATGTTAGTTATTTTTTTCCTTTTCCTCATTTCCTGTCTTAATGGTTATATCATTTAGTATTACTTATTCATCCCAACAAGTCATCCTAAATCTCAGGATTTTGGTTGGCTCAACCAACAGTGATTTTTAAATTTTTCACTATTCTCTGTTAGTAAAGAGGGTCTCTTGCTGTTCTTCCTTGAGCTCCTTCAGGTGGCAGCACTCAGCTGGTGACTTGGCAGACTTTTAAGGTGGTTTATTTTACGTATTCGGAGATCCTGGCTGGAATGGCTGGATCTCTGGGCCTCTGTCTCTGTGGCATCTTTTAATTTAGAGCTCAAAATCCAAATGAAGAAGCTGCAAGGCCTCTTATGATTTAGCCCCAGCTGCTGTTGCGTAAGATCACAGCTGCCCCATCCTCTGAGTCCCAGGAAGCCAGCCTCACATTCAAGGGGGTGAGAGCTGGTCCCTGTATCTTCTTCAGCACAAAGCACTGTTATCAGGAGTTGCTATCTATTTCTTGCTGTCAAATTAAATAAGAATATTAATATAATTTTACTTTCTTCAGCTCCTCACAATTCTCATGTTGATATCATATGGAATTTATTTAGACTTAACCTACAATTTTTTAGAATTTATTTGCTTAGCACTGTTTCTTGTGTCCCAACCCTTCCTCTTACTTGTTATTTGATGGCACAACTTCTTTTCAAGATTATGAGGTCCTGAATGTCCTAAAATACCTTTATTTTGCTTTCATATTTGAAGCATAATTTTTAGTCAGTGCTTTGGTATAACGATTTTTATTTCTAAGATATTTTAAAACTTTAACTGCGAATGGCTTATCTAGTATTCCTTGCTATATCCATTGTAGTTGATGAGTTACAGTGCTAAGCTGAATCTCATTTCTTTGTAAACAGTTTATTTTTCCACTATAGTCTATATTTACAATTTTTTCTTTATCATGGAACCTAGAAATTTCAGTTGATTTTGTTCAGATGTAATTTATTTTTTTCATTAGTTTTATTTGTATATTGCTTTTAAATAATTAGTTTTTCCCTCTGAAAAACTAATTTTTCATGTCTTAATTTCTCGTAGTTTTTCTCCCTTTTTCTTTCCTTCTAATACTCTTAGCAAGTAAATGTAAGTCCTGGATCTAGTCTCTAGTCTTCAAACTTCTCTTTTATATTTTTTTATTTCTCTCTCTCTGTGTGTCTCTGTCTGTCTCTCTCTCTGTGTCTCTCTGTGTCTCTCTCTCTCTCTGTCTCTCCCCCCCTTCTCTCAGAGAATTATTGAGATCACTCATGAAATATTCTTTTTAAAAAATCAATCTATTATTCATTTCATTGATTGAGATTTTTACTCTTATCCTTAGCTCTTTTTCAAGGTCTTTTCATGCACATGGTTTTTACTTTAAGCACTAAAGTTATTACTTCTACCTATCCTATTTAAGTTTTCTGTTTAGGGAATTTGGTTCCTTCTGGGCTTCTGTAGCTGACTGAGCTTTGCTCTGTCAGGATCACTCCTTTGCCTGTGGCAATTGTTTGAGCTTGTCCAGGGCTGAAGTTGGTCACGTAGCTGCACATTCCCCCTCAATCACCTGACCTATGCTCAGACCTAAGCACTGTGTTCTGTTATCCACTGACTTAACCTCTGCAGCGACCTGACCAAGTGTTCTAACCCCTAATACAGGCTTTTTCTTTTTTATATTATGCTTTCTTCCCATTACTTTGCCATAGTTCTGTAGCCATTATTTTTCTGATCGTTTTGGTTTGCCGATGGCATTTAAAAAATATCTAGACTGGCCAATTTTCTTACCTTAGGGAAAAAAATGCCTTTTCTTTTATTCCGTGGTGCCATGAGTTGGAAAAAAGTGGCAACTTATACTCATCTTACCTCCTGTTCCGGTTATTCCAAGTTGTAATTCCATTATTGATAATATGTATCCTAACTTTCTAAAACTTTAATATTCCAGATGCCTCCACTTTCTCAACGTTATAGCATTTGTAGTTTTATAACATTTGTAGCATCTAAATACTATAAAGGATCACAAACCCAAAAAACAAGTGACCCTAAAGTACTTTATAAAAAGATATTTCCTTTTATTCTTATTTGTTCCCCATAAAAAATAAGATGCAGTTTTGGAAAGATTGAATCATAGGATTTATTTATCCAACATAGGATATTTATCCTATCATAGGATATTTAATTTTATTAACAGTTTTGCATTGTTTGCCTAATATTATAAGAACCTTGACAGTACTCAGGAACTCAGGGAACACCATTTACATAGAATAAAATGTGAATGGCTGTGTCTGGGTGTGAACAGGGTTGACCCTGGTGTTATGTATTACTCATGTGGTGGTGTTTTTTTCCAGAAATTATTATTGATTCATATATGGAGTTGCAGGCATTCTAGTTTGCACTACAAGCTTCCCCACCTTTTGAAATGTAGTCCTTCAAGAAATTTATGAGTCATAAAATTATATTCAATGTAGCTTTATAGCCACAGAAGTTAGTGTCCAAAAATGATAATCTTTAATAAAGTTATTAAACACTGTTGTAATCTATTAATAAATACTCTATTATTATATATCACAGCTAGTAAGAATTTATCATGTTTGTGCTACTATATTAGTATATTTTTCTATTCAAGAAAAACAACTAGAAGAGTGCATAAAATGTATATATAATTTGAAAATACTGATATTTTTAATACATCCATTAGCTCTTATCCATGCCAGGGAAACTTCCCAAAAGTTCTTCATCTGCCTTTCAGAGATAACAGCCCCCCTTTTCCCCATGGAAGTAACCGTTTTTCAGTCTGTTGTGATAATTATTTTCTTGGTACCTATGCATGCATTGTTAAAAAACATGGTTTATTTCACCTATTTTTAAGATTTTAAGCAAATGGAATTCTCCTGTTTGTTTTTGCAGCTTGCTTTTTATTCATCATTATGCTTATGAGAGTCATTCTTATATAGAGCTGTCATTTGTTTGTCATTTGTTTGTTTTATTGCTGTTGGTGAAATACATTGCATGAATGTACTACAATATATTTATTCCATTGGTAACAGTCATTTGGATTATTCTTAATTCATGACTTTCACAAAGAGTGCTACCATGGCCATACTTATATATCTCTCCAGGTGTTTGTGTGCAGGAGTGTCTCTGTAAGATCAAAAATGGAATTACTGGACTGTGGAATATTTGTTTCAGCAGGCTAGATAAATGCCAAAATGAATTTCAGAGTGATGGTCCAAGTTACTTATCAGCAGCCTGTGATACTTAACTATTGTTTCCCACTCTTGCCAAAATTTGATATTGGTAAATGCTTTGCCATGCTGATGGTTATGTACTGACATCTCTCTATAGTATGAATTTATATTTTTTTCCAATTACTAATGAGGTTGAGCCCCTTATTGTTGACCATTTAGATTTTCTCTTTTCTAAAAGGTCTATTCACACCTTTTGCTTACTTTATATCAGGTTATTTTTGCATTGGTCTTTTGATGATAAAAATAAATCCATATTATGATAAAGTGAAATAAGTCAAAAGAAATGTAGAATATAAAGAAATAAACAGACAAACAACAAAAGCCTAATTCTTGGCCTCTTATAGTAGAACTGAGGTTATGTGGAGGAGGAGTGGTAGGAGTAAAAAGCAGTGGGGGGTTCAGTGGACAGCAGTGGATGACTCTTAGAACTTTGGTGGTGGACCTGGTGTAATATATATTTGATGAAGAGTGAAAGCCAGTACATGTAAATCTTATGTAGTGTTATAAATCAATGATAACTTCAAAGAAATCCATAAATCAAAGCATCTGATTGCTATACGTAGTTTAATCTCTAGAATTACTATGCTATTTGGCATGCTCTCTTCTAAACAACGTCTTGCCAAGAAATTTTAATTTCTTGGCTGAACTGCCTGATTCGAGATTTAGTATATGTAACTATCACTAATCTTCCTAAACTGTTGCAGAGTTTGGTAATGCTTCTTATTTCTAGGATTTTTAAAACTATAGCTGTGAAAAGTTTATCTAGTACTCTTTTTAGAATTCTATAATAGTTTCCATATGGTACTTAAAATGCATAAGATATTTAACTTTTCTGGCATATTTCTAATTTCCTAGGTACTTTATTCTTCTGTAATATCTGTTTTAGTTTTATGTAAGCACGTTATCTTTGCTATGTAGGATCCTCAGTAATTTTTTTCTGTTCTTAGCAATATTTGTTCATCTAATGCTTATCTGACAATATTTTATTGTCTTATATTATTTACACTGTACTTTAAATCATATTTAAATATTCATGCTTATTTTCTGACCTTTATTATTTTTCTTCTTTTTTTTTTTAAGAGTAAGGCAAGGAGTGGGGAGAGGCAAAAAGAGCACTTTTTAAAATATCTTTTATTTTGTTTCTTCTCCCTGACCCTGGGTTGTGAAACTGGATCCTTGGACTTTACATGACCCATCCCTCAACTGTACTGGCCACCTGACCCACAAGGGCATACCTTCATCTCTTTTAAAACATCGTTCTTTTATTTTTACCAATTTTGAGTGTTCGTTATCAGTCATAAAATTTTCTGAGACTCAAAATGAAATTATGAGTGTGTGTTAAACTCCAGATTACTAATACAACAAAGGAGAGAAAAATATATGTAGAGTCCATTTATTGGATAATATGAAGCAAAGTATGCTTGTTATACTTTAACCAACAATTACATAGATATTAATAAAATCATAGGTATAGTAACCATATATTTTTATGTATATGTGATCTGCAAAGAAAGCCTTTAGTAATCACCCTAGAAAGTATATGACCTACAGCTTTGAGTAGAAAAATTTTGTTAATCATAGTTCACCATAAGAGTGAGGTACGCACACACACACACACACACAAAATAATGCTAATGGTTTCATGTAAAGCTTCTTTGTCTTCAAAAAAGATAGTGAAAACATAACTGTTCACAGCCTTCCAAAAAGTGTTTCTCAAGGCTCAAAGTGTGCAGTTCTACAAATGATAAAAATAGAGACCTGGGAAAGAGGAAATTTAGTAAGTAAAGGCTGGGGTAAAATAAGAACACACGTCTAAGATTTGGTCACAAACTCATTTCTGAACTTGGTACAGCCCCAGCAGAGAGAAAGAGTGCTAAGAAATCCAGTTTCCATCATTCCCTCAGGAAAAGCGTAGAATCTGGCCTTCAGGTGAAGCCTTTTTTTAAAAAAAATTTTTATTATAGTGCTTATTCTACACATTAAAGTAATTTCCTATGTATAGGTTCCCCATTTCTTACATATATTTCAACACCATGCCCTTCCCCACATTACCAAAAGTTCTTCTCCATTGTCCAGTGGGCTCCATTACCATTTTCCCCTGCCTGCCCTATTGCCTTTTGGTAACCTCAGTTCTGTTGCAGGTTTTTTAGGGTTGGTTATGTTTCATCTGTTCCTTTGTTTTGTCTGTTCACATTCCCTGGTGAAGTCTTTTTACAGAGGGGTGTGATGTGATATATAACATTCTGAAAAATTCACATCAATTCAGAATGTAGAAATTTTCTTATCTGAGTGTTCAGTCTCGAGATTTAGAGAATTTTGTTTCCTATTTCTAACACATACCCAGTGCAGGATTTCTTTTGCTCCATTCCTGCTACTTGATTATCTCAGCTGTCATTCAGTATATCCGTGAGGGAGAATATATCACCTCTAGAAGCAATCATTTCTTGAAATTCTGAATATTTGATTCCCAGCTCCAACAAGAAAGATTTTCCTGAGCTTAGCCTTGTGATTCTAACCTTTCGTTTGATTAAAAGTAATATAGCCATTGGCCAAATTTGATTCAAAGTCTAACGACAGCAGTAATACAAGATAATGCAAGTATGCTACAGAATAGTTCATTTTTGGTTTAACTCTTGGGATCCTAACCTAAAATGTCTAGCCTTGCTTGTTCATGGCAGTCTGTCAGATTCAGCCAGCCACTTGTTTGCATGTTCTTCCTGGATGCTTGGCTGAGTTTTGAACTCAAAAGGAGCAGGAGCATTCTTTTCATCCTTATTTCTTTCTTTCTTTTCTTTTTTTTTTTTTAGAGAGAGGAGGTAGGAGCACTTTATTTTTATTTAGTTGTTCCCATTGGTTGTCCGTCCGTCTGTCCGTCCCCCCTGTTTTGAACCCTCGTCTTGGGATATATGTGGGACTGCGCCCAGGATTTACTAGACCTCTAGGCCATCAGGCTGCACCCTCATCCCCATTTCTGTGCTTGGAAATAATGCCTGAATCCCCCCTGCTGCTATTTTGAATGGATAGATTTGTGCCACCCGTAACTGGAAGTGAATATGTCCCAAGTGGCATGAAGGAGAGGTGTCCGTGCCATTTTTCCCTTCTTTTTGTGAGCTTAAGTATTAATATCAGTAACAGCCTAAGATCATCCTGGTTTTTAGTTGTCTTGTTTCATTCATGGTCCACTCATTTTGCCCCTGAACCTAAAGTGCTTGCTTTTTTTTTTCCAGTGAGCTGCTCAGCTACCCTAAATATAAGACCCTAAGTTTGTCCTTTTTTTTTTCCTCGAGACAGTTCATTACTGAAGTGTATTAGTGTTTTTCTTATTTTAATTTTACCATCTCACAAGTTCAGTAGTCTTAGTCACTGAAGAGCTCGAGCATGTCTTATATATTATTATATCATGGTTCTAGATTTTGCCTAGGACTGAGTCAAGACCAGAGCTCTCTAACATTACATTAGGAACTTCAATAGGTTGATATATTTTGCTCAACTCTTCAGTGATTTATAGATTGTGACAATCAGCAGTTATTCTTGTACCAGCCCTATTTCTGTACTGATTATAATATCTTGGGGGCGCTTCTAACTTCATGCCTGCCTCACTGGAATCTAGACACTCAATTTTCATTATTATATATCAGAGATGGTAATTAGTCCAGACTGGCACATCTTTTCTTTAGTGTGTCCCTTTTTGGTTCTTATAAATCATCCCTTGGATAAAATCTTTTTAAGAATCTCACCCAAGAACTGTGTCTAGCTCTCCGGTTTGTGATATGAAGAAAGTCTACTTTCTTCTTTCCAAAAAACAGAAATGGCATTTTCCTGCTTCTAGTTTTCTTGGCATCTCTTCCATTCTCTGTGATTCTTCTCTAAGAATCCCCCAAATAATTCAGCAATCTGTAAGTTTTCTCAGGTTCTTAGAAAGTGGTTGCCCGAATCAGGCAAATTGAGGTCATTGAGGAAAACACAGGGCTAATTTCTCATAGTCTCTTTGCTATAAGTACTCATTGCTTTTTTTCCCCCTTTGTTAATTAACAGAAAAAATAACATCATTCAATGACTCTAGTCTTAACTGGATTCCTTCAAACTCCTTAAATTGTTATGGGAACCATAAGAAATGGACAGGAAACCTTAATCGATTTTGAACTGTTCAGTATATGGCATCTCTCCTCTGCCCCATGTTGGTTGTGTATTTAAGGGCTTTTCCGGAGTTGAAGAGTAGGGAAGTGTTCTCCCCCTCATTTATGAACGGATACTGTAGTCATCATTCTTTATCCCATGAGTGTTAGTGGTTGCTTGCAATGTGTTCAGTCTTTGAGAAATCAAAGAAAAAGAAAATTATCCCTGCATATGAAAATCTCCTCTTCTGCTGAGTAGTTTTTCACACTTTTATAAGACTCTCATAACCTCTTCCTATCGATTTTAATGTTGTTATTCCATCATTCCAACAATTATGTTGCCGCCTTAGATAATGAGACAGTAATGGTTAGTGACCCTGCCATATGCTTGTTTGTATTCTCTTATCACTTTGCACAGCCCAGAGGCATAGTGGAACTCAGAAAAATAAATGTTCATTTGATTTCATTGATCCAGGACAAAGTTATCAAAAATACATATGGTGAACTTAAGTATTGTGCCTTCACAGTGATGTAATTTAATTATAGCAATGTTATTCTATATCTTTAAGCAGTCTCCTATTTATTGTAAAAAATTAATAACTTCCCCAGTAACATTTCTATTTCTTTTCTCAAATTCTTTTTGTTTACTGAATTTTTGCTTCTCTTTTTCTTACACATTGGTTATTTCATGATATTATACTCTTGACATTTAAATTTTTGATTCTTGGCATTATTTGTTTCACTGTTGCATAGTAACATTTTTGTTCTTTGCAACCATCTGCTTATTTTAAGGTGTGTGGTTTTTCAATGGCTCAGAATACTTTCATATCTTTATTTGCCTATAAAGCTAATCTAGGGTTTTTATATGTGGCAATTCTTTCTTTATAGACCTCATATGTTATTTTGAATAACACTTAATAAAGAAATGGGTCATTTTATCCAGTTGATGACATTTTTAGTTATTTTGCATCTCAATAAGCATACATACTACAATTGCCATTAAATCATTCCATTGTGGTGTATAAAGAATTAGTAAGTCTTATTATTCATAAATTATAAACTATATATTCTTTATAGAAATAAAATGTATAATAAATGTAAAAAAAAGAATTGGTCTGCTTTTGTAAGTGAGGAGAGTGGGGCTCCAGTAGGTGGCAACTTGTACAAGGGTTTTTAGGTTTTGATCCTAGACCCACCCACTCCCAAGTCTGAAACTCCTGCTTCTGTTCATACTTAAGAAGATCCTTCTCCTTGCAACTTAGGATCTACCCGAGCCTTGGACACCGTGGCAATAGAAGGTAGAGAATTCACTAGCTAGACTAGGCTCCAGGATTCCTCATGAAGCTGGCATCAGGGCAAAATGCTCATAAGGGCCATTGTCTATTTCTGCCTATTAATACAGGAAGCATAAAGTGACCACTGCAGGTATATGGAACCTTGTCCCATATCTGGAAGTCAGAAGAGTATGGAATAAGATAAAGGCTTCTGGTGGTATACACATCTTCCCTTGCCTTATTGATTATGCTTTTGGAAATAAACATCATACTGGCTGATATACTGAAACTTGAGGGAATGGTGGGAAAATTTTCAGATCGTATTATAGAATTGAACATTGTGGAAGTTGTTAAGAAATTGAAATGATAAGAGTAATTTTTAGGGAGAAAACTATAAAGAATGTCAGAACTGTTTTTGTGGTGTCATGTTCATATGCAAGTAAATAGAGTCTATATACATTGAATAAATTAGTTTTCATGAGCGTCTTAGCACTTGTTGAGAGTTGCCTAATGACTGGAATGAGACAATAAAAAGATAATTATTCTTCATTCATGTAGTCATTTATTCAGCAAACATTAAACCTATAATGTCAGACACTAAGGCCAGACTCATGGTATGATAGAATGTGCTCTCAAAGAGACAAGGAGATAGACATGCAAACACTTTAGTAAAATATTTACATTTGCTGGAGCCATTTTTTGCAATTTTTAGAAAATCCATAAAATGTCTACAACAGGTCAGTAAGTCTCATAGCAAACACGTTATTGTTAGTATATGTTATTTTAAGAGAAACGTTTCATCTCCTTCCAAGAACCCATTCTTCTAGCACAAGCCATTGTCCTGAAAAATAGATAATCCTATCAACACCTTCATAACCATTGGTCAGTTTTGAATTATCAGATTCCTTTACGGAAACCAAATTAGCTACAGTCTTACACCAAAGATATCTTTATTCCTGGTTATTAGTGCATTTCTTTTAAATACAGCGGACTTTTGTTTTCAAGTCTTCCTTAAGCTTTAAATGCTTTTATTTTCTATTTCATAATCCTCTTCTGTAATCTGTAGAACATTTGCAGATGTTTTCTTGTGTATATACTTCTTTGAACATTATAGCAGTCTAAAAGTGTTCATTTTGTTTCACATCGTTTATCTAGAAATTTTTTGAATTTAACCATCTTCTAACTTTCAAGTTTCACTTAATATATTTTTCATGAAGAGGCTTCTTCCCAGCACTTTGAATGTTTTAATTATAATTTTTTTTAGATATATTCTCAGTGTTATCATTCTTAATTTGTTGGTTTTTAGTGTTTGTTAGTACTACCAGTAATTTTGGTCCTACATATTGTCTTTGGAAATCAAATGGTTGTAGTATTTTGTGATCATTGTATGTAGAAGCCTCTGGTAGTTTCTAAGAACCATCTGAAAATCTGCAGACCCTGCCTGTTACTGCACAGAAGTCCGTAAGTGTTGACTCTTTGTCTGCTTGGTTGCAGGAGGAATGCCAGCTCCTGATCAGGCCTCACTGGTGGAGGAGGGGCAACCACAGACCTGCCAGGAAGCTGCCTCCACTGGTCCAGGCATGGAATCTGAGACTACAGCCACCACTATTCTAGCTTCCGTGAAGGAGCAGGTACATCCTCTTATTAAAATTCGCAATTAATTATTTCTTCAATGCCTTTGAAAATTTATCTTTGGATGTGTTTTAAACTTGTGTAACGTCCTTGACACCTTCACATTTTCTAATTATAAGGTGTTTACATCCCTGAGTACATTGGGATGACTGGCATGTAGAGCTGCTCCAGGTGCCAGTCAGAATCGGAACATGCAGGATACTTGTGCGTCTGCAAGTAAGGACAATATCGGTGGTGATCGGTGTCTCTGTCTCTCCCACATCGCAGTGTGTGCATGCGCGCAAAGCTTTGTAAAGCCTAGTTCACAATGCTGACTTTTCTATCAGGACTCTGGCAACTTTGAGGCCTGTAATATTCTTAGATATACTGAATATTTTAACACAGGTATTATATTGGGTTGTCTCGTGGTTTGGGGGTAAAGGCTATTATTTGTTGTGTTTGTCTGAATCAAAATATTCATTTTGTGAGCTACTGTTCTAAAATTCGTCAAACTGTGCCAGTTTGCTTCAATGTCATGTTTATGTTAATTTCTTAAAAGTGCATAATATTATTTATCCTTCAAACCCATGTAACTTTCTAACATAGACCTTCAGTGTTGTACTTAGAGAAGTTGGTATTCTTGAATTTAATTTCTTGAGTTTTAAAATCTTAATAAGGTGAATGTAAGTTTAAAGCTACAGGGATAGTTTTCTTTTCTCCCCCTTCTCTCTCCCCAAAATATGAAAGTAAATAAAGTACATGGCTTCCTTGGAGGTTAGAGTTAATTTCATATAATTTTTTTTTAATCTTATACACTACTGGATCTTTTTGTTGTGTTTTTTTTTCTTAAGCGGTATATACTTAGATGTTATATTTTTGCTGAACTAGTCTTTAAAACCAGTGTCAGTGATTCAAATGGTTAATGATGATAATATTTTATGTCTCATTATTTTACATTTTGTTGGAATTTAAAGGTAGGTATGTGGCATTAAAGCTTACTTCAGAACTGTGGTATATATCTGACATTTGAACTGTATTTTCAACAAAAATGTCTTCCCAAATTACTGGCAAAATATCAAAATATTTTTTTCATTCCTCACTGAAATTTAAAGTTTCTAAATATTCCACAAACTAAGAATTTGAGAAGACCAAAGAAAATCGTAGTCTGTACTCTTCATTCTTCTAAGAACTGTAGATTTTCGAAGCACCTGTCACCTTTACTGAGGGAGAAGGGACTCTTTTCTCATAGCACATCATTGTTGTCAAGATTTGCCCCAAGGGGTTCTGATTTATTTGGGACTCTTAGTGTCTACTGCGCTTTGGTGAATCGTTGAGAGTAAATTTATCAAAATGCCCAGAATTTACTTAAAAGCAAAAATCACATTCAGTAAACATAGCACCAGGAACTTTTTGTTTGTATCTCACACCAGATACACCCTGAATGTTGAGGAAACTTGGAAATCTGCTTTGAAATTTGTCTGTGTCATGAGATGGCATCAAAATTTTATCTTTTGGCAATGAACGGTGTTCTGAAGGGATGCTTTGTGAGAGAGCAAGAATGGTTCTAATTTCTCAAGTTAGCCCCCAAAATACAGATATTTATTAGGATAATGATCTTATATCACCCAGGTTAATTATTCTTTATTTAGTAGGAGGATGGATACACACACACACACACATACACACACACACACACACGCACACGTATACATATACATTTGCTTCTATTCATGTTCTGAGAACTTGAGTCCATTAATATGTTTGCAGTTTTTATTCTTAATTTCTTTTGTCAGTGCTTAATACTCTAGCATTTCAATCTTTCAACCCAAGACACTGTATCTATCTCTTATTTCAAGATTGCTTTTCTAAGTTAGCTGAATCTAGCTAGTTCCTATAGGATTTTTGAGGTACCTGGCAGTATACTCTTTATTTCTCCATGGTTGGAATAAAAATTCCTTAAGACTTTCCTCTACTGATCTCTAAGTGCAGGCCTTGTTTGTTGACAACCGTAGTTCAGAAAGAGTGATTCATTAGGGTATAAAGGGGTAAATTGCCTGGGTTCCTGTCTTGATTCCACTACTTACTTTATCCTGAGAAGATACTGTAACTTCTCTGTAAAGAAATTTCTCATCTATAAATGGAGATCATTGTTATGGAGACCCTTCAGTTAACTTACATAAAATGCTTACAAGAGTGCTTGGCATTTAGTTACTACTCAGAGGGAGGGTTAATACCATCACTATTTCTACTTAAAGGAACGGGTAGAATCTAGTTAGACTTCTTTTGGATGTTTATATAAAGACAAAAATGCTTTCTAAATAGTAAGCCATATTTATGCTGTGACAATATTTTGCTTCTACATGGAATTAAACTTTGAAAACTTGACTATACTGGTTTCACAAATTAAAACAAAAACTTATATATTATAAGAAATTGAGCATGTGAAAATAAAGTTTATAAACATTAATTTAGTGTAACTCTAAATATAACGTTAAGGTACTTGGTTAAAGAATTGCAAAGCAATATCTTTTAGCACATACCTGAATTTTGAGAAGAGAAGTCTGGGTTCTTTTTAAATATATCCAAGCAACTAAATCATATGGAGATGTACATGCATACATATATTGTTATGTATGTGTGTGTATATACTGCAATAAGTTGTTGTTCAGGAAGTTTATAGATGACTAATACCATCAAATTAGTTGGGCTTTGTTTTTGTTTTTATTTTTTTAAGGAAAGAAACAGTTAGGACTGAAGGTGAGTAGAGCAGACAGACAGGAAGAGAGAAGAGGAAGAAGAATCTTTTCATTTTATGTTTTTTTTATTTGTTCACATTGGTTGCTTCTCCCTGGGCTTGGAACTTGAACCCAGGGGTATGTGACTTGGTCCTTTCAAGGTGATTGACCCAACAGCTGTTTCATTAGGGCACACTTGTCAAATTAGTCTGTCACCAGTCGGCTGTTTTGTGAAGATAATGGGCCTTTTTATGAATGTGTTGCCACTAGCAAGAGAATCTCACAGACAGTACCTAGAAAAATAGTTACTCAGATACATTCTTGTCCTTAAGACAATTTGAATTATACTGTAGCTATATTGATTTAGAAATTAAATCTGATCTCCACATGGAGCAAGCAAACTTATTTTTTACCGATGGTCAAATAATGACATTGGTATCCTGAATTTATCTCCCATCTGTCCAACTTAGCTGAAAATTAAGTGTGGAAAATAAAAGGATGTGGTTTTCTTGGTGATATCTATGAGTATTCTGTATACCAGATGATATAGGTAAAGACTAAAGTGTCTTTCAAATAAAGATCATGCTTTAGGAGAAAAAAGTCATCTCTTGGGAATGAAAAAGTAATGTGATCCTTGGATTTGAATCTGAAATTACAGGCAGTATTGTTTGAACTTAAACCACCATTTGACTATAATCAGGATCATCATTTGACAAGTTTTACTGTTCAACTCAACTCCTAATGAGACTCCAGGAATCCAAGATGAATGTAAATGTTAAACACAAATTCTGTTGTATCCTGGAAGTTTTCATATACCTGAAGAACTTGAGAATGGTCTAGTGCCTAGCTTAGTATCTAACACGAAGGTAAATAAATAGCCAAATGTGATGTCATAGTTCCCTTCCTCCTGTGAAAGCCTCAAACTAAAATGATTGACTTGCCGTTAACATGGACAGTACACTGTGGTTTGCAAAGGTATTGGAATTTGCTAAGACACTAACCTGCTCATCTAGAATGTTACTGTTAACTCCCAGCAACTTAGATATGTCAGCCTGCTAACTCTATAGACATAGGAAAGGTAACCGTTTGCTAAGGGCCTTGTGCAAGCTATTATTACTTATTATGAGAGTCTACTGTAGTTTCAGAATTGATAGAATGCATTCCTGAATTGTAGAAACACTTTTCAGGAGACCATGTGACCAGTTGTGGATAGTGCTAACAAATATATTTCATAGCTCTATATAGGGTGCAAGTTGATTTATGTTTTGTAAAATAACATCTAATATTTATTACACTCTTTCATCTTCTTTCATAAAGTTGGTTGATTCATTGAAATCTCTTTGACTTGGCCATATTGCTTAGGAGTTCTAACTTCCATTTCATTGTTCTCCCAAAACCACACTCATACTTTTGGTTTATGATTCAAGAAGTTTGCAATCTAGAGTTAAGGTTTTGAGGATGATCCAGATAGTATGAAACGGTAAGCAAAGAATAGATTTGGTAAAACATGCTAATTTTATGTATACTCCTCTTACTCTGGTGAAGTCCTAAATTAGATCCTGTGTGTACTTCTTTTGTTATCTTTGATGAGTGAAAATTGCTATGTTCTCCACTTGTGAATCTCTCAAAGAGAATACCACCTTTCAAGATAATATTTTCTGACTTTCCTGAAAATTGCAATTCTGCATTCAGTGTGTTCATATTAACTTAAATGATATTAAATAACAAAGAATAAAATGACAGTCATTAGAGATCCCTAATTTTTAAGATAAAATAAGGAAATTTGGAGCCCAACTGTGACCTATTGATATTACTTCATTTTTACATGGATATGTTCCTCCAGTAATTACACACCCTTCCTGTATGGCAGAATGCCCAGAACTGAACAAATTCCAGTACAATTATTTACTTTACTCCTCCAAAACTGAAACAACTCAACTGTTATGCACCTGCCTTTGCAACTTCCTTTTATTTGCCCCTTAGTTTATTTACAATGAAATAGCTCTCTCTGACACACCTTAACCACAGGCAGAAGACAGAATTTTAAGTTCAGCTGCAAACAAGAACTTTGTAGCTTAGCTAAGAACCCTTTATTTTAATTATAATGTCTAACCCTCTAGATTTTTTTCTGTTAGTAACTTAGTCATTTTTTTTCTATTGGTAATTTAACTATTCTGGCACTTATAATTATTGTGTAATATATAGAATTTAGTCTTTTGTGCCTGAACTGCATCAGCAAACTAAAGGTGAAATTAAATCTTTTCTTGGTGATTTCTGTGGAGTCATCAGATTTTACAGCTTTTCCTCCTTAAAAGTATGGGAATGAGGTTCAAATCGAGGTCAAGGGGTAGAGGCTTTTTTGGCCTGGATTCAAGAATTCTAAACCCTGGTTCTCAGATCAGTCCACTTAGGTTGCATGATGTATTCAAAATGTAACATTTTTCTTCATTGTGTGTATGATTTTGGGAATCCTCTACCTCAAGTTTCTCTGTGATTACAACAGAGTATGGCCAATAAATAGGTTTATTTGGTATTTGATTATATTTACTTAAAAAAAAAGAGTCCTCAGCAACATAAAAAGTTATGTCACCCAGTTAGCTAATAACAAGCATATGCATTTTTATATCTGCCCACAGTTTTTAATAATCTGATGAATGATCTACTGGACCTGTTAGGGGTCCACAATCTTGCATGTGCGTTCTGAATGAGTTATTTGTTCTATGTGATTTGATTCGCAGATATCTTTTTAGGTGTATTTACACTGTAGTTTTTTTTTTTTTAATTATTTTAAGAGCTCTCAAATTCTGGGAATTCGAACAGACTTTTATCTGACTGTTAACATACAGCTGGATTATACTTGCAGACATGGAATACATAGTGGCTCACCCCCCAGTTTGTTTGGTTAATGGACTAAGAACTTAAAAATGTTTACTATCCTCTTGTAGTTAACTTTTGCTTGTTTTTAACTAAAATGTATATTGTATTAGGTTAGTTTTAGATACATTTGTTAACTTAAGCACTTTTAATTTTAATTTTTATCATAGTTAGAATTACCTTTTGTTTACATTTGAAAACAATGTTTTTCCTTTATTAAAAGTTAAAACCAAAAAGTTAACATTGACTTTGAATGTTTAAAATCATCATTTCCTTTTTAGTTGGATAACTGTGCACAATTGCCATTCAGAGATAAATCATGGCTGTATGGAATAATTTTTCCCTGTACTTGCAAACTTTATGTTATTAAATTTGAAATGAGTTAATGCTGAGTTGGTGAGATTAAATTCTCTGTGCTGCATGGTCTTTTTTTTCTGTTTAGAATCTCTTTTAGAGAGAAAAATATTTCAGAAACATACTTTTCCCCTCAGGTAAAACCCTCAAGTTACTTGACATCTACAACAAAACAGTCTCTCTTCATGTTTAAGTGCTCTCAATTTCAAAATTGCCATTTTTGTTACTTTTGGAGAAATGGGCCCATATGGTCTTACTGCATCTGTTCATCTTTTATGAAACTGTTGTTTCCTGAATGATGAGATCTGCTTGCACCTCAGCAGAGTAATTTAGTAAGATTGTTATGTTTTTAACCTTCTTAAGAAAAATCATTTGAATTATGTAATTCTTTTCAAGTAGTTCAAAGACAAATCTATTGTAGCTTATATATTCTAAAAAAGTGTTTATTCACTCCTTAATAACATAGGAGTTATAAAAAATCTCAAGCAAACTGAAAAAATACATCAAAATGATGTTATTTTATACATATAGCATGTTATACAATTAAATTCTACATAAATCACATATCAGATATGAAAAGGGCTAATCTAAATTGGAAGACATTTTCTTAGAATTGAACTCTTGGCACTTGAAAAAAATGTAATTTTTCTTTAAAAATTGGAGTTCATTTGAAAGTTTTCCTAAAATTATTCCTAAAGCCTAAGTCAAGATCAGCGTCCTTACCCCATTGCATATGGCTTCTAATAAGCTGTTCTGGGGGAATTCATTCTTATTGTTTCCTCCATATCTAATATTTCTGTATTCTCTTATTCCTTTAGAATTCTTTTCCATCATACAGTTGACAAAAAACTATCATTTATCCCCTTTGCATAATATTTTTTGCAAAAGCTTTTCTTGCTCAAGTTTACAGTAAATCGTCACATCCTTTTATTCATTCATGACTTTTGCTACCTCATAGGTTTCTTGCTGTAAAGCTAAACTGTTGGAAATAGGTAAGCCTACTGGAGTTTTTTATTCCATAATTTGGTCATTTTTTTCTTTAATAAGGTAAATATTGTTTTTGTTCTGTAACAGCAGGATTACTTAAAAGTGAATTAATTAAAAAGTGAATTCTTACAACATTATCACATGAAAAATGCTTCTTTGTAATTACTGCTGTGGGCCTCTTTCTAAACTGATTGCATAGAAAATTTAATGATTTGTGAATAAGAAAATGAAACTTACCTTTGTATACTACGGGTACTGAACAGAATGCTGTTATACTTAATCTGCATTACAAGGTAAGGAATGTATTTTATTCATGTTAAACTATCTATTGACTTTTGCGATTTTTAAATCTTTAATAGAATTTCTTTTGATTCCCCAATGAAAACCCATGAAGACACTCAACCTGTTGTCAGAGTTAGAGTGTTATTCTACCCTGGATCAGTATAGCAGGATTGGTAATGTTGGTCATTGGGTCATTCATGTTGGCTCTACCTTTGTGAGGACAAAGACCTTACTTTGCTTTATTAGGCAGCAATTTTTTTTTTTTTTTTTTTTTTTTAAAGGAAAGGTGCAAGCAGGTAGGAAGAGAGAGGAGAAAGAAGCACTTTGTTTTTACTTAGTTGTTCACATCGGTTATTCCCCTGGTGTCAGGTCTTGAACCCGGGGCCTTGGGATATATGTGGGACTGCTCTCAGGCTGTACTAGACTGCTAGGCCACCAGAGCATACCCTGGACCAGCTGCTTTTTGACTTTGTGTCTCTTTTCTCCCTACTGTTACTACCACCACCACCAATAATAATACTACAGCAAGCACAAAAAATTTGAAAATGCTTATTGTCAATAAGATAGACAAATTAATGATCTCTAAGGATTGGAAATACATTAAGAGACTAAGTTATTACTTACTATGTGCCAAGGCATTATGCCAAGTGCTTTATATGGAAGAACTTCTAGAATATTTATAGCAAATTTATGAATTAACAGTAAAAATATGTCAACTTCTTGGATCACTGAAATCTGATACCATTTGTGTGTGTGTGTTTTGTGCATTTTACCACCTTAATAGTCTGGGGGAAATACATGTATAATCTTGACCTGTGCAATAAATTGTTTCAGTAATTTATAATCCTTAAAGCTACCTTAGGTGTTTTCTTTTGCTTGTAACTACAAACACTGAATTATGCCAAAGGTCGTTAAATTGTTGTAATACCTATTTATAGATTGGGAAACTGAAGTTCAGGAAAATTGAGGAGCCTTGCCAAAACTTACACATTTTTGAGTATGTAATCTGAGATTCGTATCCAGTTATACTCCAGAGATGCATACTATCTGCAGTGGCATCAATAAAGAGAAGAATGGGTACAGAGGAAAACTGAATCATTGATGGTGACAAGCATATTTCAGAAGTTACCACTATGGAGGAAGAGAACAAAAAAAGACGTGGTAAATGTAATTTGACATGGAGACTACAGAAAATAAATCTAACATAAGTATTATGAATGTTCATGAGAAAGATTTTAGAGTAACTCGGACAAAATCAATACTTAAATATAATTTTAAACATTTTTTCTAAGCGGAAAATAAAGCTTTGATTATACAGATTTGAGTGGCATTCCGGGCATTATTTACTTAAAAGGGTTTATTTACCTTTTAGATAATTTAGGAATTACCTTGATAAAATTTTATATTTACAAAGTTTATTTGGGGGGGAGAAGTTTATAATTCAGATAACAAAATGGTTACCTGCAAAAGATAAATCACCTAACCTTTAAAATAATGGAGTGCTGTGTTTATAGTATTGAGGAAAAATGCTTATAATCCAAGGGTTTATACCCAACTAAGTTGTGTTTAATATGTGAAGGTTTAAAAAGATAATCTCTGATAGTTAAGGGGTCATGAAATGTGTTCACTTTTGTGCTCTGCTGTCCTTTTTGATAAAAGAAGATGTGTTCAGAGAGAAAGCAAATTAAGGTTCAAGAATGAGAAAGTCATGATATAAATTAGCTAGTGGATCTTCTCTTAATTAAGATTCCAAATCAGGAATCAGCACTTATTATTTTATTAAGTAGAGTTCGCAGTTATTCTGCATGTGCTCCTGCTTCTTATGGTCACAGGCTACAGTAGCTCCTTCATGTCGCTCAGATGGGTGTGCTTAATCTTTTGGCGACTATCACTATTGGCCATTGGCCCTATTCTGATTCACTCTTACATCTTTTAGACATTCTTACATGTTTACACTTTTATGTATTCCACAAAGAGAATGCCTGGTCAATGCAGAGTTTCATTTAGGAATTAAGTGGCATTTTTTATTGTCTCTGTATTTAGAATGATTTGCGACTTATAAATTTACACAGGATGACTTGAGTCATGGTTTGTGAGCTTATTAAATTTGAAAGAGCAAAAAGAAAATAAAAAGAAATATGTAGTTTAAGCTGGGAGCAAATTCCTATACGTGTTATCTTTTTTTGGACCTATGAGTGTTTTAATTGAGCTTAAGAATCACTGTAGGTAATTTGATCTTAGTTAAGATATACTTACTTAGAATCTTGTAAGGAAATTTTCAAAGGTAATATGGACAATGAAGGGTAAGAATTGTGTCTTTACAGAATGAGGTAAGCACCAGTTTATCAGGTACCTGTGGAATTAATAAAATGATTGCATTGTGTAGAAAACTTAGAAAAATGTAATAAAAAAAACAGTACCTAGTAAAAAGGGGGTATTTGTCATTAACAATTTATGAAAGAAGGAATAAAATGGCCAATAATGTAAATAATGTTCTTAACTCACTAGTAATCACAGAAATACAAATTAAAATAATGAGAATGTGTCTGCCTGTTACATCAAATGTGAAAGACTGTAACTGTAACAATTTCGGCAATTTAATGCCATGTTGATGAAAGTAAATTGGACAACCATTTTGGAAAACACTTTAATGATCTGTTGCAAAGGCTTTATAATAGTTATATCTTTGGTTTAGTAATTCCAATTCTAAAAATCCACTCTAAGGAAATATTAAATGTTACCAAAGATATTAATCATGGTGATAGTTACAAAACCTAAAATGTTGATAGCCTGACTATTTACATGAGTAGAATAATTATATGATAGCACATGTATATAGTGGGCTTTACATGGCTATTTGAAAGAATATTTTATAAAATTCCTAATGATGTGGGGCTTGAGAGGAAAAAAATTCCTAAAATAATAATAGAAAGTTATTATAGACTACAGTTGACAGAGAAGCAAAGAAATAAAAACTATGTTTATGTAATTATAAATTATGGAAAACTTGTCAAGGAAATCATGGTGGAAATGGAAAACTTAATGTGGTTATGCAGTAATCTTCAGATCCAGAAGGGTATCATGGCACAGTGGTTAAGAGCAGGAACTCCCATTTCCACCCCTCGCTATGCCATGTGAATTTGATCAGGATACTTGGATGGAGGCAATTATTGTACTTGAGGTGATATGTAAAAAGGTTATGGAAGCAGCATGCTATCAGCCCAGGCCATTTAGGATTACTCTGGATCCAGATTGAGGAATACTCTAAATCTGATTCATATGTGGATTCCAGTCAGAGAACAGGGAGCGGTTACATGCCTGAGGGACTTTGAACCATCAGACTGATGAAACAACGCATGGAGGTGGAGTCTTTCTGGACCCATAAAGATAAGAACTGTGTCATCTTAAAGTAATTCTGCAAATACAACTCTTTGCAGATATCTTTGCAGAGTGTATTCTGAAATCTCATGGAGATTCCTTAGATAGCCAAAGTAAAGAGACTAAGTTTCTTCATGACATGTACATGACAGTATATATTTAATAATACTTTTTTCTTTACTATTTAGAAAAAGAAATTCTGTATAAAATTAGTAGCCAAAAGAAATTTGTTCAAGAATGTGTGTTTCTGTCTTCCCTGAATGGTGACCCGTGCTTCTTGACCAGGACCATACCACACTTTGGCTCCTTTTGCTTCTGTAAACATTAGCCTCTTCAATCTACAGCCTTGTGACAGCAGACTGACTACATCTTGAAAAATGTCCCGCATTTTTTTTTCAAGAGGCATCTGTACTGACATGCTTATATTTTATAGCTTTTAAATGCTTTCAGCAACATTGCACTGAAAATGTATCTTTAGTGAGTCATGTCTAAGCCTGGAGAAATACTGGTGGTTTCACAACAAAGTTGAGATTTTGTCATTGCTATCTTGGTGCATACCTCTCATCTATTCTTGCTTTCCATAACTTGGATACAATCCAAAGCCTATTATAATTACTATGATTTATTTGAAATGGCAGAGCTCACATAGGTATACTCTAAATATTCCCTTATGATATGTTCCTATGCAGAAGAAGGTAAATACAGTAATTAAGACTGTCTTGTTTTGTGACTAGAATTATGGAGTTATTTTCAATACAGTTCTTCTATCAAAAGTGTAAGCGGTCCCAGCTTCTAAGTCCTTTATTCTGAGCAGACTAGAAATGTATGATAAAATAGATTAGATTGGCCACAAACAATGCAAAACACAAGATTCAGTTTGCTATTCTGTGGCTGTTTGAGCTAGCGTTTTACTTGCCCTAAATATGTCTTTAAGCATCTTTAGGAAACCATGTCCGTTAATACACCCATATTGGTAGATTAACATGGACACTTTGGAAGGCAAGTACCTTGAGAGCTCAGAAAAATGTCATATGCTACTTAATAACCCCACCGGGAGGTTATGAACAAGGAGAAACAGCCAAGAAAGCACAGCTTTCTCCCATCCTCTCCCACGAATTCACAACCAGTCAACAAGATGCTAGGGGACCCTCTGGAAGAGGTACACAGAGCCCTGGGAGGCCTCACTTGCTCCTGAGAACATCATTGACCACAGCGAATCTTTTTAAATGTTGCCCTTGTTATTATTTATATTAATAGTCAGATAATCCTGACTCATCAGTGAATTCAAAAACAGGCTCTCTGTGCTCTTCTAAAGAATTCATTACTTTTAAATCCATCTAGGCACCATGTGAAGAATGCAAACACGGATGTCAAGCTGACCTCGGTTCTAATCAAGGCTCCCACAAATAACTTTAAGATATTGGACAAGCCCTCTAATCACTTATAGCCTGTTTCTCCCTCTGAAAAACTGCAGTAATCCCAGTTTGTGGGTTGTAGGTCATATGTTTAAAATTCTAATAAAGTGCTTGGTATTTAACAGGTGATCAAGTCCTTATTTAGAACCATAACCATATCAGGGATTTCATGAATTTCGAAGATTTCTCTTTAGGGTTTTTAGTGATAAAGCTGGCATATGGATTTAATTGCCCCTGAAATTGCCACCCACCCAGTATGGTGTGCAGGTTACACCACCAATCTTTATTTCTTGCAGAGCATTGCATTTATTTTTCATCTTTATCTACCAGAAGTCTTTGAATATTATTCCATGAGTTGAGAAAATCCCTTTTTCCCTGTTAGAACCTGCCCTTAGAACTCCTCCCTACCTGCAATGCATTTGAACACTCTTCATTCTGGAATAAGTGCAGTAGATTATTCTGAAATAGCTCTCTACTGGATCTGAGAAACCATTCATTGTTCTGAGACTATAAGCTGTGACTTGATAGAAGCAGTAGGTTCTGATTCACAGTGCAGGATGAGAGTAGCTTCTCTGTTCCAGGTACTAAGCCCTCATAGAGAGGTGGGTAATGTTCTTTTTTTTTGCCCCTTAAAGGAGATTTCCAGTCATCATATATTTTAAAAAATCATTTACTTAAATAAGTTTATGAAGAGGACTTATTTCTTGAAATTTTTTATTTCAGTTTCTAATAATAGACCCAAGTCCTCTAATATACTTGTTCTATAAGCCCCTTATTTGTCTGTATGCTGTGTCTAGAATTCCTGCCCAAGAGATGGCAGAAATAAGAAAAGATACCATAAATAAAATGAATACCAAGCTCTCTCTGGACATAGCACTACCTGATGTGCTTTTCTTGCTGGGAGCTTATTCTCTTGCTGTGGCAGTTAGTGAGTGTCCATATAGTTATTGTTAATATGTATTGAGCCTATGTGCATAATACTAACTAAACACTTAGTACATGACCCTTACATAAGCCTCATAATTGCTCTATAAGTCTATTGCTGTTGATATCCTTTTAGCTATCAGGAAGCTGAGGCTTAGAGAGTTTGTGAGACTTAAATCTATTAGAATGTAAACACCATCAGCCGTAGCAAAAGACTTTGTTCTAGAATGGATCCTGCCACTTAATAAGCATACAATTGTTGATATGACTAACCTTGTTCAAAAGTTTAAACATCCGGTTAGAATCCAGGGATTGACAAAGGATTCCTCCCAGGAGGTATATGACTCTAAAACCTTCGGCTTAAAACCTCACTTCTTTTTCGCACCCCACCCCCCACATCAACCCTGTGTCAGACACTTTCAGAGAAATAGTGGATATGATTTCAACCCCCCAATTGCGTAATCCAACAAAGATGAATACCACCCAGTAAAGTTGCTAAAATATACTTGCTAAACTTCTGAATAAAAGTTGAGGTAGCTAGACGTGAAAATAGTCCGCTCTGTTGTGAATGTGTTAGTTGGCTTCAGGTTTAGCTGCTGTAACAATGAGACATCACAATATGGTGACTTAAACAACATGGAACTGTGTATCTCTCAGGAAACATTCCAGAGAGTAGTGATCCAGAACTAGCCACGGCAGCTTTGCTGTGGTTGCTGTTTCTAAATATGAGGCAACTCCTGGTCCTCCTTAGACCCTGGGCAGTAGGTAGAGGTCAAGAATCAGGGGAGTATTCACATTCCTTTTAGAGAGCGTGGTCTAAAAGAAGCTTGCTCCTCCCAAACCTAGAACAAGACCACAGCAAGCTGCCCTAGAAGCAGGACATACAGGTACACATCCTTGAGTTCAGCCAGAATGACACCAACAACCAGAAGTTTCTGCCACAGTCTACTTGGGAAAAGAGTGTGTGTGTGTGTGTGTGTGTGTGTGTGTGTGTGTGTGTGTGTGTGCGCGCGCGCGCGCGCGGGCGCGCGCATGTGCACACCCCCTGGCTCCTGGACCTTACTCCTCCACTCTTTCCTGCCAGTCTTCCTGTATTCCCCTTTAGAATAATATTAGGTGGGCTGAGCTGTGCTGGATGCTCCATAGTGGTCCAGGAAGGACCAGGATTAGAATCATCATACGGTTAAATTTCCTGGAAGATGGTTGTATTCCTCTAATATATGTAATAAAGTTATGGTAAAATTGAATTGCATTGTGTTCTCAAGTTTCTATTTTAATATGTTTCTTGACCTTTGTCCTCTTTTGACACCTTAGTGTGCCAGTATTTAAAATCCTCAATGTTGCTTAAATTTTTTAAACTTTTCATTCTACTACAGTCTCATAAAATAGTAATGAAAGTTATTTTTTTAAATGCTTGGCTTGAACTTTTATGCTATTACCATCTTAAAAAAAGTAATGGAAATTGCTAAATATGCCTAGTATGAGTAATCAATGTTGCTATGAGATCCTAAATGTTTTATTTCTATTACTTTACTTCTTAGCTCTTGCATCTGGGAAAAATGTTGTACTACCCCCAGGGTCTTAAATTTAAATGTGTTTTTATAATACCAAGTTTCTTTCCAGAAAACTCAGAATCTCTAGTTACCTTTGTATAAGCCGGCTGAACACAGTTTTCCAACACCTGAAAAGATTTTCTTTTATAATTTATGATTTAGAAATTAGTCAAAAATTAATCTCAACTGAAATATTCCTCTCAGTAAAACAAAGTGTTTGAATGCATTTTGATCCAGAGAGTAGAAAAGTTATTTATCTTATTCAGCTTTTTATTTCCACTACCTAAAGTAGTGTTGGTGCTTAGTAAGTAAAGTACTCAAATGTTTGTTAACTAATCTTATTCAACTTTCAAATTAAAAAAAAAAATCACCATTTCTAATCTGTATGCTCAAAATTAAAAAATGAAGTACTTTAAATATTTTGACTAGCAGCTGCTGCACCAAATACTCAATACATTCAGATGCTCAGACACACCCATGTGTGTGTACACATAGGCATAGGTGTGCATCTATTTGGAAGTAAGGCTACTGGCAACTTCAGCCCTTGGGAAAATCCTAAAAATTACAAAGAAAATATTTTTGAGTAACTGCAAAGATACTTTATTTTGTTCTTTAGGCCCTCAGCCTCAACCTTATTTACTCTAGCTTAAAATATATGATTTTCTTATCTTTGTATGTTTGTAGACTGTATTTTAGATATGCAAATTGGCCAAAGAAGCAAATTGGGAGGCTTAAAGTGAGAAGAAGGACTAAAAGGCAAAGAAGAGAAAGGAGCGAGATCAAAATTAGGAGAGAAGCAGTGCTAACATCAGCTGACATTCTTCCATTAGAGGGAAGACAGAGCAACTGAAAAGGATTAATGATCCCCATTTGGTTATGTCTTTTCATAGTGACGCTCTTAATTATTGAGAAAAGCTTGTGTATTCTATATATTCTATTTAACAAGTATATGCTAAAAAGTATAATACCTGAAGGGTATCTGAATTTAGAAAGTAAATTGTCATTTGAAGGATACGCTTTGGATACCCAGACATTATAATCCTGTGGAACAACTCTTCAAAGATGACAGAAAAATGGAGAGTTATTTAATAGTACAAAGAATCCATGTAGCCATTTTAAAAAAGGAATGCATTAAAAAGTCATAACTAAAGAGAACAGCATTGAAGAACTAGAATAGTATTATCCACCTCCTTACCCTTGCCAGAGAAGCACGGTGAATTTTACTGATAGAATAATGATGTGTTTATTGAGTATTTTCTATGGGCCAGGCACTATGTAAGTATCTCATTTAATTCCCTGTCACCCTATAATTTTAATATGAGGGAACTGAGGTGCACATAGGATAAGTAGCTGTTTATAACCACACAATTCTCAGGGAACTCCCCAGCCCCCCGTCACAGAGTTTGTTGCTCTTGCTGCATGTAGACAACTTCTCAAGCCCAGGCTTAACATCTGAGCCACTAGGGTGCACCTGACTTATTTTTTTAATGGACTCATGTGACCCTACAGCAGCCATGTAGTGTTTTCAAACCTCAGTCTGTGTTTTGCATGATGAAGATAAGAGTAATTAATTGACTGCTACTGTGTAAGGACATTGTAGAAACTCATGAGAATTAAAGTATTCAGAAGTTCTCTAAGTTATAAAATTTTTGTTATAAAGCACTGTGTGATATCATTATAGTCAGCAAAATATCAAGAAGTTATTTCCATTCTAGAAATAGTGTTATCTAGCATTGTATACTAAGAAGTAAGGATTAGAGTAATTTAGTCTTCAGATACTTTCAGGTTGGAAATGCAAATTTTGTTTTCCCTGCAGTAAGTATTCCTTTATTCTACCTGTCCCTATGCCTACCCAGCTCAACAGGAAAAGTTCCAATTATAATGTATCCATTTCAATCCATTAAGATGTGAGCTACCAAAAGGAGACAATAACCATAATGAAGAATTTGGTTGGTCATTCCTTTGCACTGATTAGTAAATGTGTTCTGAATTGAACACGCCACCAAAAGCCAGGCAGTCCTGCATTCTCATCCAACTACCCATTCAACTGGGCATGTACACATCTGTTATCTAAATCTTAAATTGAAAGCATGAAAGAGAGCGGGCCTATCTTCCACATTTTGGCGGGAGTCATTGCACACAAACAGTTGAGCATTACTTCTGATCTCCTAGGTTTCATCAGAATAAACCTTTCATCCCTTCTTTCTTTGGGGGCATAGCTTCCTCACTAGACCCCACAGCCCCCCTCTCTCTTCCCTTACTCAAACAGCTGTTTCCTCTTCCTGTTTCCTCAGCTTTGTCCTTTTGCTCTCCCTGTCACCATACCAGCAGCAGTGTCTCCTTTAGTTTGTACAAAACAAGGGAGGTGGAGAAGAGTGGTAAAATTTGGAGTTATAGGTAAGTCTATTTATAAGTTGCCAACTGCTTGAGGGCAAGTGTCCTTGTTAAACTTTGTAGAGCATTAATAAAATCTCATGAGTTTAATGATTTTTCTATTAATGGAGCACAAATGTAGTGGAGGTCTAAGCAGATGTAGATGTTCGGATTTTCCTAATAATAGCTGCATTTCTTTTCATAATCTTCATGTTTTAGATCTGCTTCCAATAGTTTTTGACATATTCCTGCATGTATATATGTACGTATGTATATATGACCCTAGGTGGTAAATATGCAAATGTATACCTGCACATTTGTGTATGTATGTGTACATTTGTACATATATGCGTGTGTGTATCATACATAATGTATATACACACACACACATACACATGTATACATACACCACCAAAAACCAGAAATCATGCTTGATTGAAATCTGGTACTACCATGGTTTTTCTGTCTGTAAACTGTTACTGAAATGTCACAAGATCTTAGCATGATTTAATTAGTTTTATGTTTATAAAGAATTTTTGATGGTAAAATTCTATATAATGCCAAGAATTTTGGTTGCTTTCTTCATGTTATTTCCAGGACTCAATTCCTTCTGCATATGGTTTCCCTCATGGTCAATCATGAAAAGTTAATTTGCAATATCTTTGACAGTATTTCAAAATTAGAAACATTTTTAGTGGAAGTAGCTACTGGATAATTCTTGCTAGTTTTACTCTGAAAAAAATAAAGTATAAATTCAGATTGAAATTATCTCTTTAGTATTTACACCTAGAATGTCTTTTCATATTTAGATATTTTCCATCAAACACCTCATTGGAATGTTAAGACTATATTTAAAATGAGTTTGTGTCACTGTTCTGGTATTTATTTGAACTGAATTTTGCTTAAGTAGAGAATTCTACGATACCTCTAAATTGTATTAAACAAAAGACAGAAATTCAAATATCAGTCCTTTTAGATACCCTAGTCTTTTGAAGTTTTTTCCCTTCCTTCCTTCCTTCCTTCCTTCCTTCCTTCCTCCTCCCCCCACTCCCTCCACTAAGAGTCTTGATTCCAGGTCTATGGTTTTCATAGCCTGAACATTAGCCACCTGAGCTAGAGAGGAAGGTTCCCAGTTTATTTTTTCATACAGTTTTGTTCCATTTTCCTTTTCTTCAAGCATCACTCCAATTTTTGCTTTACTCTCATTGCAAATTTATTAAAACTGCCTCTTTTGTGACTGCATCCAGAAAAACCTTTATACAAGAAATGCTAGCTCAAGACAGTCAGGTGGCAACAATAAAGTGCCTTGCTATTTAAAACCTGATGATTTTAGAATCATTCTTTTCTAAGTAATCACAAGTCATTTGGGGGCGTTTGATTGACCTTGGTACACAGGAAAGAAAAGTGAAATTTTTGTTGGGAGAAATAGCAGCACAAGGCATGAGCCAAAAAAAATGCAGCAGTCGGCTATCCAAGTGAGGTGTCAAATTTAATCTAATTTCACTTTTCAGAAAAAACTCCCCCCTCAAACGGTGTAGCTCGGTGGATAGAAGATATGCAAAGAAGAACAACATTGAGAGCATTTAGGTGGGCAAAGGTCATGAATAAAAAGTAGTGGGGTATGATTCACAGACAGAGAAAATACAGAATGGACCTGGAATATATGCATAAATGGCTGAAATATCAAAATTTATATGGTAAATGATTTGACACAAGTTGAAATCATAAAGCGTAAGGCTAGAGTAAATCAAATGTTGCTGGGTTTTTTTGGTTTTTTTTTTAATAATGTTCTATCACTGGGCACTGTCTGCTTTTTAAGAAGATATTGACTTCTTAGCATTCCAACTTAACCTATTTAAAAAAGGGTGACCAGAGACCGTATGGCATGGCAGTTCAGAGAACGGCCTTTGCAGCCTGATAAATCCAGCTTGATCTTTGAATTTAATTATTTTTTGAAAGAGTAAGGAAAACAAGCAGGACTGAAGGCAGGCAGGCAACAAGGAAGGGAGAAGAGGAAGAGGCATCTTTATTTATTTGTTCATCTTATTCCCCTGGTTCTGGGCCCCAAATTCAGGTCCTTGGGCTACATACATGTGGGCCACTTCTCAGGCACAGACTTACATCTGAGCCGCTAGGGTGTATCTGACTTATTTTTTTAATGAGCTCTTTTTTTAAATGTAAGTATTATTCAGAATAATAATATATATCTAGATACATATATAGTATATATATATATATATAGCAATTATGTTTCAAGAGTTTTATCAAGATAACTTGTGAAATATAAGTTTGTGTTCTGTTGTATATTTTAACAGGAAAAGCAGACTGAAGAAAGAAGAACCTGAAATAGTTCTTAAGTTTAAATTAGTATGTGTAACATAACACTCACACCAAAATCAGCGGGGATATTATAAGAAAACTGCAAACTAATATTCCTCATGCATATAAATACAAAATCCTCTTACAAAATGTTATCAAGTTGAATACAGCAATATGTAAGAAGTTAATTCATCATATGATTTATCCCAAAATACAGGATGGCTTAACATTTGAAAATTGGGCAATGTGATTCACCATATTAATAGGAAGGAAGAGCAAATCCATGTTACTTTATTAGTAAATAAAGAAAAATCATTTTATAAAATTCAATACCTTGTTCATGTGAAATCTTAACAAACTACATTAAAAAGCATTTTTGGAAAACTTAAAGCAAATATTATACCTAATGATTAAAGACTAGTTACCCTCTAAGATTTTAGCTAGAGCGGAAAAGCAAGAAGAAATAAAAGGGCTCACCAATTAGAAAGGAAAGCTTAATTTTCTTTTTCACATAGACCACAACTTTAGAAAATAAGAGCAAAAGTCAGCAAAGTACAGCCAGTATCATCTATTATGACCTGTGACCTAAGGAGTTGTTTGATTTTTTTTTTTTTTTTTTTTGCATGTACAAGCATAAGATAGACGAACCATGTTGGAAAATAGCTTGCCAATTCCCTACATGTTAAGTTAACCATACACTTAAAATGACCCAGGAACTTTCCTAAGCATAAATCAGGAATAAATGAAATATTTATGTCCACACAAAATCTTTCATATGAATGTTTACAATACCCTGATTAGAAACTATTTTCTTATCTGTATATGAGCAAGTAACCAAGTTATATTATAATCATGCTGCTCAACAAGAAAAAATAAACTGCTGGTACATGATAGTAACATGGATGAGTCTCATAAATATGATGAGTTAAAGGCATAAGAGTAAAAACTTATTTCATTTATGTAAAATTTTAAAACAGGCAAAATGTATATATAGCCATCGAAAGTAAATCTATGGTTGCCAAAGAGTAAGGGAGAGAGACAGTACTGCAAAAGAGCTATGGCAATTTTTAGAGGGTGATGGAAATATCCTAAATCTGATTGGAATTGTGGTTCATTGTTGTGTATGTTCAATAAAATAACCTATCAAACTTTACTGCAGGTTTAAAATGGATGTGTTTTATTGTATATGATATCCAAACAAAACTGATTTTAAAGTAAAACATATTCATATGTATTTTAAAATCCCCAGTATAACTTACCTTCAACTAGACTGTGAGCTTCACGAGAGCACAGACTCTTTGGTAGACACTTAAGAAAAATTTTTTCACTATGTCATGCAGTACTAGGCTCCCAATAAATATTTTGAACAAATGTTTGAGAGAAAGATAGAAACAGGTAACAGGAAGCTGAGAGCAGAAAAACAGAGCTCCCTAGAGTTCAGCCAGCAAGACTCAGGGTCCAGTTGAAGTCAATCTGAGGCTGGGTTAAGCTGTTGGATATGAAATTTTTGTTTTAGATTTGTTCACCCTAACATTTATTTTTCTATTAGAAAGGAATATGTGCAATGAAATCCACTCTGGCTGAATTGCAGATAAAGTCTTTTGGATGGCAGTTAGGGATTCAGACGATTAACTGTCTGTGAGTACTTTTTATAGCAAACGATTTTATTGAAATAATGTAAGGAGCCTGTGTTGGTAGTTTTAATAAAATCAAGCCTGACTCATTTATTTGAGGACGAGGATTATGGAAATAGCATCTTATGCTTCAGGGGCATTTTAGGATTGAAACAGTTATATTCATATTTGCTTACGAAGAAACAGAATTGGTGGATAAGTAAAACTTTAACCCTGTGGAAAAAATTTTAATATGTGTGTTTGACTCCTATCTGTTGACAGTGAAGAAACTGCTTTAGGTTATACAACTCCATAAATGTTAAGTTTTCAGTACTACCAGATGGGTACTTTTACGGGATGAATGTTTTCACATCTGAACACTAAATCTGAGCCATTGTATTCTACTTTTTAATCCTTTAAATTTTTATTTTCAGTGCTCCTGAGAAAATTCTCAGTGGCCCTGTATCCACATCACTGTCCTGAGACTTAGACTGCTTTCCCCAACCTTTGCTATTTATTTTTAGTAGCTGGAACTGCCAGGTCTGCAAGTAGTTAGGTGCAGGTGCCCCTCTTACATCATCCATAATTCATCCTTTGCTTTGTAAACCCTAATAACTCATTGATTCATCTTTTCTTTATTGTGAATAAACATTCACAATCTTGTTTGCATCAATTCATGTGCTTAATCCTGGGGTTACATCACTATGTTCTTACTTATAACCTCTTTGTACAGAGATGTGTCCCTGAAGAGAGAAGAAAATTAACTTCCACTCCATTTATTTACTGACAGTTTTCCTATGAAATGTTTATTATTGGTTGTTACTTAAGTGATATATACCAGGCCTAGTATTTAGGCAGGTGGGTCTGCATCCTCCTAGTAAAGTATCTTAATAGAGTTATTCCTGCTGTCATCTGGTATCCTTCCTTTGCGGTAGTAAGGACCAGATCAGGCTTTCTTGGGATTTGGTTGACAGATTACCTTCCTCAGAAGTGCCTGCTAACACAGTGCCTGCTTATGAAGAATTAATACTAAAATGATAAAATTGGGATGGTGATAAACCACCATTTGGCAATCATCATAGTAATTGTCTTAGACAAGAATCATGATTGGATACTAAATCTCATGGGTAAATAAGTCATAAGAAACAAGATAATTACACAGTCTGCAGTCTCAGAGTATCTTTCCTTTAGATATATTAATTACAGGGGGGACCTTAGTTTTACAGTAGAAAGACTTGGCACAAACCACCTCAACCACGGTCTAACAGTAATCAAACAAATCATGATATTATCTTCTTCCACTTTTTCCTCACACTCAAGTTAACTAAAAATAGGCGGACTTAAATAAGTTAACATTTAGGCATGATTCTCTTTCCTTTGGTCCTTTCTGTGCATAAAATGGCCTATCCAGTATCTTGGGACTGTGATTTACAAGATGGAGCAAAAACCTTGATTGTCTTTCATACTATACCATATGATCTTAACACCTTTTTTCCAGATGTATTTCTGTTCCTTGACAACGTGCACACACCTTTGACTTTTACCTAAAGCTAGACCATTTGCCACTTTGCCTCTCTGTACAACTATCTGTTTTTAAGTTTTAAACTCAAGTTTTTTTGGTTCCCAGATGGTGCTCTTGGAAGGAACATAGTATCACTATAAGACCTCCGTGTTTGTTGGGGTATGTTGGTCATCCCTGATGCTTGATTTGTTTCTTTGATGAACTTGCTCTGCAGTTATCATTGTTTTCCTGGTCTAGTACTTAGCATGACAGTCTGTAGTCACTGTTGTTAGCTCCCTGTTCCCAGAAGAGTGAAAAACAGCCATCGTTTCCCCTGCATCTAAGACATTGACAGAATCAGCAGAGACTAGTTTAAACAGCTTTTAGCTTTTTAGGGTAGAAAACCTCTTTTATCCCCCTTTAAAATTCATTTTAAATAGATAAAATTGGAATTGAAAACAGGTGACTTTCTCATTTATAGTGTATTAATAAACAGAGGGAATAGGTTAGTGATTTAACTGCGTAGCCACTATTTTACTCTTTTATGTTGAACAGTTAGGAAAAGGTCATTAATATTCCAGTGCCCATGTTTTATATTTACTAACAAAAGTCAAAACTAAAGAGTTTTCTTGATTTAAATACAATGATTTTATTGAAGATATAGTAGCCTGCTTTGATAAAACACATTTTCATTCTGTCGTTGCTTTAAATATTATATAAATTTGTACATACTCATTTTGAAGGAATGAAGGAAGGAGGTATGTAGGTAGGCAAGGAGGAAGAAGCAATTTATTTAGTTGTTCACTTTGGTTGTTCCTCTGACCCTGTGACATGAAACTGGGTTCTTGGGATGTGTGTGGTATGTGGACTGTGCACCTGGCCAGAGGAAGCAGACTAACCCACTACTCTGCCAGGGTGAAGCTATATGAATTTATATTATAGCAAAGCACATCTAGGTTGTGAAAAATATTTATTTACAATTATGCCTGATAAATGTGGTAGTAGTTTTCAAATGTGATTCTGAAATGATTCAACCTAATATAAATAACATTTTGCCTCAAACCAGTGTTGCTAATGGTAATAGTACTGTCCCAACATCCTAGAGTTGAAAACACCAGAAGGATCAATCCCACACAGAAGCAAATCTCACCCTCCTGACACTTGGTTCTGTGATGCTACTCCAGTTACATTTATGTTTCTTAGAGGAAAAAATTTACACTGCTGCCAAGGAGAAGTTAAATTGAACAATATTAATGTGGAAAAAATGTGCCCAAAACAGGAGTCTGTAGATCAGTGAGTAAATCTTTATCAGTATTGCCGGAATTATAAGAAAGTTACCTGTAGGTTAAAATGTCATAACTTAGTAAAGAGAAAATGCAGAGATATGTGCTGACACTTCCAAGGCAAGTGCACTGGGGTATAATTTACTACAGTAAGTTGTGTTTACTGTAAAAAAATATAAATGTAAAAAATATAAAATGTAAAAAAAATTTTTGGTTCTATGAGTTTTGACAAATGAATATAGTCTTATAACCACAATCAAGATATAGAACATGGAGTGGGAATCGTCCCTTCTTCCCTGTTTCATGGGATGGAAATTTATGACCCCAGAAAATGTGCTGTAAAAGCTTTTTCAAAAATTCGTTGCGAGTTCTTGGACAAACAGTGTAACGGGAGAAGCACCTTGACCACTGTCACCGTGACCCTCTGATGAGTGAGCTCCAGTCATCTTCTTTGACTCCATTGTCTACAAGGGTTGCAACCCGGCATCTTTTTAATGTAAGATTTTTCCAATTTGACGCACACATGGATGCTCTGCTTCTCGGACCCCTAGAGAATTCCTGACTCTGTGTTCCAGTGAGATATAGTGTTCAAAACTGCTCTTATCACTAAAATTCTAGAACTTCGAGTTTTTCAGTTTATGCAGGATTGGGCATTCATGTTTTAAGTATTCAACATTTATTGTTACTCTCAGTAGTTTAGGTTTGCAAACTAAGTTCTTTGGAAAGAAACTTGCAAACTTAGTGGGAGGGAATGGAGTGCACTACTGATGAATTCACAGGCTAGATTAAACTTGACCTTTTAAACATTAGGTTGCTTTGCTACTTATTTGTGCTTTTTGATAACAAAAATTTGACTATATGTTCAAAGAGACTTTCCGCAATCACTGACTTTAAAATAAGGTTTTGCAAATATAGTTACTTAGCAGTAATTGTTAATTCTTCCACTATTAAATATTAATGAGTGTTCGCTAATGTTACTGTAGCTTGCTTGCTAGACTTAAATGGAAAAAAAAACCATTTCCTTTCTTAGTGTTGAAATTCACACCAGGCCTGTGGATTTTGGGTCATCTTTACCAAAGCAATTAAAGGACACTGTTTTTAGTTGGTGATTATAACTCTATGTAGAGAATTCTAATATTTTTGCTTCTTGGTTATGAAAGAAAAGACATTAATTTGTTTAGCACTATCAGTGTTTCCCTAAATCGTCCCTTTTTTCTTGTAGCAGCAAATGCAAGTGAGAGGACCAATTTCTTGACTGAAGCCACTCCCAGGGTAATTAATCAAATTGGCAGGGACTTAGCTGTCTGCTGCTCTGCTAAAACCAACTCAGTCAGTATTCTCCCATCTGATATTTGATCACCCCAGATCCTTCTTATCTTAAAGAATACAAGTATAAACTTTGTTTTTTTTAAAGGAAAGGTGCAGGTAGAAGTGACAGTTAGTAGGCGGGTAGGCTTAGGGAGAGACAGGAGGAAGAAATATTTTGTTTTTATTTAGTTGTTCACATTGGTTGTTCCTTGTGGATCTAGATTACAAACCATTTCTTTGGTATGTACGTGTACTGCACTCCTTCAGAGGATGCTGACCTAACTCATACTCCACCAGGGTGCGCCTGAATATAACCAAGTTTTAAAGAAAGATGTCAGCCACTTGCTCCTCAGGTTAAAAATATTTTCCTAAACAGTAGTTTACTAAAATAAAGGCATATTTGTTCCTAAAATTTTTAGACTTTCTGCAGAAATTTAAAAAAATCTTCGCAAGTATTTATATTTGCTAATTTACCAATGTTTACTCTACTTAACTGTACTATCAACCACATTTTTAAATTATGTTTACAAAGTTAATTACTTATCTGTAAATGGAAAAATTAGAATAAGTATCTCACATTAACATAATAGCTTTAGCTTTGTAATAGCTTTAGCTTATAATAGCTTTAGCATAGCTTTTTATTGCAATATTAAGTAACATATGGTCAATTTGAAAGAGCCAAATTCAGTTTTATCACTTTTTTATAGATATAATAGGTTTATTGTATATTAATATTCCGTACCTGTATACTTTGATTTTGGTGGCAATATAATGCACTCCTCTCCAATGATATGAGGCTCTAATACTTGGAGCCTCTATTACTTTACTTGACACATAGATCTTAAGGGCCTTTTGAAGAGGAGATGAACCTGGATTAGCCAACTCTAAATGCCTTCACAAATGCCCATATAAGACAGAGGCAGAGGATGGAGTCAACATATTTACAGAAGAGAAAGCAACGTGAGGGGGAGACAAACCACAGTGAGATGGCAATAAGCCAAAGTATGCCAGCAACTACCGGAAGTTCTAAGAGGCAAAGAACAGATTCTTCCCTTCATCCGCTGGAATGAATATATCCCAGCTTACACCATAATTTCAGCCCAGTAAAACTGAGATTTGGGAATTTTGAGTGGATTGGGGGGTGGGGGCGGCAAAAAAGTGCTGTTAAGGAAAAGATTAGATGCTGAATGTCATTAGTGTCTGACATTAAATGGATGTTCAGGAAAGGCCTTTTTTAAAGTGTGTCATTGAAGCTAAAATATGAAGAACAACTATTCTCTTCCCACTGTTGTCTTTATACCGAGGTAGGAAATGTCCTTGTACTCAAAGAAGACCCATAGGTTTCTGTTGTTAAAATAATATAATCCAACTACTCTACCTTCATCACCAGCCCTCCAAGTTCAATATTAGTCTGTACTCACAGAAGCCTCCTAACTGTTCTTCTTGCATCTACTCTTTCCCATCTATAATCCAGTCTCAACAGATAAATGCTGTTTAAAGGGAAATCGCATTTGGGAATTCTTCTGCCCAAAAATTTTCAGTGATTTTTCCATTCTCGTAGGAGAAGCCAGTATCCTTCCAAGAGCCTCCAAAGACCTCCATAATCAGATTCATGGTTTCTCTCTGCTCTCATCTTCCTCCTCTCTTCCTCCACTACTTTGGCCACAGAGGTCTCTTCAGCAAATTCATATCAGTCACACTTCCTGACCTTTGTATTTGCTCTTTCCTCTGTCTGAAATGTTATTCCTCTAATTCTGTTACTTTGAGTGTTTCCTTCTAGTTGTGGGCATTGATAATCTCTGTTGGATGTTTTCTGGGTATAGTAAGTGAAACTTGGAGACAGAAAGGATTTGCTAACTGGGTTGCCATGTAGAAATATTAAGAATATGGGGTTTCTTTTGGTTCCAAAGTTTAGTAATCCATAGGTATTATCTGATCACACCGTGAATAAGGGTTCCGTTATTGTGCCAGCCTGTGACTACCTACGTCTCCGTATAGATCTGTCACACCTAAAGACAGGTAACAGCCAACCCACCCTATGATACTTAAGACCTAAAATCTTGTAGTGCCTACCAATCTTGCACCTAATTTCAACAGGATAGCTGTAATCAGCTGTTTACATCCTCTTCCCCTTGGCAACCTATAAGCTTCAGAATTTGATCTCACACCTCACATTGTCTTTATTTCATTCACCAGCAATTCATGCCTGGCTGGTTATACTGATAGCTGGCCAATCTTCCTTTCCTGTCTTTCTTTTTGTTTTCTTGTTTAATCTAAACCCCATCTTCCCCATGCTTCCTCCTAAACTCTTCTGTAACTTAACTCCTGCTCCGTAATCAGCCACCAACCCACTATTCTCAGCCTCCTTTTATGTCTTCCTTTCCCTAATTCTTTCCTTAATAACAGTCTGATTGGCTCGAGGGGACTCCATATCTCCTGACACTCACTAGGGCATCTGATTATTCTTTTAATTTCTGGGATCTCAAGTTTAGGAAGCAGGGTCAGTATTCTCCTGACTCTCTAGTCATTTACACATGTCTATGTGGTTACTCAGCCTCATTCATGGAAGGTGCAACTCTGTTCATGACAACTTTTTCCAGTTCACCTTCTGCCCTGAGTCACTAGGTGACTTCAGTGTGCACCTGGGCAGCCTGTCTAGCCGGTCGCCGACAGCAGTCCTTCAGCATCCTCATCTCACGTGACTTTCTCCTTTAAACAATGTATTCTTAAACCAAAAGTCCCTATCCTTAATTCGCTTCCTTAGTACTGTCTCAAAAATAATTATTCATCTTAATTAAAAGCATCTTCATTGGCCTCAACACTCTCTATACCCTTACTAGCCCTACTTCTGATACTAAATTCACAGGGTCAAAAACCAGGGGAGGTAGGTATTCAGAGGAAAATCGTAAAGCCATATCTAGGTGAAAGGTAAAAAGATGATAGGTGGCAAAAGCAACAGGTGTCCCCTACATAATACTTGCAGCATTTTATGTATCCTTTTTATTATGATTATTTCTGTTGGCTTGCTTGAAGTAAAGAGTCCTGAATATTCTAGTTGTATAAATAGATTCTAAGGAAAGTTTCTCTTAAAATCCAAGTCTAAACAAATATAACTATCTGATTATTCAGTGATAAAATAATTTCTTACTATGCTATAGACAGTTCAGAGAGTTTCCTAGTCTGATATAAAGAAGGCCAAATACAACATCAGCAAAAGGAATAAAGGAAACAAGCAATAAGTGCGTATAAACTAATTAAGGCTTGAGATTGTTCAGTCCATTCTTTCTTCTCTAGAACCCGTCTGACATATTTGTTACTGTGAGCCAGCTGTCCTGCCCAGCAGACTCCTAGGACACCAGAAAGTATATATTAAGGACATATACATTGCTTTTAATAGTAAAGTAAAACATAAGAGAAAGTTGTGGAAACATCATACCATACATTACAAAAACTAATTGTAAATAATTTGGATTATATCCACACTGTTGAGTGTCTGTAGTAGCATAAATAACAGAATTGATTATGTAAAAATAACTTTCCATGAATGCTCCTTTATCCTTTGATTTAAGTATTTCTGAAATCTTTTACTCTGTCTCCATCATTTATAGTCAAATGTAGGAAAAGTTGGCTAAACATATTGTATTTGAACATGAAGATGGTAGTAATTCATACATCTGGATTTTCTGGCTTGTGATGGATTTTGATCATGATATAACTTATAAGGTAGCTGATATATCATGATAACTGTGTAGAAACAAGCTGTTCTTTGGCATGTATTTTTGTATGTTATCGCTATACATCCCAAATGAGTAGTAGACCAAGCCCAAATATAATCAACTATGAGACTGAAGTGGTTTTTCTATAGTTATTTTGACCACTGTTTTTCTTACTCAAGGTGCTTTAGTACTTCTGATCAAATTCTCAGTCACTTCTATTCTGTCATAATCACATTGGAAGATTAAACAAGTATGAACCAGAACCAGAATTCAATACCTACCTGTAATAAAGGGTAAGACCTTACTTATCACATTGCTACACTGTGACACTGGCAAGTTCTGAAATAGTTTAAAGCTGTCTCTTGTTTTCTAAGTAAAAGGGAAATGATCTACCTACAATTAAACACATCTCAATGTGAACATATGTGTGAAAATATCTTCACAGGGTATTTATTTTTTAAAGTTCCTTCAATACTCTAATGGCATACAATTTAGTTTAACAGCTCGGTATGTTGTAATCAAGAGTGTGAATAGGCAATCAAATACTTCTGTGAATTTCTGCTCCCCAAAGAATTCATAGCAAGCCTGTTGCTATGGTACAGTCTCACCTGGGACTTATTTTGCATCTTTCTCAATCAGATATATTGACAATAATGAGCTTCAAAACAGAAATCCTCATAGAAAATTCAGAATGGAAAAATTCAGATAGATAAATGAAGGTTGTGGTTTTTCCTTATTTTCATGCTTCCGTTTATGAGTTCTTGTTTGTGATCCTAAGAGTCCTCAGATCCACTGACGACATTACTGTCTCACTGAAAAGTGAGTTGGCCATCATAGAGGCGCTGTTAATCCGATGAGAAACGATGGAGAAGATAATCTCTAAAAAACTGTAAACTAGATTTTCTCAATGCACAGCAGCTTCCCTGGAACTTGAGAAATTTTGTTACATGCTTAAGACCATCAGGGTACTATTTAATAGTGCCATCTTATTTAGATAATGCCAAAAAAAAGGTTTATGAGTCACAGTTACTAAATTAAATTGAAGAAGGTGATCACATCAGTAAAATAATAAGTGAGGCAATGAGGCCTTTGATGGATTACTTCGGCTTGTATTTGTTTTATAGTGATTTTTATCCTCTCTCCACCTCAAAATCAATTTCATTCTCGCACTGTGGTCATGATGGAGGCTAAAAGACGGTGATAAAGGGCATCAACTCTGGAGTCACACCTCTTAGTTTCATATCCCTGCTTTCCCATCTACCAGGTGTGACCTATACACTCATGATCTACATCTCAAAAGTGAAATTAGTAAGTGCACCTCTTGGGGGCGGGAGGGTGATTCTAGCAGATAAGAGGTGCTTAGCACATAGTTCTTCACTGGCTAGTAGTCATATTCATTTATGATACATCTAGAAAGCATCTGTATAGTCTTTGGCTCCTATAAGCATGTAATAAATAATAGTTAATAATACTAGTATAATTCTTTTAAATGAATCTGTACTAGAGATAGTCTTGGTTTTGATGTATTCTGTCATAAGAAAGTTTAGTTAATATGAATGAATTGAGGTAGTGAACCAAAAAACATCCATGCCATTCCACATACCACCCTAGAGTGTAAGGCTGCTGGGTCTGTAATCATATCCTTTGCAACAAAAATATTGCTGCTCTTCAATCTAGCTGAATACATGGCATTCAAACCAACATTAGAGTGCAATGCTGAGAAAATGCTAAGGTTTACTATGTCATGTATTTTGTATATGTATGTATTTTTTTGCCTGTTTGATATTCTTAACATTTATTACACAATACTATTCTAAATGCTTTAATATAAAGATAAATTGTTTTAAAAGATAAATGTCACAAACATATATTTAAAGTGACTATATTTAGATTCAAGGAAATGAGAGAGAGCCATAACCTGCCTTGAGGTGATCCTTTCAACGGTCCTTTTATTTACTCTGTTGATAGATTCAGGTCTCCCGTGGCAAACTATTATCTCCACCCCACCCCACCCCAGGGACCCAGTCTTCTCATCCTTGCTCACACATACATACAGGCAAGCAGACATGGTCTATCTCTGAAGCAGGAACAGGCCAGTGCTCACATCTTCTTACCTGAGCCTCAAACCCTTCCAGGTGCACTAAGAACCTGATACTTTACTAACCACTCGTACTAAGCATTCGATTCAGAGGTAGCATCCTTTTGCTACATAGGATGCTTCTTAGGAGAGAAGGCAGTTACAGAATTTACCTCAGTATTTTCTTGTCTGTTAACTGGAGATATAAGTTGTCAGTATGGTGTGAAAATTGCTGGTCAGAATATCTTCAAAAAATAATAGGCATTTTGCTTTTCAATATTTTAGTAAAATAGACATAAGGAAGCAATTTATTACAGTAAATGATAGGAAATAAAGACTTCAGGTTTCCTTAAATCAGTATCAGAATATTAAAGAACTGCTTAACATTCACAATCCCTTTACTCTTTATTGGCTTTAATGTTTTAACATCTTCAAACTGTCTGTATAAAAAGAAATCATGCCTTGAAAAATTTTTGACTCCTGTGAGAACCCCTAAAATTACTGGGATAGCTTGTTTTGACATTTTATAAATAGAAAATACAGTATCTGATAGTAGCAAGAAGCAACCACTCTTTTCTCAGTCATTTGTCATGAGTGGTACTTTAGTTCTTGTGATTTTAGATGTAAAATTGGATCCTCTTTATATGAAAATTAAGAGGAAAGAACAAAAAGAAGACAAAGCAGAGCTAATGAGAACAGAATATGATCAGAAGATGAACAAGTAAATTAAGTAGGATAATAACATCGTACAATGACGACAGCTTTAGCAAAAATGGAATCTAAGACATCTACCTGTGATCCAGATTGACTTTTTTCGCCCTCGGCTTAGGAATTAAAAATATGTCCCCAGTTTTTTTGACAAATGGAACTCTTAGGGGAAGAAGAAAGTAGTACATGTTTAGAAATGTGTATTTTTAAATTTATAATGCAACAGCTTTCTGATTGTGCGACATTTAGCATCTAGTTTATATACTCTCACCAACTCCTCTATGATTTGGATGTTATCCCTCTTTTACAGAGGATTGAATTAGCGTTCAGTGATGCTTCAGTGATGTGTCCAATATTATACAGCTATTAAGTGACAGCCTGGACTCAGATGCGGGTTGGAGCCCAAATCCTATAATCCTTTTATCTGTGTTCCAATCTACTTTACAGAGGCTAACAGCTTTTAAACTCTAGTACCTGTTTAGGCAAGTTACAGACTACAGACTGGTCTCTCACCTCTGTTTTAATAACTTGCCAGCTAAAATGTGGTGTTGAGTTTTTTTGCATTTTTAATAGTCTGCAACTAATCAAAAGAGTATTTCATGACACTTGGAAATTAGATAAAATTCAAATTCTGGGCTCCATTGGTAAAAATTTATTGGAACATAGCCACGATCATTCACTTACCTTATGGTCTATGTCTGCTTTCACATTTCTAGGGTAGAGGTGAATAGTTGTGACAGAAACCTCTTTTATTGTCCACAGAACCTAAAATATCACTACCTGGTTCTTTGTAGATTAAAGTTTACCAACCCCTGCTCTAGGATATGAGAACAGAAATCTGTGAGAAGAAGTTTTTTGTGGGACAGGAAAGTTCATTAAAGCTTTCACATACTTCAAGACTGATGATGGTCTCAACAGCTTGTGAGGCAGACTTGTACCATGCAAGCAGGAATGACAAACCATGTGGCCTCACCAGCTCAATGAACCTTTTCATTGTCACCAGCTTTCTAGCTACCTAATTTTACCTAGCATCTTAAAAAAGTTATTTTTGTTGAATTTCACCTTGAATGTTTTAATCCAATTCCCCAGTCTTGAGGAATTTTGTGTCAGATTTAGATAACTGTACCTACTCCTGTGGCCCCTAAGCCAATCTTTCAAATCTGATTGTGAGGCTCATGCAGTCCCCCCCACCCCCCTTCCTCTTTCCCTCTTCTCTCCCTTCTCTCCCTTTTTTGCTCTCTGCCCACCACAGTGCCTGGCAGATAATAGGTATTTAAAGTCTAAAAAAATAAATGAATATGTTATTGTTAGTCTTTTAAATTACCAAAGGGAATGACGTAACTCTATCCTAGAAAAGACTTTTTACTAGCGAATTTTGTAGTATGTAGTATCTTGACAGGAGAATAAGTTATGAGAAAAAATCAAAATGTGAATTTCAGTATATGTCTTGTTTTAGAACTTGACTTAAATTTGATATAGAATTTGGGGGCTTTTAACCAAGTATCCATCAATAATATGTAAACAAGATGTGACATGCATGCAGTGGACTATTATTCAGTCTTAAAAAGGGTGGAAATTCTAACACATGTTACCGTATGGATGAACTTTGAAGACATTATGCTAAATGAAATAAGCCAGTCTTAAAATGGCGAATAGTGTGATTCCACTAGTCTGAGGTCCTAAGATAGTTATATTCATAGAGACAATATAATATAGTGGTTACTGTAAGCTGAAGGACAAAATGGGAGCCATTATTTAATGACTCTGGTATTTTAATTAGGGACGTTCAAAGCATTCTAGAGATGGATTGTAGTGACAGTTTCACAGCACTGTAAATACGCATAATGCCACTGAGCCTTTTAAGTGTTTAAAAATTTTTAATGGTAACTTATGTATATTTTACTGTAATGAAATATACATATATAATCAACTCTTTAAAAATTATTTTCTGCTTTGAATACCTAATCAAAATTATATAATAGGATAAAGTGACTTCCATATCAAACATCTAAATGTTAAATTTGCTATCTGATATATGCTATCTAAATGATTCTGTCCTAAAATGATTAAAACTTAAAGTTAAATATAGATTTGTTCCTCTTCCGTATTTTATTTCCATAAAGTATGTTGATAGAATTTTTAGGAAAGATTATATAGATGTGATTTTTTTACAATGATTTAATGATGACACGGGGCCTAAGTTGCTCTTTCCTTTTTTACTTATTAGAAGCTTTTGGTGAAAAAAATGAAAACTGTAGAATAAGGTAAGACTCAACATTCCAGTGACACTAGTTGGTTATTAAAGAATCCTGTAGAATTTCTGAGAAATATAAAATGGAATTCATGATTCATTATAGAGCATGTGCTTTCAAATAAGATATTTATTATTCTTATGTATTTTATGACCTTCATGAAGCTAATACTTAAAACAGTCTTCTTTAATAAAACAGAATTGGAGCATATAACTGATAGTGGCAATTCAGATCATAGTTTGGTTTTACACAAATAACTCTTCTTCTCGTTTACTTATAAAAGTAAAAGAAATTAAATATTTATAAATATATATAAAATTAAAAGAAATCCATCCTACAAACATCTAGTTCCCTTTTTCAACACTTGAAACTTCCCCCCCACAATTAAGTTTTTGATTACCGTTAAGAAAAAAATTGTGCATGCCCCAGCATATTAAGTCTTAAAAAACAGCTCTCTGGCTTTACTTTTCTGACTAATCTTTCTTACAGGTTATTCTGCATCAATGCATGTGGATATAATGCATCAATGCATTATTTCAAACTTTTCTTAGCAACTGCATGAAGTCCATAGATGTATATAACATATTTAAGCAGTCCCTGATTGATGCATGTTAGGTTCTTTCTAATTTGATTTGATTTGTTGGTTTCATGTATTTTTTTCAAGTGTATCCAAAGTCTCAGCATTAGAAGTTATGGGCCACTAGGTAGGTACATTTTTTTAGATATTGTTAAATTGTTCCGCGACATTGAACAAACCAGCACATTTCTCCACACCTTTACTTATGCCATATACTTAAATCTGATGTGATGTTACTTACTGCTACATGGACCTTTATCAATATTAGAATATTATTGACTCGTTAAGTACTTTAATAACTTCACAACCCGAAAACTATCACTATTTTAAATCAGAATGCCATTTTCCAGGAATGCAGCTGTTTCCCTAAGCAAAATCTGTCCTAGTAATGTTAAAACAATATATATTTAGCCCTTTTTTTTCTCTTTTTAACTTTCTGAATTATATTTTAATTAAAGAAGGCATATGCAACTCTGATAAGTAAAACAATATAAAGAGAATATAAAAATATGAATGTCTTGATTCCTACCACAGTTTTCTCCATGCTCAAACAAATCCATATACCTTTATTATTTTGTTTTGTTTTGCTAATCTCTTCAACTGTTTTATTTACTTAATCATATGTAGTAGTCCATCTGAGGCAACAGATAAAGGTCCAACTTATTTTTAGTAACTATATAATAATTATATAGAGTGTGGAAATTCCATGGTTTGTTGATATTACCATGCGTGTTGGCATTCAGCTATATCTAGCAGTACTGTAGTTATGTGTGTGTGTGTTTTAAATTTTTGCTAATGTGAGAGTTTTTGATATATTATGTGGTGATGTTACAAATATCTTTCTAACCATTTTTGCCATTTGATTTTGCTTATGTAATATTTTTGTATATATGAAAGCTTTATTTTTATGTATTTAAATATGCCTGTCTTGTCCCTTACAATTTTGAGGTTTCTTGCCTTCTTTAGCTCTTAAGTTTATAAAAAATATGTCTTTACTTTTTCTTTCCTACACTTATTATGGAACATGTCCATGTGTGCATGCATGTGTGTGTGATTGGAGGTATTAATCTAGCTTTGTTTTCTCTAATTATTCAAGTAGTTCTTTTCCCTTTCTGAGTGAAATTCTACTTTTGTCTCAGTAAGTCCCATACATACTTGTTGAATCAGTTTCTTCATATATTCTAGGCTTCCTTCGGCTTGGTAAGTAGTTTCGTAACAGGTCTAAGTTGATTGCTGTTCTAAGAACTTTTGCCTTATTTTTCCTTGTTTTCTTTTAATTTTTTCGGAGTCGTATAGACTCACCACATGTAAAAAGCAACATTATTAAACTTCTCTGCTTTTTTTGGTGAAATAGGGCTATTAAATAAGATCAATAAAGAGTAAAATTTAAATTGTTCATATATATATGTATGTATAGATAGATAGATAGATAGAAATCAGGGAAGTCAGTGAAAAACAGAGTAACATTGAATTTATAAGCAGAAGATGCAGCACTGTGGCCCTGAAAATTGTTATGGGCAAGAGTCTGGATGCATATGTGTTGAGCTTGGACTCAGCCCGTTGCTCGACATTCCCTAGTTCATCAGGCTTTGTGGTCCTTGCAGGTGAGATATATACTATGTTACTAATGATATAGTGCTTTATTTTAATCTTATTTCTTAAGAAGGCTGGACAATTCTGGAGGTTTACAAAGGAAAAATAATGTTAGTAAACAGAAACAGATAAAATCTATACGGAGAAAATGTAAAGTGTAAAAATAAGGAGGACCGTCAACCACAAAAATGACCAAATATCTCCCTATCCTGGCTACTGTGACTAAATGCTGCTTTATTACCATTCTAGACTTTAGCTTTTCTCCTTCTAGGTAAGATTTATTAAGGTGTCTAATTATATCAAACATCTGCTTTCTAATGGCATATAATTAAGAGCAAAGCCCCACTACAGATTTACCCGAAAAAGGTGCAATTCTTTTAATAAGTCTTTTCAAACACCGTCTTACACTCCCACATATTTCCATGATATGTAAGTAATTAGCCCAGTTTGTTCAGCTTTAAAAAATTCTTAAATCCAAAAGTTAGAAAAATTTGGAATATCGTTTATACCTGTTTTAATTTTTAATGATAAACTAATTTATAAAATAAGTTTAAATGTGCAGATTCACTCTATCAAATATAGGATAACATAATACACCACCACCAAAAGACCAATAGACTTCTGTCACTGTCCATTGAATCCCCATCACCACTTGATCCCACCCCAGTCCCCTTCCTTTCTAATACTCTCAGTTCTCTTGTCAATGTCTGAGTCGATTTTTGTTTTGTCTGTTTTCTTTGTTTCGTATATTTCACAAATGAGTGACCTCAGCAGACCATTTGGTATTTGTCTTTCTTGTTCTGATTTGTGTTACTTAGCATAATCCTTTCAAGTTCAATACTTGTCCTAGATGTCAGGGTTTCATCTTTTTTAAGGACTGTGTAGTATTCTCTTATGCAGCTATACTGTATCTTCTTTACCCATTCATCTGTCAGTGGACACTTAAACAGTTTCTAATTCTTGGGTATTACAAATAATACTGTAAGAAATATGGGGATGCGTATATCTCTTTGAATTAGTATTTTTGTGTTTTTCAGGTAAATACCTAGAGATGGGATGACAGATCATAAGGCTTTTCCATTCTCAGTTTTTTGAGTAATCTCCATCCTGTTTTCCATAAAGGTTACACCAGTTTACGCTCCCAGCAACAGTATAAAAGGGTTCACTTTTCCTCCATATTCTCGCCAACATTTATTGTTTCCAGTCTTTTGAATAATAGTCATTTTTAGAGGCAATAGGTGATATCTCATTGTTGTTTTGATTTACAGTTCTCTAATAACCAGTGAGGAGGAACATCTTGTCATGTGCATATTGGCCATCTCTATGTCTTCTTTGGAATAATATCTATTCAGAACTTCTGCCTGTTTTTTGATTGAGTTTTCTTTCTATTGTTGTGTTTTATGAATTCTTTATGTATTTTAGATATTAAGTCCCTGTCAGATATATGATTTGCAAATATCTTCCCCCATTCAGTAGGATGTCTTTTTGGTTTGGTGATAATTTCTTTCACTATGTAGAAGCCTTTTAGTTTGATGTAGTCTCATTTGTTTATGTTTTTATTCCCCTTACCACTGAGTCCTTAAAGAAATCTGTAAGGCCCATATATGAAATATATTGCCTATGTTTTCTTCTAAGGATATATGATTCTGATCTTAAATCTAAGTCTTTAATCCATTTTGAATTAATTTCTATGTGTGGTATTACAGAGCATTCTAGATTAATTCTTTCGCATGTGACTATCCAGTTTTCTCAACACCTTTTGTTGAAAAGATTTTTCTTTCCCCATCTTGCGCTCTTGGTTCCTTTGTCATGAATTAACTATGTATGTGATTCTATTTCTGGTGATTCAGTTTTATTCCAGTCATCTCTGTATCTGTTTTTATTCCAGTATAATACAAGTTTTATCACTGTCACTTTGAAGTATAGCTCAAGATCTGGGAGTATGGCACTTTCATTTTTGTTCTTTTTTCTCTGATTGCTTTGGATATTTGGGGTCTTTTGTTATTTCATACAAATTTAAAATTTTTGTTCTGTTTCTTTGAAAAAATGTCAGTGGCGTTTAAGAGGGGATCACATTAAACCTGTATATTGATTTAGATAATATGGCCATTCTAATAATTTTAATTCTTCCCAACCATGAGCATGGAATATCTTCCATTCTCTTTGTATCTGATTCTATTTCTTGTAACAGTGTCTTGTAGTTTTCATTGTACATATATTTCACAAACTGACATTCCAAGGTATTAATACTTTTTGTTTCTATTGTAAAGGAAATAGTTTTCTTGATTTGCTTCTCTTCTATCACATTATTTGAATATAAAAATGCAGAGCAGATTTTTCTATATTAATCTTGTAGCTTGCCACTTTACTCATTCTAATTTTTTTTGTGACATATTTAGGGTTTTCTGCATAGCTTTTCCTGTCATCTGTAAATTGTGATAGTTTTACTTTTCCAGTTTAGATTCTTTTTATTTCTTCTTCTTACCTAACTGTTGTGGATCTGCCTTCAAATATGATGTTAAATAGCAGTGGTGAGAATGGATACACCTGTCTCATTTCAGATCTTAGAGGAAAACCTTTAAGTTTTTCACCATTGAAGATGATGCTGGCTGTAGCTTTATCATATGTGACCTTTATGTTCAGGTATGTTCCTTCAGTACCTATTTTATATAGAAGTTTTATCATGAGCATATTTTTTTTTCTTAATTTTGTTGATGTAGTGTATTATATTAATAGATTCGCATATGTTGAATAAGCCTGTATCCCTGGGATAAATCCCCCTTGTTCATAATGAATGACCAAATATACATCCTTTTGATATATTGTAGGACTCAGTTTGCTAAATAGTTTTATTGCATATTTTTGCACCTGTGTTTATCAAACATATTGGTCTGTTTCTTTTTATGTCCTTGTTTGCTTTTGGTATCAGTGAAATGTTCATCTCGTAGAAAGTGGGAAGTGTTCCCTATTCTTTGAGTAGAATAGGTATTTATTCTTTGAAGTTTTGGTAAAGCTCATTACTAAAGCCATCTCATAGCAGTTTTTTTATTTTAGTGGAGACTTGATTACTTCTTAAATTTCCTTGCTAGTGATAGGGCTGTCCAAGTTTTCGATTTCTTAATGATTTTGGTATTAAGCAACATGATTTTAAGCATTTTTCCATGTCTTCTAGATTGTCCAATTTATTGGCATATAGGTAATCATAGTTTTCTCTTATGTTTTATATTTCTGAGGTATCCATTGTAATTCTTCTTTTATTTCTGATTCTGTATTTTAGAGTTTTCTCTCTCTTTTCTTGGGGAACCTAGCCAAAGATTTGACAATTTTTTTTTTTTCAAAGAATAAACCTTTGGTTTCATCGATCTTCTGAATTATCTTTGATTTCTATTGTATTTATTTCTGCTTCAATTTCTACTTCCTTTTAATGACTTTTCGCTTCAGTTGTTGCACCCTATAAGTTTTGGTAACTCATTTCATCATTCTCATTTGTCTCCATATGCTTTTTGTTTCCCCTTTGATTTCCTCTTTTACCCAGATGTCATGCAAAAACATGTTGTTTGTCTTAAGTGGGAGCAGCAGTCCTATCAGGGAGTATCAAGCAAAATGCCCTGGGACCTGAGGATAGAAGTTCTAGCAAATAATAGGCAGATATGCAAAGCTGTTTGGCAGTAGCCCCAGGTTGTTTTGAAGCTGCTGTTTCAATGGAGCCACCAGTGAATGCTCTTTGCGGGGGAATTACTCAGCTATATCTATACAGGGTTGCAGATCTGGCTGTCTGAATCCACAGAATGGAGAATTGGAACTGTGAATACTGTCTGACACCACAAGTTCACTAATGGTGGAAGAGTTTGGTGTTTCATATTGCACCCTACTGCAGTGGTGGCCCCGGCTACTGTACTGAAAAATAATCTACAGAGAGGACTCCCTGCAGTGTCTCTGTTCATAGAGAGGCTATATCTCTTGCCACCCCTAAGGTGCTGGAATCAACAAATGAAAGTCATACATTCAGGTGTGTGTGCATTCTATCAATTCTTCCCGCTCTCTGCCTGTGTTCTTTGGTACTCAGAGGTCTATTGTTCTCCAAAGGAAAGACCTTTTATTTTCCATCCCAGGTAAGACGCACTTGTGGTTCAGTTTCCAGATGTAGGGGCATCCGATGAGAAGGCAATCCCTTCAACTCCAGGGTGAGCATCTGTATCACTAGTCCCCCAGGCCCCACGGTTTCTGAACACGACAGCATGAATGCCAAGACAGATCTGCCCATACTGTTTATTAAAATCTATGTCTTTTCTCTTTGTGGAGATGCTTATTTTCATCTCCCCCAGTCCTCTTTTTTTTTTCCTTAAAAATGGTAGTTGTTAAATGGGAGCGGTTATATTTGTGGTGAGAAGGTAATTTCAAGATCTTAACAGCCTGCCCTCTTGAAACCAGAACCTTGTGTTATGCCTCTTAAACTGGGTAACAAGCCTTCACAAAGAACCATTTAGTTGGCTAGGGCATAACTAATAAATGTATATTCTTATCCCAGTAAAACCCCATACCCCATCCACTTTAGCCATAAATATCTGCAAAGCAGAAAGAACAATTGTGTAATTAATCTTAGTCATGTAAAACATATAATAATAAGAAAAGATCTACCTGCACTACATGTATTTGTCTTCTTTATTATGTTTCATTAAGTTACTAACCAAACCTAAAATTAATCATTTAAAAAATTAACCTCTATTCCCTTGTGCTATTTATTAGACCTACTGAAGAAAGGAAGATTAAATTTAGCCTTGTGGGTTTTCTTTTTATCGTTTTTATATTATTTTAGTGTGTTTGCAATAACTATCCCACATAGAGGAAATAGGAAATTGTTGATTTATTCTCAGCTTTTCATATCAGCAAATAATGATTTATATGCATTATTATCATCCACTGTGCAGTCAATTAACTCTCAAATAAGCATCTAACATTAGGTGATATGCATCATTGCTCTTACTAATTTTGAAATATTTATATATGAGAATATAAATTGTTAATGTTAAGTCATTATTAATTTTAATAATTTCTTAGTGAATTTTAAAGTAATAGCTAATCTGACTTTCAGGGCAATACATTTTAAAGAAAAATCTTATGTTTCTGTCATTAATTCTACCAAATAACTTATCTTGTTGAAATATGAAAACAACAGTTGCCATTGACCACTGTAGGTGATGCTGTCTCCAAGCATCCGTTTCCCATATTTTATTACCTTTCCTCAACATGTATTTAAGTACTAGGACACCTCTAAATATAGGAATTTTAAAAATTAGTGAAACCTCCACTAATAGAAGATTTAATTAGAGTCATTTCTATTTATGCAGACATTTATGTAAAAGTACATACAAAAGATATACATTCATTCTACTTTTTTAGTAGAGAAGGTAAATGAAAATAAAGTATTTGCTCGTTCAACAATTATTTCATAGACAGGTTTTGAAAAATGATATGTTACGCCTAAGAAACTCCTAATTTTCTGACAGGATATGATTCTTTAAAGATCAGGGGATTTCGCATTTAATAACAGGTATAAGCAGTTGAGCAGGGGTGGCTGTTGGAGTGTTGTCCTGGGATAGATCATATAGCAACAATAAGCCACAGTGCCACTGAAGATTAAGCACACTTTTTGTTATTAAGGAAACTTATGTTCTCATGTCACCATGAGCAATATTCTGAATAGATCTACTTTGTTACAAAATAAAAGTCAACAAATTTTTAGGCAAGCCAGGCTCTAGTTCAAGCTCTGCCTTCACATCATTCTGACTTTAAATAGAAGAAAAAGTTATTTTGGCCATTGATATACTTCTAATTTTCCTTACATATGTTGGAAATGCTTTACGATCCTTAGAGAAGATCAACCATAATATATTATGTTTGTCATTCTACTAAAATACTCAGAATCAGGAAATTTAAAACTTTTTGATCAGTTATGCTAACATACTATATACAATCAATTGAATAAATTATCAGGGTTTCTTGTTTTGTTTTTGCAGGAAAATGAAAGGATACTAAGATGAATGAAATGAAATATAGTTTTTACTCCTGTTTAAGAAGAATTCAGCTCAGTAAACTGAGCACATGGAGTGGGCTGAGCACTTTACTTAAGGGCTAGATAATGTTCATATAGGTGTCAGTGGGGATGGGGTGTGATTTTTTTCCTTTCTGGTTCATGAAAACAAATAACAGGAGGGCAATAAAAGGAATTTGGGGGAACAGTGTTGAGGGTCTTCAAATATGGCTGAGTTGATTTTTTTATAAGTTGTATTATACGGTGAAGTGGGAAGGACGTGGTACATTATAGTTAGCACCATGATTAGGAGCCTAGAGAATACGACCTCAAATCCTGCTTTTGAATGCATTTATGCATTTAGGCAAGTCAGCCCTCTGTGGAATGAGAATCTCCTGGAAAACTTGTTCAAGCACAGGTAGCTGAACCCTATCCCTTCTGGCTCAGAGTTTCCAGGAAATGGTATTACTAATGATAATGATAATGGTAATGTTGCTGGTTTTGAGAACCGCGGCAGTGGAGAAACGCTGGAGAGATGTGGCCAAATAGAAGCCATGATGCATCCTGTAGGTAGGGCTTCTTCACCAGCCGTTAAAACTTAGGCAGTGAATTTGGATTTCACTGCTGTGTGTGGACCTGTGTGGTGACCAGAGATTGCTCAGTAAAAGACTGAAGAGCTCACAGCAGTGAAGTACTATTGAATTTTTTTAAAAAGCCATCAGAATCAGCTCAAGTGGCTCAGGCATTAAGCCTGCACCTGAGGCATAGTCCTCATGAATCCTAAGGGTCTGGATTCACAGCCTGGGACCCGGGAGAACAGCAGTCAAATTAACAATGTAATAAATAAAATGTTCCTGCCTTCTCTCTCTGCTTGCTTGCATGCCTGCCTTCCTCTTTAACAAATTAAAAACCATCAGAAAAGCTGGGGTTTTCATGTGTTTGTCTTGGTGTTCTCATCTCCAGTCACTATAGTCAAAAACGCTTTCCTGTGTGTTCTAGTTTGATTTCCTAATAAAGGAGCTTTGGTGACAAAGTTACAGATTAAAAAAAAAAAAAAAAAAAAAAAAGCCTAAGCTTTGGCATATAAATTTAGAACACCTGGTAAGCTTTGCTATTTTTTTCCTCTTCATTAAAACTGAAAGATAGGTATCAAAACTAGAACCTAGTATAATCCTGTGTGGTTTGAAGTAGGATAAAATGAAACTCTTAATGTTGTTCATCTCCTTTTAGAATGTTAGCTAGTGTAACAAAAAAAAAATAAGACTGGCAGTTTTGTCTTATATATATTTTTTCTGAGATAAGGTATAAAGGAGAACTCAATGGGCATGGCATAGGGCAGCTAATCCAGCAGAGGTGTCCTAATAATGTGTACTCTCTGTCTTCAGAATGATGCCAGATTAGCAGTTGGCATTTGAAGGTTAACCCTTTGTGGAACCCTGCCCTTTATAAATATTCTGTCTCGACAGAAGTGGTGAAAATTTTGTAGTCTGATGCATAAGAAATGCTTTTAATGTATAATATGGTATTGTACACCTTAACACATCCTTACGTACACTGAATAAGCTTGCATTTTCATTATTGCCAAAGTTGTGTTCTATAGGACAGTATTATTTCTTGAGATGATAATGGCTGTTCCTTGAAAGAAGTGTGCTTAGTTGCAATAAATCAAAGAATTGCTAGGTTGGGCACAGGTAAAGCTGATTTCCTACTAGTATTTTTATAGATCTTTTAATATGCTAGACTCACTGTGAATCTCCAAGATCGTGAATCCTTTAGGTTTTCACAAACCTTCTAGCATTTCTCAAACCACCTTCACCCAAAATTCATCTTTTAAGGGCCTTCCTGTGGGACAGTGGGGACACGTGTGTTTGCAGATTATGCTAGTTTTAAAAGTCTTTTTTTATTTTTAACTTGCCTTTTACAAAGGAACTAGCCAGTACAAAGTACTTAGCATTTCTTGAACTAGAGGGACTACAAAGTAGATCTAGCAATGGTTTGCCAATTATCAGGTAAACTGTGGCAGCTACAGTTGGATGCTGGCATGAGCTTCAAAGCACAAGCCTCTGCACATGTTTGCAAGAATAATGATCTTTACTAATTAAGAGAAAGGGGAACAAAATTGACTATTAACAGGAATGTAAGAGGAGATGCGATTACAGATCCGACTATGTGAGGATGGTGAGGAATATTATAAGAACTTTATGCTGAAAAGTAAAAGCACTGAAGAGCCAAGAGGATGCCAACGCCTGTCTTTTGGGCACCTCAGCTACAGGGTGTGAAGAATGCAGAGAGAGTTGTCAGAAAAAGCAGTATTTTCAGGAAAGAGCTTCATTTCGATGAAAGCCTGTAGGTGGAGAGTATTCTTAGTAACCCAGAGATAGAGGATATTTTGAGTAAAAGATGAGTTTATAAAGCTAGAATTTGTAAACTAGAACGTGACTTCCATTGCTCACATAGATGTGGAAAGAGTCAGGCAATATGTCACTAGTGGTCATCAGTGAGAATTAAATGAGGGTAAGATAGAGTAAGAGGTCACAATGCCCTGTTTCCAGTGTCAACACCAGAGATCTTGAAGCTAAGTAAGACCTGAAATGGAGCTCTTCCTGCTTGTCAAAGGGGAGATGGTAGTGGAAGTATAGGTATGAAAAAGAACCACTGAGGACTCTCAAAAGTGGAAAATAACTTGAGATAAACTCTATATAGGGTACATAAATAGTAAAATGAAAATACTGAGAAGTCATCCTCTCCCCCAACCCAGAGTATAACTCAGAAAAATTAAAGAAGACTATGGAAAGGCTGTTGAGATTTCCATTTGTGGAAGATTAAGTACCTCAACCATTGTTTCCCATGAAAGAAACTGAATAAAGTGTTTAAATGATCTTTTTAAATACAAAGCTAAGTTGGAAAGAGAGGGAATTCACAGAAATTAAAACTGAAATGAAAGTGAGAATCTAAGCTAAAGTTAGCGGTAAACCTGGCTTTCACATTGAAGGTCTGAGATGATCTTGGATATGCCATTTGAGAGTTACATCTACATACCCTTTGACAGATGCCCATGGTGGGGACTAGACTGGGAGATCACTCCCCAAGGTAACCCTTTACAAAGTCACAACCTTAGAGTAAGGGTAATGGGAAATCTGTCCCACAGAAGAGGGTAAGCCCTGGCACTGACACTTGGGAATAGGCTTCCCTTGAGAGTGAGTGTATGATACATATGAGAGTAAAAATCCTCAGTGACCCACAGACACATGAAAACGTTTTGTTTCTCAAGGAAATATAAAATAAAACACATGCCAGATAGCATCTCATCCCTATCATGTTACATACCCTCCCCGCAAAAAAAGGGCTTTTAATCCCCCAAATGCAAGTTGGTATTAGTGAGAATGTGAAGAGACTGGCACTGTCACACACTGCTGAATGGAATATAAATGGTACAGCCTCTTTGGAAGGCTATCAAATAACTCGAAGGTGTGTATAACTGTCAATTCTACTTCTAGGTCTTGTCTCAACTCTGTAAAGTGGCAGATGTGTGCAAGACGATTTATATAGGGTACTTATTTTGCAGCATGATTATAATTACACACAGTTGGAAACAACCAAGGGCTCACCATAAGAGCATAAGGACATTGTGCTGTAGTGGTACAATAGAATACTGTTGAACAATGAAAACAAGTGAACCAGTCCTTCATGTACTAAATTTGATAAATCTCAAAATCATCCTATAATAAAATCAATCTACAAAAAATGGTGTATCGTGGACCATTGGATGTAAATTGTATAAACATACACAGCTGTGCTATATATCATTTATGAATCTGCAAATATGGAATAGTAATAATATAAAATTTTGATGTGAATGTTAAGCACCAAATTCAGAAGAATGGTTTCTTCTGTGAAGGGAAGAAGAGGGAAATAGGATCCAGGAAAAAGAAACCAGGAGATTTCATTTTATCTATAATATTTTATTTCTCAAAAAGCCTAAAGCAAATATAGCAGCATTAAGATTTAGTATAGCTGCATCAGGTTCTCCAAAGTTCATTGTTTCATTGCTCACTTGAAGTCTGTTCTAATGTCTGTTAGGCAGGTGAAGTATCTCTCAATGTTTAAAAATTATGCGTGAGAGAATTTTTTTTATGTAAAAGGAAACCACCTAACAATACTCTCAGATTGGAGATACACTGAGACGAAGCTTTGTGTGCAGAGTATCACACATTGGTGAAGAAGAGGAGAAGGAAAAGCAAGACTGGGCAGAGGAGAAATCTGTGCACTCTAGCCAAAGAGAAGCTCTTGAGCAAATCTGGACCCAATCAGTATGTCCCAGACAGAAGTTCCCTTATTGACTGTGTGCAACCTGCTCAGAAGGGCATGTCCAGGAGCCATGGATTCTTTGTAGCTGAGCCTCTCCTCTGTTGATGTAGCTGACAGATGGGGTTTGGACTTACTAGGTCATACAAGGTCATGACAGTCAAGTTTTTCTCTATTCCCTTGCCTTTCAGAAAATATCGATATATTTACCTGAGAGAGATAAGGTAAATAGAAAAACTTTCAAACACATGTGAACTAAATCCATTTTCTAGCATATTAGTAGCCTGGACTTCCTCAGTTTGTTTATGGTCTTGTTCACCAGAATTTAAAAGGAAATTGTTATATACTAAATCACTGGCAAATACTCTTAGCATTATTTCCTTGCTCTTCTCAAAGGAGAATATAAGATGCTGCTATAATTCAGATGCCTAGTTTTGTAAACTGATTTAAGGGTCAGCCTTAACTCTATATTTAGAGGATACAATATAAAAATTTTAATTTATAGATGATATCTCTGCATAATCATCTTAACGAGTGTTTTTTTGGGAATCATTAGATGTGTTTTCAGGACCGTGCAATACTGTCTTCCTCATCTGTCAAAGAAGCCAGTGGAGACAAAATTGTCAAATATTTATATACTACTTATTCATCTTGGTGCCAGTCTCATGTGGGTGTTCAGTTTATATTCTGTAGGGGTGATATTAATAATTTTACAACAAAATATACATATATTTAATTTGTAAATATTTACAGGTATTAGGTAACCTTTGCAAATTCTCTGCTTTATAGTTTTCTGATCTGCTTTCAGGATTTTAATGGCATTCTACTTATAAGAAGCACAGGTAAATAATGGGTAAAATAGTTTTGGTAAAAGTAACCAGAAGTGTTCAGAACTATTGCTTCTGTTGCCAGTAAGAGCACGGTATGGGCTTTACACAGTCCATCTGAATGTTAAAGGAATAAGTCAACTTTTAAATTTAAAAATGTAGTAATTTCATGGGGACATTGCCTCTCCTAGCAACTCAACACTAAATAGTTTCTGTAAGTGCCATCAGTCAAGGTTTCTAGTTACAAGAAAAAGACTGACATGACCGATTGTACAGAAACAGGCATTTGTCAAGCGGGTATTGGTGAGCTCCCATGTTTGTTACAGGAATTAGAAATCAAGCCTTGAGACTAAGCTTACAGGAACAATGTCCAAATCTGTGCCTTAAAATCGATCAGTTAAGGAAACCACTGCTGCTGTCACCAAGCATAAGCACAGAAGTTTGTATGGAAGTCATTTCTCTATAAGGAACTTGTCTTGGGATCTATTGCAGGAAGTGCAGCAAGAAGGTAGAAGAAAGAGAAAATGGACTCTTGTTTTCTAATGTCAACACCTGCGTCACGGTCTGGCATCTTCTTTGGCTATGCCAAAGTCACCTGTTTCTACTTCTCAGGGAGGACATTATGAAACAGTAAATTCTAACTTCTACCTTCAGGCAGGAAATTCTCCACCTGTTTCCTTGAAAGGATGCCAAATGTGATATAAATGTCAAATGTGTCAAATGTAATATAAAACCACTAAAATGGAATTTTTTCCTATGAATGGAATATTTTCCTTAAGACACACCCTAATCCTACCCTGGTAACTTTTGGCTTTCCCCAAATGAATAAAACACTCCTGCCCTTAATCCCTAGTAGCCATTGTTTAGAACAAAAGTAATATGATGGTTTAGGAAGTATTTTTGTATTAATCTTTCCTGGCCCATTTTGATGCAGGCAGTCAATCTTCTGGGGAAAGAGATGCCTAATAGACAACTGAATGAAATTATTGGAAGAATTTGCACAAAAAAATATGATGCTATTTAAAGGCAAAGAAAATAGCCCGTGGTCTAGGAATTGTTAAGCAGAAGCAAGGAATCCCTGTTATGCTGTACTTTATGTTGATCATGTTGTACAGCATTACTGAGCCAACTCTTATCCTTCCAGTCTCTATCCTATATGCCCACACCAACTGGGCTTATTAAAAAAGGGTGATGTGGAGTGGGAAGGAAGGAGGGAACGAGGTAGTGATAAAGGACTCTAGGACTCTGAAGACAAGTTCAGTTTGAAACTTGAGTGAGTTACGATTTCAGTATCCTAAAAATTCATACCACAGTGTAAATAGAATAATAAAACTATCATTAAAAAGTAGAAAAGGATTCTCAATATCAGAATGCAATAAGGATTTCAGGGTCTGTTTCTTCAAATTATTCTAAGAATAGTGTAGAATTTGCAGAGTCAGTGCTGTCAAGTAATTGTACATTTCACAGGGAGTTAATGCAATTTTCAGTTAAATTCTGTTCTTATTTTTTTGCCTGGCCAACAAATATTTACATGTTGTCATAAATGTTTAGTTTAGATAGTTGTTTTTTCTGATTAGTTTGTATGTATAGTGTTCACAAATCTTGTATTTTGAGCTAGCAGTCATTGTCCTAATTAAACTGCTTACAGTTTAGTATTTGCTTTAAGTAGACTTGTAAGGAGATGATATGACACAGGGACGTTTAAGCTATTAATGAAGATGTAATCTGTGGCTTAAAGCCTCAGAAGTATATTTGAGGTGATCTACAATTGTTTTATAGCATGATATACTTTCTGTTTATTAAAATTCTTATTTTATTGTGTAGAATTATAACTACAATAAAAAATGAATTTAAAAAAATCCTGTCAGGTTAACACTGAGGTAAGTACAAAGAAGTTTAAACAGCTTCTACAATAGAAATTCCTTGCCTTCATGATACAATGTAGACTGAAGAATATAATGTTTTTAGACAAATCTGTCCAGCTTTAGTGCAGTTGTAAATTCTATATTATGACTCAGTCTTCTTTTCATTTTCTTTGTCTCCTCTCTTTTCACACACTGATACATGAATGCATTTATAACAATAGCAAAATGTTGTTGCTTACATTATAAACATAGCAAGACTTTTTCTGTGTGATTAGATTTTTTTTCCTGAACAATTAAGAACTATTTTTCAATACATGATAGAGTGATTCTCATCATGGGACTATCGTAGTGTTCTGCTGACATACTGCGTGAGGGTATAAAATTTAACCTTTGAAGGTGGAGAGCTTATTTGGTTAGTATGCCTCTGATGTAGTGTCATCAAGCAAGTCTCAGCAATCCTTTAATACAGCATTGCAGTAGAAGTACTGTTTGAAGACCTCAAATAAAGATTTACAGGTGTCCTATTCACAACAAAGAGCAATGCCTTTAAGTTTGAAAAAGCTACAAATCAGTAGGTTATAAAGCCAACAGATCCATCCCAAGCTTGAATTTCATCAAGTTACACTACAGTGTTGTTATGGATATATTCCTACATTTCCTGTGACATACATTGATTCATATATCTGCCTAAACAGCAAATCTTGGCACCTTATATGCCTTTTATTTCCTTGAATCACAGGAGCTTCAGTTTCAACGACTCACCCGGGAATTGGAAGTGGAAAGGCAGATTGTTGCCAGTCAGCTAGAAAGATGTAGGCTTGGAGCAGAATCACCAAGCATCGCCAGCACCAGGTACAGGGCCGATGGCTCTATCTTTTTACATGCTTTCCAGTTACATGCCTTATTAAGTTGTCTGGATGCAGCAGGTGATTCTGTTAGTGTTGTCACTGTTCACTTGCCTTTCTGAATTTGACTCCAAAAAATGTCAATTTATTCTAATTTTGAGAAGCCTCTTGAAATATTGATTATCCTTCAGTCCTGTGCTTGAACTGTTGTATATGGTGTTGGTAAGCTGCTGTAGCAGACACTTAACTACCTTTAGAAATTTGATTTTTTTCATATGTAGACACAGTTAATGATTTTTTTGCTATTAATTAATTATTTGGGAAAGCTAATTAGTTTGAAAACCCGGTTTTTTGGTTTTTTTTTTTTAACTAATGAATATTTCTAAAGAACAGCAGTTAGCTTTTTTAAATGTCATCAGTTTAGCCTTGAGTCATTCTAGAACTCTCTACTAATCAAAATAATTACTATATGAAATAATTTAGTGTATTCAAATATAGAAAATACAAAACTGTATTTTACTGTTTTAACAATGTATTACTGAATAAAAACACACCTAATTACACTTGTTTTATATTTAAATAGCCTTTTTTACCACTTAAAGGCACCATTACTATAAAAATGATTGCCACAAGCTCCAAATGTTAAAATCACTGCTAGCCTATCTGTGGATTTCTTTCTTAGTAATTACATATTCAATAAATTCTGCCATAAGCTGTATGTAGTCCTTACATTTTAAGCTTCTTTTACTTACTCTTAAATAGATACGTTCTCACAGTAACTTATCTCTGTTATTTCTAATGTCATAATTATCTGCTTCTCAGTATCTTCTGTTACTCATAGACCAAAATCCTTCTTAATGAATAGAATACGGTCTGTAGTTTCTCTTTCTTTTGAACTGATTGTTGCTATAACATAGCAATAAATATTAGGTTGGTAAGTTGTGTTGCCATGAAATTTTTAATCTCTGACCATTAACAGTCGTGCAGACTAGTTTTATAGGCATAAAGTATACAGATAAGATCAATAAAAACTTGTAAAATGCAGCTATCACATATCTTTTAAATATCCAGGCAGTTTTTTATAGGAAGAAAAATTATCAGCAAGGCGTAAATTTAAAAAATTCTAATTCTGGCTTTGCATTATTCAATGAAATAATTTATCAAGAAAGTTAAAATTATTAGTTTTAATTCTATGCAGTGGTTTTGAAAAGTTATCTTTATATTTAGCACCAAAAAGAGCAACTTAATAATATGGTATTGTATATTTTCAAAAAGTATGGACCAACAAATTTAAAAATATTTCATTTTACACTAGCAGAAAAATTGACTCAATATTTAAAGAATCAATTAGGTCTTTTATTCTGGTAATATAACTAACTAAAATAACATAAAACTTCTTGATAAACTCTTACTTGATATACCAGTAACACAAGTCAGTACCTAGAGGAAATGACAAAGAAAAGGAAAATCCCCAGATACTAGAAAGAAAAAGGGAACTGAAAGCCAAAATCATAAGCATTTGAACTGTTCCTGCAGGAGGCCTGGGGACAGCTGTGAAACCCCTGAAAAAGCACTAAAGTCTTGCTTGGGTTTTATAACCTTGCAATAACCAAAGAAAGGCCCTTGTTTGTACTCAAGGCGGCACATTTGGACTTAAGATCGGTACCTTAAGCTATGATCCTCAAGGGTCTAAATCCAAACTTGCATCACATGCGAGTTTGGAGCCCAATTGTAACTCTCCACACATTGTTCAGGAATCTGCAGCCGAGAAACTTCCTTCACTAAGTCTAACTCACAATCAGTTATTACGAACCCAAGTTAAAAGCAAAACCCAACAAATGAGAATCAGCAGCAAAAAGTATAGAATTTAAAGCTTCTAAGAACTTGATATTATTGGTGAAAATCTGACCTGTGCACAGGACGATAGGTTCAAGGATGTTCATTTTATAGCATTATTAGCAAAAGTAAATAACTGGAATTTAATTTATTAGAAAACGAAAGAACATAATTGTCCATCAGGATAGAAATGAGAAATAAATTGTAGAAAAGTAAATCAAGAGTAGGGAAAATGACGTCATTAGAGATACATGTATTAACCTAAACATCTTTGCAAACAGACTTGAGTACATATTACAAGTTGCAAAAGATTAGATATAGGAGGTTATCATTAAGAACATCTGAATATGTTTAAAATAATACTGTATATTATTTAGACAGTGTTTGGTATTATTTATGAATGTATGCATATGTGATAAAACTATAAAATTACTTCTTAGTGGCACCAATTTAAAATAGTAGCATCTCTAAGGAGGAGGAAGCAATCAGGAATTTGGATTTAGCAGCATCTGTATTTAGCTGTATTTATGATTGCCATCTGGCACAAACATGAAAAATACGAACGTCTGTTAAAGAAGGGAAGTTGTTGATGTGTATACATGGCTATTCGATCATTTTCTGTAGTTTCAAAATGATTAAATAGTTACAAGGTTATATAGTGGAATTAGCTAATTTCATAGATTTGTTAAAAATCTGTTAGTAAAATTCTTATTGTGAATAGTACTGTCATTAGTTTAGGTGCTTTGTGTTTGTGTCTCGGTGCCTAGTGTGGTACATGGCATGTGGCTGAGGCTCAGTCATTGAATGTTGGGTGGATGAATGGATCCTGCAGAAATGGAACTCGCTGACTAGGAAAAGGGAAAACCTTGCACCAAGGTATATATGACTCCACAATGTGGTTGCAGTGGAGCACAAGAAGGCTCCGACGTGTCTAGGGTGTGTCCTAAAAGGACCTGGTGGCTTTTGAGGTTAGAAAGGTAAAATTGGTAATTTCGTTGTGGAAAACTGGGAGCCTGGGTAATGATATACTTCATCTTGCTTAGAGCTGTATAGCAGACCTATTGGAAGCGGTTATTGTTGAAACAGATACCCTGATCGTGTAGCGTATGGGTCAGAATGGAGAGAGGCCAGGCAACAGTGTAGGAATCTACTGTGGAATCTTAAATGTTAGGAATAAGATGGGTTTCTTCAGTCAGTAAACTCTGGTTGGAATGATAGATGATCCACTCTGACATACTTCCCTCTCCTACTGGATTCTCATGTATTCCTGGTGTTCCCAATGAAGTACTAACTCTTCCTTACAGCCTTTCCCCTATTTCCTTGGGAAAGTCGTGCCTCCTCAGCTAAACTTTCATAACTGCTCCTCTGTGGCTGTACCAGCTCTGCTATGAAATAGGAAGACCCACTCCACCCCCGCCACTCTGGCACAGTGCCTGGTGCTTAGCAGGCAGACCCATCAAATGTACATTGAATGAATAATGAACCTTAACGAAGCCCCGTGTGTTTTGAGCTCATCAAGTAAAGATGCTTTACCATTAGTTTGTATACTTGGCACCTCTGGATTTCTATGTACCCTTTCTCATATCTGTCCTCTTCACACTTCTCAGAATGCTTTTCAGGGGCCGACCGGAGGAAGATTACGTACATACTCTGCTCTGTGACCACCAGGTTCGAACAGTGACAAGCTGCCCATTAGAAAACAGTGTTAGTGAAGGGAGCATAGGTTTTTATTGTTTCAATTAAAAGATTCCCCCTTGTATCCTCCAGTCCTCATCAACTGTCAGTCTCAACACCATAATCTAAAGATAAATAGAAATTATCTGTCAGTCCCAAGACCTCTTTCCCGTCAGCCACTTCTTATTTACCCAAAGGAAATGAAAAGTGGGGTTGCTGCGTACGGCCATGAAATTTCCATTGGATTTCAGTTTATTCTTACGTGAGTGCTTTTAGTCAACAAATTGGGGAATTTGATAACTATCTTTCGTATTGTTTGATTTAGATCCCATGTCAGAGTTAGTAGTGATTTTCTTATTTTTATAGTCAAAAGATTAATAACTCAAAGTGAAAAATATACTTTCATTTACTTTTTCAGTTGTCCAAAATTTTTGCCATATTGGTGAATATTGGTGTGAATAAAAAGGGGGCAATGATGATGTCCTATTTAATATCACTCTTACAGTGTACCAAACGATATCCTGCTGAGCCCTCCCTGATGAGTGACTGAAATTCAGCATTTCCCTCACTTTTGCAGTACCAAAGATGAACTTAACCATTCATGAGATAGTCCCACTTTATAGGTAGAAAAACTGCATATTATTTATTATTTAAGAATATCATAAAAAGCAATTATCATTAGCAGTTTACTTGCGGTATGCCTTGTTGAAACTTTTAAAAAATTTAGTAATTTAAAAATGATTGCTTAGTTTTTCTATGAATGAGCTTCGGAATAGTAATCTTTTTTCCCCCCTACCACCTTGGACCTGGGTCTGAAGCCTGGGTCCATAGCTATCATAGTCTGCCTTATCCACAAGAGCCACAGAGTAGGGCTAGTAGTAGGAGTCTTCTAAACAAGTTGGTAAATCTAATTTCTGATAGTTTTCCTTTTCTTCTATTACTGCAAAAGAGCACTAATAGCATGGGCAATATCTATGTATTATGATCCTTAATGTGGAATTGATGGTTCCTTTATCCGAAGATGACATATCAGACCAAGATAATCACTGGCGCTTACCCTGAAGGTAAACTATGGGATAAGTTAAAAGAGAAGTTAACAGCTGTTCAACTTTGTGCCAAGTACACAGGATAGTTACCTAAATATTTAATATTTTACCTCATTGAAAATAGGCTATAGAAATAATTCAGAAATTATAGCTTTCTGCATCTACACTGAGTACAGTGTAGTTATTTATATATTTACTATAATACTTCATTTAAAGTGTGCTATGGAATCAGTTAATAGAGAAGTTAACATTTTCCTGCATTTTGTGGGGTGGGGGTGGTATATGATAGTTATCTGTGTATTTAATATTTGACCTAATTCCAAAAGTTTTAAAGCATGTTGAAAATATAAAAACCAAAAGTAGAGTTAGGAAATTAAGATAAAGGGAAGACAAAGATTAGATAACAATGAAGCCAAAGTTAAAATGGTACACAAATGTATGTTTTTAACATTTCATGCATTTGCTGAAAGTAGGAAGCCAACATGGTTCTGAGAGTTCTAGAAGCCATGCCAAAAAGAAAAATGAACTACATGGTTCAAAGTGTCTGTAGGATAAAAACAAGCCAAGTTGCTCAAAAGAATCTACCATCCTTGGGACTGAGCTTTGAGTGCTTCCTTTTGTGAGTCACTTGTATGATGAAGCAAACAGCATCTTTATTGTTTTTAAAGGAAAGTGCAGGTAGAAATGAAGGTGGAAAGAGGTAGGCAGGCAGGAAGAGAGAGGAAGAAGCACTTCCTTTTATTTAGTTGTTCATCCTGATAGGCCCCTAGAACACCAGTCCGGGTTCTTGGATGTCTGTGAACTGCGCCCAGTCTCTTCTCCACCAGGGTGTGGAACGAGCAGAATCTTTATTAATCACTTTGTAAATTACAAAATCAGACTTAAAGGACTCTTTCTTCCATTGCAAAATGAAATATAAATGGATGGAATAGCACATTAAGTAAAAGTATTTCTCCAGAAGGCTTAGTCTGTTGCTCCAGTTTAACTTTAGGATGATATTTAACATATATAAATAGAAAGATCAATTTCAGGTTCTCCAGTAGGGAGCACGCCACCATGTCTTTCTGTCTGCTTAGGGTTTTAGAGTCCTGGACAGCGATGGGTGCTGAGATGTTAGAGAATCGATATTTAGTTTTAGGTTTCACTCACCCTGGGACTTCCCCTGCCCACCTGTACTCCTAAGGGTGTGAAAGGGGCTAGGAATGACCAAAGCTGTAAACTCTGTTTTTTACTGACTGGAGTTAAGTATTGCTCATTTTTGATGGTTTATAAAGTTGTAGAAAGCATAAAGAGAAAAATCCATAATTCTACCATTCAGCGATAACCACTTGCTTTTCAAACCAGATGTATTGAAATGTAATTTATTTAAACTAAAATTCACCATTAGTAGCATACAGCTTTATGGTTTTTGATCGTTTGGACATACAGTTGTATAGTCATCCTATTTCTTTTAACCCAAAAATGAAAGAAACACTTTTAAAACCTTGCTGTATTTGATTTGCTTCCAAAAATGTTTTCAAGTCTTTGGGAATTCCCTGCAGCTAACTTTTTATCATGTTCCAAATGTCCCATTTCAATATGCCACATGTAACTTTTAAAGACTCCCACTTGCCTGAGGAGTTCTCGAAGAAATGCCTCGCTTGGTGGTTGACCTGTAGTTTAGGGATGCTGCTTCAGCAAAAATGATAGAGATCACTTCCACCTTCCGATGGCAAACTGCGCTCTGTGGGTGGAAGACTTGGTCTGTTGAAACATGGCAAATGTCAGCCTTCACATGTCTGAGTATGGCCTGCGTTTCACATTCTGTGCAAGCACATGAATTACAATAAGTGATTCAACTTGTTGGGTAACAAAATTGTGGAAGGATGAGAAAATATAATTAAGTTGAAGAGTGAGTAAATGGAAGTATAATTATCATAGAGGCCAAGAAATTTTCTCTGAAAACTTTAATACAGAATTTCAAAACTATTCCTTATAGCTAACTTGGAATCTTAACCATTGCACCAAACTGAGAAACTTTGCTGCTCAGTAACTTCTAGGGAAATTATAGGTGGTGGAGAGGTTTATTTCTTTGGGGCACATAAAGTGGTTCCATATATTTTATCTTGTAAATCTTAACTTGTCTGCTTCTTAAGATAAAACACTAAATTTCCATTTCTTTTGAAGTTAAAAAGGAATTCTTAAAAAAAAATAGACCTTCTAATAATTATAGAAAATCTTAATATTAACTTTTGACATTAAAGCACAATTTTAAATTTTTTCATTTTGGTTTTTGTGTGTTATTTTAAAATTTGATTACCCTGTTTGGAAACAGCTGGTCCCTTCACATTGTTTGTTCTTTTACTGGCAGCTACTGGTGTTAGGAAGTTACTCTAGTCCCTGAGAAAAAAACTTGTCCATATCAACTAGATGAGGGGAAAAATAGGTGGCAATATTGAAATTAAATAACTTCACTCTCTTCTTAAGATTATCTTTCCCTTTTCAGTTAGTTTAAAGCCCTGCTATAATAGAATTCTTAATGGCTTCAAAAAGGGCATGCAATCTTGACAAATAGTCTTCTTATCGCCACTTAAGGAAAGAACTGTGTTATTTTTTAATGAAAAGATTTGATTCCTTGCTGCCATTTTTTTTTTTTTATATATACTTTATAGGGTCATCTGCTGGTGCCCATCAGACTTCCGCTGATACTATTAAAAATTCTAAAAGTGTTTTAGGTCTGACAATAGCAGAAAACACTTTTTCATGGTTCAGGTCTTCAGTGAATATTTTTAAGTCATTGTGAAATAAGCCTCCTCAAATGATACATTCTTTAAAAATGATGAGTATTTGAAAAGATTGAATGTTTGTGCCTTGACAGTTTATTACTTATTTAATGTATCATTTCAGGAAGATGCTTGATGAAGTTTTGTCCCTTTGACCTTCAGTGCTCTCACCAGACAAAACCTGAGTTTTTCAAATAATCGTTTTATTGAGATATATTTCACTTGCCAAAAATTGGTACTTTTAAAGTATATAATGTGTTGTTTTTAGTATATTCACAGAGTTGAGCAGCCATCACCACTGGCTAATTTTAGAACATTTTCATGAGCCCAGAAAGAAACTCTCTACCATTAACATCTTCCCCATTCTTCCCTCCCCAACTCCCCGGGAACCACCAGTCTATTTTTCTAAGGATTTGCCTCTTCTGAACATGTCATATATGATATCATAGTGTAACTGGTTTCTTTGACTTTGGCATGATGTTTTCAAGATTCATCTATTTTGTGGCAAGTATCAGTGCTTTATCCCTTTTTATTTCTAAATACTTCATTGTATGGATATAGCACATTTTATTTACTCATTAATCAGCTAGCAGACTTTTGAGTTGTTTCCACTGTTTGGTCGTTGAGACGATAGTCTTGTCTCAGGTTTTAAGAAGGAAATGAAAATCCCAAAGGTTTTGCTCCAGGCATTCTTAGTTGTGGGTTGGGGAGAGGCACTAGGAGTGATACAGATTCTCTTAGCCTCTAGCCACCCTGCATTCCCTCACGGGGGCTGCCTCCTTTGCTTTCTCCTACTGGAGATCCTTGTAAATGCTGAGCTAGTTGTCTATGCTGAATCACTTTATAAATGCATAGTAGGTAAAGCTATTGGGAATCCTCTGATGTTCATTAGATATGATTTACCAAGTTTCCTATTTTAGCATTATATTTGATAACTAGTGACTGTCAATGGTTAAACAAATAAAAGCTCCATGACTCCATTTCTGATTCAGAATAAGTGAAGAATAAACTATTTGGTATTTGAATATAATTATCAGAAAACCTCTTTGGGATCTCTGCTGTGAATATTTATTAAATGAAGCTCTTCAGAGCAAATTTAGTAACACTGAATTTTTATGATGCACTCCTGTTATAAACACAGTAAAGAGTAACACATCAGAAAGATACAGATGAGTCGGTGGCTGACCTGTAGCTCTATAGAAGTCATTTATCTGGAGGAGTTGCTCAAGCACAGTTCTTCCAGAAGGCATTTTAATTACAATTTCTCATTGCCATTCCAGTCACAGACTACTTTCATCTGGGACATACAAATCCAAGTCACAGCTATCTCTGTCCATTTGAATTAAACTTGTATAAACTAAATTTTCTGTAGGACCTGTGAACCCAAAGTTGTTGCATTACTCCATTATTCCAGTATTCCATTAGACTAACTTATTTTGCCCTTAAGAATGTAACCATATAGAATTTGGATTTTAAACAAAGTAGTTACTCATAAGTAATAGAATCCTTTATGAACCTGGGACATTATAAAAAAAAACAAAAGTTTTAATCATAGAAACTAAATATTCCAAAATGAGTTACATGTTTCTTAAATCAAGCATTTAAAAATATTAAGAAGTAATATGGTTTTGAGGAACCACAGAACGAGATCAAGTTTATAGTTAGTCAGTGTTTCAGATCACTTTAAGACTACTTTCATGTATTTGTTTAAATATGGAAGCAGCACAGCTGTATTAATTTTCCTAATTAATGAAGAGGAAAATACTTTTTAAAATTCAAAGGGCCATGCATCTAAAATATATGTAGCATGTCATTATTTAATTATCTTTTAAAGAACCATTTTAATTAAAATAACATTATTTCACTTTCTGTAATTTTTCATAGTTCACATTCTATAATTACTATTCTTAAAATATGTGACAGTGATGAATTATTGAACCAATAGAAGAATTATATTACCATCCTCCACTCTTAGTCATTGGTCTTTTTGTTTGTTTTAAATTTTGGGTACATATTGATAGTTTATAAATAATTTAAATAGATAATATAGGATACTTAAAGATGATTTTTGAAAAATGCTTTTTAAGAGTTAATATTTACTTTAATCATATATTTTCTTAATATTACATTTGGGGTTTTAGCTGTAGTTTTCAATCTCTCTCATGATACATGTTAAAAATACTAAACAGCACAGAGAATAATATAACAAATGTTAAAGTACTCACATCCCTAAATTGAAAATTGTTGATAATTTATCATCACATCGATGACTTTTTTTTATTAAAATAAAAATTAAACCTTTTCAAGCTTCCCTTAGCTCTTACTAGTATATAATCTTGCAATTTACTTTGTGTACTTTTACATCATGTACATACATACACATCCCTGACCCTTTTTTTTTTAAATTATTATTGTTAAAGGAAAGGTGCAGGCAGAAATGAAGGAAATTAGAGGCAACGAGCAGGAAGAGAGAGATGGAAGAAGCACATTATTTTATTTAGATGTTCATCTTGGTTGTTCCCCCTGGGCCCAGGTCTTTAACCCAGGACCTTGGGACATACAGTGTACTGCGCTGAACCTGTGTTCCACCAGGGCGCACCTCCTGGCCAATATTTTATGTTCCTTTTTTAACATACACAAATGCTAAGTATCATTGTGCAACTTAATTTTTCTGCTCAGTATTAGAGATCTATGTGTAGCTCTAACTTACGTTTTTAACTGTTGTATATTAATATAATAGAATATTAAACTGTTTGGCCATTCTCCTGCTGAAGAATATTAATGTTCCACTTTTCAATATTATAAATAATGCAGCAATAAGCATTTTTGGATATATCTCCTGGTTAATATATATGTGTGTGTGTATTTATATGAAAACGTATAATCAGAAGTAGAATATTTATGTCACAATGAATGTACATTTTCAACTTTTCTAGCTCTTAATTGTTTTCCGAAATAGTAACAGTTGAGCAATGTGTGGAAAAACAACTAGGTTTCATCTTGTGGGGGCACAGCATTTAATATGAAGCAGGCATTTTGAAATTTGCCAGTCTAATTTGTATTTTCTTCATAACTATCAATGGTGGGTATCCATTCATATTCTTATGATCCATTTGAATATCCTCTATTCCTATTTTTGTCCATTTTTCTAAAGAGTAATTTGATATATTGGGTACATCATTCGTTTTATTTTTTGCTAAAATAACTGAGGTATGTATCTTAAAATAGTACATATCTTAGAACATCATCACACAAAATATACCATACACCGTATAGATCAATTTTTAGAATGTCAGTCTTTAATAGCATGACATACACAAGAAGTAGCATCTTATATATGATGGGTACTAGGTTTCAGATATCCAATTCTGCATCTTTCCGTAGGAAAAACCCAAGTAGGTAAGGGAAAGAAAGTCATTTGCATTTTCTTTTCACACATTTCCTTTAGTAATTTCACATTACTTTTCAGCAAATATTTATGATGTCTTCTCTAAACTCTACATATATATCAGCCTTTTTTTTCCTTCATTCTGAGGTGCAAAGAGACAAAACCCTGGAAATTTTCCATCTAGCAGGAAGGACCATTCCTACTAGTCATATGTAGCAAGTCGTATGACTAAGCACATTAGTAGCAGTATAAAATGTTTGTATATTATTGTGTTTAATTTTGGGAGGAGTGCTTTATTGACCTGATTATATTGTCTGTCTTGGTTTTGGCCCAGGAGGGCTTACCTTTATGTCTTTGTTTCTCATATCCTTAGGTGAAAATATTTCATTATAATTATATTGTAGGAAAGAGAACAGTAACCACTGAGCACCTATTATATAACCAATACTCTCACTAATAGATTTTTGTACCCTTTATTTTCTTGCTATTCAGTTGAGTTTTCTTTCAGATATGAATTTTTGCTTTTCAACTTGGTTTAAATTTTTATTACATACCTGAATTGAACATTGGGATGATACTTTCCCATAAAGGTTGTATCATTCTATTAATTTGCCATCGGGGTGTCAAGAAGTGGTTTGGTAAGATTTAAGCACCCCGCTTATTTCCACTTCACCATCCCAAATAGACGCAGTGTGCATAAAAATCAAAGTTGCTATATCTAACAAGTATAAAATCCTTATTTACTTCCCCCCCACTCCATCTCCACTATAATAATTTTATGGAAATTCTAGAGAGGCTATAATTTCTATTCTATAAAACAGTCTTGAAAAACATATTGCCACTAGTATACTTTCTATAGTTTTGGGGGAAGTTTGCTATTCATTCACCTAATCACTTTGATTTCCATGATGAAATAAAGTAAGGTTGATGTTAAGATCACATTTGTATTACCATTAGGCAGATTAAGAATATAGACCAGAAAGGCTTACGTACGTGATGAGATGTTTCCTAACCTTCAGGTAACTACTACTGTATATAACTCTAAGCCAGTGATGTACAGAAAAGGAAATTGAAAATGTGATTATCTACCTAAAAGTGAGAGCTGTCCGTTAGTGCATTTTCAGCAGTTAATCAGCTTGCCGTAAAATGAACATGGCATGTCTGCCAAAGGGAAAAGAAAAAAATCTGACAAGTTCTCCAGATTTTGTATTGTCTGAATTGTTATTATAACTCTCTTCCCTGAAGCTTCACAATCTATTTAATAACAAATCAATCTAATCTGTTTTTGCATAGATTTTTTTTCTACTCTGCTGTTGTGTTAAACTACAATTAAAGAGAGGGAAAGCGCTTTAAAACTGAAGAGGAAAAAACCTGTAGGTCACGGATTTTCAGTTAAAAAAAATCATATATTAACAATTTTATATATTTTAACTACTATCAAATAGTTTAGGTACATTAGGTTTGCATTAATGGGCTGCTTATAATACAAGGAACAATGTCATTAGGACATATGTGTTTATTTCTTCCAGCCTGCTTTTTTAATCTGAAAAAAACAAATAGCAGTCAATTACCTAGAATCCTAAAGTGTTTAGTTGTTGCTTTAGAACAAGTCAATGAAAGTTTGATCTACCCCCAGCATTAGTTACATTATCAATAATGGAGCTATTTGAACCACACAGAAAATTCAAGTAAAATTATCAACCATGATACAGTTTAGTGCTTAGAAAGTACAAAATACGAATCTGTATTTTTTTGAACTACAAGAGCACAATGCTTCTCAATAAAGTCTTTTTTGTGACCAGAAAGTAAAATAGCACTGAAACAGTGAAACTGTATTCCTTATGAATATAAACACAGAGGTAGAACTTATATTATGGCATAGAGTAGTGTAAGTCTTAAAAGCAAGACTGTGGCTCCCGGGGTGTGTGGGAGGGGAAGGGAAGGATTGAACAAGGTGATGGTAAAAGGCGCTACAACCCTGGTTATGGGTGTGGTGTGAAATTCACAGAGACTGAGGTGAAATTAAATATCCTACAATTCAGATAACAATGTAAACAAAAGGAAATCGTAAACCAACTTTAAAAATAAAAAGTAAACATCTACACATTATTTTTAAAAACAGTAAGTCTTAAAATTATAAGAAGTTAAAATCTTGAGTGAGTTTTGCAACCAAAATAACACCTCTCGACCATTGATCATCAGTGACTGCTAAAATCATTTCCGAAAAGGTGATGGGGAGCTTTGCAGTGAATGGTTTGGGTTGATAACACCTGACCCCACTGATTTACCTTCTGTTAATAACACAAAATGAGAGACATTCAGAAATTGTAGCCTTCTGATATTTGCAATAGGAAGTAAGTAACATCATCTATGACATGTTCTTGCCCCTAAATTGTTCAACCATCAAGATACAAACCCCAATTCTAGGAACTATAGAGACAGAGGAGTATGTTAAATGACATTAAGCTGATACATTAGTTAGATTCAGTCTGTCAGAAATTATGCAGAGCAAATGAAATAATTTCAAACAGCAAAAAAAAAGGAGGGATAGAAAACTATACATTAAAAAAGACTTAATGACATAGTAACCAAATATACTATGTGATAAACTGATCTTGATTCGAACAGACTTAAAAAATTCAAACAGACTTTGAATTCTGACTAGATATATGTTAATATTAAGAATTTCACTTTACTATTTTAGTTATGATAATATTTTTGTGGTTATGGTCTTTAAAACTTTATTAGAGATACAAAATAATTAATAATGCCACAAAAATAGTGGATGGAAGGTATAGATGAAATACATGACCACCTGTTCACTGTTTTTTTATTTAAGCTTGTTAGTGAATATATAGGGAGTTTGTTATCCTGTTTTCTTGCATGTGTGTGTTTGACTGCACATTTAATTGCTGCTTAACAAAAGATTTTCTAAGTATTGAATGATTCTGTTCTAAATGTTGTGACTGGAATTATGGTTAAGATTTTGTTTCATTTTTATAAAATTGGAATGGTTTTATTTCTTAAAAGCTGAGTGATGGGTATTCTTTTAGATATTTAAAATAAAGATGTTTATTTAAATTGATTACAAATCTAGACAAATGCTCTATATATTCCATATAATGACTTTTTTCATCGTAAATATTGGTTCATTATTAATGGATGGGAAGAGGGAGGGAGAAAGAGTGGTGGGGAGAAAAATAAAAATAATTGATCACTTCAATCATGTAGCAACCAAATTTCTCAAAGATGTTGGGTGTTGAAGCTAGGAGTTAAAGAGTCCTATTTAACCATTTGCCTTGGAGGACATCTGTTCCACCATCAAATGGTGTTTATGGATCACCCATTTTATGTCAAAAAAATGTTCTTTTGAAAGATTTTGCCATAACTTTCCATCATGATGATTTTCGTTCCTTTTCATTCGTTCTAACAGATTTCTTTCTCTTTTATCCCCCTATTCAAGAGTTTGGAAACTGCACATTTATATGTGTGGGGTTAAGGAGTTAAGAATACATAAGGGGGGGTAGGCCAAATTAGGAATCTATCGGTGTTTTCAGGGGCGATCCAAAGCATTCCAGCGCCCTATTCTGCGCAAATGCTTTAGAACAGAATGTAGCATAGTCCGCACAAACGTTAATTTTCCATATATGTCCATTTTTTTTCCAGAGAGTTATTGATGATCTTGGGTCTGTATTCTCTTGAATGTGAATTCATTCTTCCTTTAGCACTAAAACAGCTATTTATGGTGTTTATTCATGAATCAAGAGTTGAAATTGCTGTTGCAGCGAGAAGCATATTTTTCAAAAAGAAAGCAAATTTTATAGAATATACTCTGTATTCTTAATGAGATTCAAGTTTTCTCAGACATTTAAAGAAAATTTTCTGTTCATAAAAATTAAAAGTAAATCCTTTGTAGTCCATGAACAGAAAGTGAATATCATTCTCTAAACACACACCAAATTTTAATAGTGCCTTTATGTGAATATCAAAGAATTGTATGTGACTAAGACACTTATTTTTGAATCTCTAACTAGTATAAATAATCAAGGGAGAATATGTTTAATAAAAATGTAGGCTTTATGATATCACAAAGTTCCTCTTAAGTAAATTTTTGCACAAGCTTTTCAAAGCATTTTTAAATTATAGATAATGTACAAAATGAAGTGTATGCATCATAAACAATGCTTTTTATAGTGATAAATTTGAAGCGTTTTGGATGCCAGACATTGTGTCTCTTACTATAGATCTTTAACTTAGTCCTATGTTAACTCTGTTCCATCTTAGATGCAACAAGTATTAAAACTGGAGCCTTTCCCTATTCTTTTTCAGTCAGCTTATTTCACATATATAAGATTTGGATTACTTTATACCTTTTCAAGTGAAATGAGAATATATGTATGTTCCCTTTCTTTTTTTATTTTATGTTAAAGAAGATAATTCCCTTCCTGTTTCTTTGATTTTGGAGGACTTTGGAAGAACAGAAATGAGAAAGATAATAGCATTTAGTAAACCGTGGACACAGATAATCTTCATTTTAGCCCATCTAGTCCAAGAGTTAGATTTACCTAAAGAGCATCCTGAATTATGACAAAATACTTAGGAAAGCTGCTGTTGTGTTTAGCCATTTTACTATTTTCTTTTAAGTTGCTTTCTCTCTTCCGATGCTTTCACTCGTTCAGATGTCAGCTGAAATGTTAGAAAACCCTTCCATTCTGACGTCTGCATTTTTCTTTTGGAACACCTGTTTTGGTATTAGCTTAAACAGAAGTCACACTTCCTGTATAATTTATGGGAAAACCAGAGGGAACGGTTTGTCTCATTTTTGTCTAGTACTACATCCTTTTTGATCTTCTCCACCCCATATGGTCTTCTGGATCTTTTATTCATAGATTCAAAGCACTAATACAAAATGCTTTTGTAAAAGAATATTAAGAGCTTCCAAAATGTGTTCACCTCCAGGCTCTATGAAAGTTGCTTGAATTGTTGAATGGTCTATTCTAGTATTCTGAGTTTTGTTAATGTTTTACTACACAACAAATACATAACTTTCTGTTTAGGAGACTGGTCATAATATTATTTATTTACACCTTTCTTCTTTCCCTGGAATTCATTTTAGATGAAGCAGTTATAAGGGTCCAAAAATACAGTAGCACGAGAGAAAAGTAAAATGAATTGAGAAAATAAAGGTGAGAACAAAATAGAGGCAATGATGAGGCCCAAATGTTCTCTGCAATGGGGCTGCTTATCTATTTTACTCTAAACTTGTCAGCCACTTCTGGAAACCAAAGCTGCTACTTTTGTACCACACTTTGCTGTCCCTGTTGTTAATGATTTTTTTAAAGATTAAACTTGTAAACGTGCATCCTGAGAACATGCCTAGTTTTTCTCAGGTAAAGTGTCACTGAGCAGGAATAAATGAGTTAAGATTTTTTTACCTTTACCATGTTCAATAAAGAATCCAGCCTGACTGCCTATAGTCATCTTGTTTGCTTCTTCTGTTGGTTACACAGATGATTGGCTTTAGAGGGGCAGATGTACTGGCAAATATCCATTGTCACTAGTGGAAGGAAATCCAAGGTTCATATGCTGTTGCTGGTGATAACAGGAGCAGCTGCATCCTACATGGAGAACATCATCTTTAATTCAAATACTCTCTTTTCTCTAAATTCTGCCCCCCTACCCCAGATTATACAGATAACTATGAAAAGAGTTCTTTGACCTGTCTTACCTATTATGCCTTGCCTAATTCAAAATATAGGCATGTATTATTTTTGGAGCCATTTAAAGTCATAACACACAAAAGTAATAATAAACCACAGCTATGGGCATATTGTCACACTTTCACTTTTCCTCATTGCTGAGACCTTGGGAATTACCTTGGAAGAGAGGAGACTAATGGCAATTCAGACAGAAAACCAGAAAGAATTAATAATTGGTCCTTTATCAGGAGAAAGGAAATCCATCTCCATACAGTAGGGAATTGTCCAGGGTCCGGACAATGAGTTTGACGAAGAGTTTTTGTTTTTGTTAAGATTGATTGTGAATGGAGAAAAAGTAAATTTAGAAGAGGCTCTCAAAAATATAGTTAAAATCATGAAGGATTGCTTTCAGAATATCACTGCTACAAACTTCTTATTGCCTCTAGGGTAGAGATGTTTCAATCTTATGTCCTCAGAACTACTTGGGGACCATAATGTGGTCTGTAGGAATAAATGTTTGCTTTCCAGCTTCCCTTCTTTACTTCAGCCAGGCAAAGCAGTTCACCTTCATTATCTGTTCCACAGATTGGCTTCCTGTCTTTGACTTGCTGACATAGCCTAGTGGAAGAATGAAGAGCTATCCACACCTGTCATGGGAAAAATAATCGTTAATATATTGTTTAATTTTGTCTAACTGATCTAGTTGTTCTGGCAGTAAGAGAGTAAGTCTCTTTAATGTAAAGGATTTGTTGTCTAGTCAATTCTTCTCTAATTAAAAGTGAGAGATGCAGTCCTTGTTTCCCAAACAGGAAAAATTTAAAAAAAAATAGTTATAAGCTAACAAGTTACCTACCTATTGGTAAACAGCGTGAGTTCTTGAAACATCAGAAAGTGATTTTTATAGCATTAGAGTTCCCTCAATCCCATCTCAGTCTTCTAGGCCCTACTTTTCTCAATTGCTATTAAGAGTGTAAAATGGACTAAAAGACATTCTTATTGCAAGCCAAGAGGAAGAGAAATTTAACCTACTTACTTTTAAGACCTGGGACCACCAGAGATATTATATTTAAAAACTGGTATTCTCAAGCATAAATGCAAGAGCACTCAAGAAAGCTAAAGCATAGAATGAGTTTTAACTAGCTGAGAACTCACAAGAAGCTAATGGAATGCTTTTACAAATGCATAATTGGAAATTGAGCAAAGTTTTAAATATACTAATTAAAAGGAAAGAGGAAGCACAGGGCAAACCGTTGTGGCTCAGGAAGCTGAGACACTGATGTGTGGACCATGTAAAGTTCCAGGGATCTGAGTTTGAAACCTGGGACTGAGATGAAAAACCAAAATGAGCAGCTAAATAAAGATACTTCTTCCTTATCTTCCTTCCTAAAAATGCTTCTTCCTCCTTTCCCTTCCTCTAGTAGAAGAAAGAAAAGTCAGAGCAATGAGAATGAAAAGAAATTTTTATTATTTCCATAAGTTAATTTTTAACTTAATTATAATTAATGAAAATATAGAAATGAAAGTATTTCACAGATGCATTACTCAGTTAGGGAATCTTGTTTTTAATTAATCCTCTAATTTCCAAGTACAGACTAAAACTTTAGAATCACTGGTAGTTATTTTGCCAGAGTCCTGTGGGAGAAAGTTGTAAGCATAGAGTAGGAAATGTGGAGGGACTGTGGAACACAGTTTCCATTTCTAAGAAGATTCTGAAGCAGTTCATTAAAAAGCAATTTCCTAATTCCTAAAGAATATAAGATGTTAGGTAATTACAGTGTGAATTCACTGCCAAAAAATAAAACCACAAATTTTCCTTTAACTTTTTAAACTGAAAAAAGGACCCTGAAATCAATTTAAAAGTAAGTAGTTGTATAAATATTATAGCAATAGATTACAAAGGAAATTATAACAATCCATTAAAGTGTTACCAGAAGTTTTCATGAGGATTTAGAATCCAGAAAACCTACACATTTGCTAATGGAATAACTTCAATTAGTAGAATAATAAAGCTCACCAATAACAAATTGAAGAAGTTAAGTAATTTTTTAAATTGAGTCAAACACAAGTAAAAAATAAGGCAGTAATGAATTGGTAGAGAAGTAACGAACAACAGTTTACCTTTGTAGACATGTGAATGCTTCTTTTTTCAGTACACTCTAGGAACCATCAAAGTCCTTTCTTAAAGGTTTCTACCTTTGATATCATCCCTTTGAAATCTCTTGACACCTTCTTGCCTTTCGAAGGACATGCGATAGAGTGGGAAGAGTCACACGGGTACTGCAGTGAGTAATTGCAAGACAAGTGTAAGCCTCCAGAGGGCAAGGTCTTTATATCCCAGCCGCTAACCATGTAGGGCATACATGAGATAATCAGCAAATGTTTGTTGAATGAATGCATGTTAATATGTACCAAAAAATCTTTTCTGTATGACATAGTTAAAAGTGGGAGGAGTGAATCTGACTCCTTTGTAAAATCATTGAACAATTTTTTAATTGCATAAGATTCACTTTAAAAAAAAAAAAACTGAAGAATTAAATTAAGAAGATCAGCTATTTATTTAGCATCCTACTCAATATAGGTTTGATGCACAGAATGAAGACTTTGCCCTCAGAAAGGTTATAGTCTGATATTGGAAGCTGGTAAACAAAAAGTACTAACTATAATTACAGTCATAAAAAGTACAAAAATTGAAATGCATTGTTGGACACATTCTTGGCATAATGAATAAAGTGATCAACTTTCATTAGGTTGATTCTTGAAGTAGGATTGGTAATCAGCAGATAGAATGCTGTAGGTCTATTGTCTGGATCATGGGACAGGCCCTGCTATCTACCTCCTACTTGTGTCCTCTAAAGTAGCCTTCTTTGCATCAGACACAATAGAATCAGGAAGAAACGGAGTACTAACTTAATTAAATAGACCATTTCAAAAATATTTGTAATAAAGTGATACAAGTGAAGTAAACATTAGAGTGTTTGATTTCATGTATATGCATGTATACATACATGCATATACATACTTAATAGTTACATGGTATCTGCACATACACCATTCTAGAGCTTATGCAATTCTGAAAGAGTTTCCAGGCAATGTTCCTACACATTCTGCTTCAAAAATAGCACTGAAAGCATAAAGCAGCATGGTATGTGAGGAAACAGCAACTAATTAAAGTGTCTAGAATATAGGTTTCTGTGGGAAAAGGCAAACTGAAAGGAACCAGGGGGTCTTGGGCCTTCTGTACAATACTAAGATATTTTAGTTTTATCCTTATGGATCTGTTGTGCATCAGCATTAGGAGAATCTTAGATTTGAGTGTCTGAAAAATCAGCGTAGCAGCAGCATGGAAGAGAGCCCAAAAGGATGAAAAATCAGAACCAGCAAGCCAAGCTAGGAGAGACAAAAGGTGATCCAGCCAAAGAGGCTGAGAGGATGAAGGCCTGAACTGCCAGTAGTGGCAGGGATGGATTAAAATGGTGTATGTTTGGAGTTATTGCATGTGCCAGATTCTGTCTCAGGTTCTGGAAATGCAAGGTGGATCTTGCTGCCATCATGGAGCTTACAGGCTAGTGCGGGGTAAAACAGTAAAAGCACTCCATATTTATCAGTTTGAGTGATTAGTGGTGATAACTAAACCGTAGTGTGAAAGGAAAAGAGGTTTAGTGTATTGTATACATTGTGTTATATTCAGGATACTCTTGGAAATACAGATCTGTAGTGAAGGAATAAGGTTGGGCTCCTTTTCAGAGGGCCTTGTTTATATTTGTTCTTAGTCATAATACTTAGTGTTATGCTAACATCAGCCAGGACTTTGGGTTTCAAGCAATAGACTCTTCTGGCTTAGAGCAGAAAGGGAACTAATTAAAAGCTTTTGGATGTCAACTTACAGGGTCTCTAGAAAAAGCAGAGAGCCAGATTCTGAGACAGGGTGTTCAGTAGCAGTGTCCACAGCCACTGCTGGGTCCACCGCACGTGCTCCCCATTATACTTTTACCTTCCTCTCAGATCTTCTTGTAGATCCTGTCACTGCCTGCCCTTTGGGTGCAGAGGAGTATGAGCAGGCTAATTTTCTGACTCACAGTGTGGAAAAATACCAAAAGCAGGAAGGTTTCGAAGACATTACACAACCATAAAATGAAAGGGATTTTTGCCTCCATTTATATGTATGAATGAAAAAAAAAATCTTGTTGTAGAATTTTACAGTGATTTTTCTTTCATATTTTTATGTAATATTCTGATGAAGACATGGTTTCTTAAAATAAAACTATTATTTTTCACATCAAAATGAATTACCTTGACTTCAGTTGTTAATGAACTAATCAATCTCAAACTTATGAATGAATTTCATCCTAGATTATTAATAATTAAGTTATTAGAAGTTGATAGTGCATTTTTCCACTAAAACAATTATGATGAATGGTTCAACTCTTAAATTTTAAAGCATGTCTCACATTTCTAGAACACAAGCTAGTTGGTAACTTCAAATGAGAAATGAAAAGGAATGGAACAGTCATCTGTGGGTACATTGCCTGTAGACACAGTGTAGATATTAAGTAAAAGTTGGGAATGTATTTCTAAGTTACAGGGAGAGAGGTCGGAGGAAATAAGCCCTTGTTAGAACATGAGCTTCTTCTAATTATTCTAATAAAAGTGTTTTATATTCAGTGATTTAAAACAACATTGCAAAATTGCATGTATTTTTTGCCCTGTTCCTGAATCCCAGAGTAGTAAGCAATTTGAGAATTATTTTAAGTGATTCAAAACTAATAGACTGTCCTGAAAAACATATAATGACCAGTTATTACAAATTTATAAAATTAAATGTCAAGGTAATTGGACTGAATATGTAGTCTTCGAAATATTCCAAGAAATTTTTGTTTATTTTTAATCCCCAGTATGACCTTATTTTCTGAATAGTTTTTGTCTTCTACATAAATTAGAGTAGGGAAAAATAATTTTAAGTAATGCTTCCTATTGCCTTTCACCTAGGAATGCCTTGTTATGTTTTGATGATGAAAAAATGTTGTTTACTGATTGTTAACACAGTAAAATTACTGGTATGTCCTATCTGAATCAGGGGAGAAGAAGGTGACTTGCTTGAGCAAGAAATAAGAAAAAAAATATATACACAGGTACTTGATCTTCAGGATAACAAAGAACTCGGTATTACTTTTTCACAGTTTGCATTGCAACTATATATATTAAGTATCTGCTCTATGCCAGGCAATATGCTAAGCACTTGACATAAAACACACAAAACAGCCACAGTTCTTGCCCAGTTTTTGCAATTAGCATGAATTATATTCAATGATCTATAATTTTAGCAATAAATCCTGTAAAGGTATTTCATTCACATTTCTATAAGTTTCACATTCAGAAGATGATAAACTTTCAAGATATTCCCAAGAAACTTGAGGTTTATTAAAACATTTCTGGGTTGCATTTGGTTTACCATGTATTTTAATATTGACATAAAATATGAATATTTAGATAGGAACAGTTGGGTACATTCAACCTCAGTGCTTAAAAAAACTAATTTAGATAATGGAATTAAATAACAAAAACAGATTCAAGAGAAATTGAACTTCCGTGTAGGAAACCACTTTGAAGTCCCAAGAATATGATAACCTGTCCAGAGGAGCAAGACAGATGTGCCCTTACTGATATTTGACCAAATTTTCATCTTTTTTCTGTCCCACCAGTCCCTTTTGAAATCAATTAGGGAGTACATCAGATAAAGAAACATCACCAGTGTGCTGAAGATTAGCACCAACTGACTGGCTCTGTGCATTGAGAGCATTTCCCTTCCTTGCAGCTAGCTCAAAGTCCTGCACTGGGGAACTGGTCTGCCCTTTGATGAAGAAAAGGAAAAACAAACACAAAATGAAAGTTCAGTGAGCTCTTAACTAGATCTAGGGTTTTTAACCAGCCAGAGTTTCATTAACCACTAATGACTTGGAGGAAATATCAAGGTGTTAACAGAAACTTAAAATCTTATAACTGTAGCACTAAAAGGATTCTTCCTGTCTTCTGTTCTTTATTTTTCAGTATTATCTTAACCTGAAGTCACACACCTTTTCCTTAAGTTTAATAAAAACTCCAAAAATGTTTTGCTATGCATGTGTTTTTTCTGATTTAAACAAAACAGTTGTTTAAAATGGAAAAAAAATGGTTTTGGCTGTATCTCCACAAAAATAACTCAGCACTTAGGTTTGTATTTTTCTAGACTGCTTTCTAGAATAGTCTGTGTGTGTAATGCAAAAAATGGGATCACAGGCTGCTTGAGTTCCAGCTCTTCCAGTTACTAGCATAAGACTCAGGTCAGTGTCTTTATCTGTAGGTAAAGATAGCAATACACCTATCATAAGGTTGCTGTGAATGATATAAAGGAGATTCTGATACTATATGAAGTACTTAATTAGCAGTTAATGGGTTCTTAATAATTCAGACTCTTGTTCCTCCGCTCTATGACTCGTTCTGCTTAGCACATACTCCTTTATCGATTGCTTTTGTGTGGGGGAGCAGAGAAAAAGAGGTGGGTGTGCATGTGATGACAGAGGAAGGAAGGAAGCACAGATACTCCTTTATTCACAAATTTATAAAATTGATACTCTTAACAAACAAGGAAAACGTCCAGCTAAATTATTTCCCAGTTTGCAAAACCTTCTATTTTTGCTACAAAGTTTTATGATGTGATTTAAATTTTATATGGTAACATTCAGTTCAAACTGATCACATTAACTTTTGTGTCCTCTTATATCTGGGGCTTCTTTTGAAAACAAGTAAAATGAATGAACTTCTTACCAGTCTTTTTAATGTATATATTGTATATGTATACTTACTGTATTATCACAAAAACCAGAGTAGTACATTACATAAGTACCATGAATATCATACTTTTGCTATATATTTGTCAAGGAGAATCTTAAATCATTTCATAATTTGCCTTAACTTCCAAGTAGGAATAGTTTGTTCCAGGCTGATGTGAAAGATTCACTACTGCCTGAAAGTTAACTTAGTTGAAGACTAATTCCAAATTTTGTTTGATTTTTTTTTTTTAATGTTTATATAATTTAATGTAAAAATGTTTCTAGGCAAAACAAGTTCACAGTTACATTTTATGGCAAAGGAAGTAAATGTTCCATTTTGTTTTTCCTTTTTCTCTAGCTCAACTGAGAAGTCATTTCCTTGGAGATCAACAGGTAAAAGTTTTTATTATATGAAAAATCTTATCTTTCGTACACTCGAAGTAGTAGTTTCATAGCTTACTTTCTCAATTTACTACCTCTTGATGAACTTAAGTCAGCAAAGCCTTTAATACTGACAATTTAGAGCTACTTTGCTTTGAAGTAGAACTTCTTAAATATGCTTAATTTTTAAAACATAGCTTAGTAGATTTGTATATGTTGTCTCTTAAGAAAGTTAAAGTATTGGACATTTATTTTCCCAATATTCCTCAAATTCTAGTTGTTGGTTTTAAGATTCCATGTATACCTGAGATTATATTCTGTATTTCTGTGTATATTCTGTATATTCTGTATTTCACTTAGCATCATGGCAAGTTGCTACTCATCTTTTTTTATTTTTAATGACTGAGTAAATCTGTACTGTATGTTTATACCACTTTTTTTTAATCCATTAATGGACACTAATGTTTTCATGTCTTAGTTATTGTAAATAGTACTGCAGTGAAGACAGAGGAGTCTGCATACATATATATGCAGATATGTATAAATATGTGTACATAAATTTGTAAGTAGTATTTTCATTTTATTCAGATAAATACCCACAAGTGAAATTGCTTGATCATATGGTTGATCTGTTTTCAGTTTTATGAGGTCCCTCTATGCTGTTTTCCACAATGGCTACATTAATTTACATTTCCACCAGGAATGCACCAGGGGATCCCTTTTCTCTACAGCCTCTCCAACATTTACTCCTTCTTACCTTTTTAATACTAGGCATTTTAATGGGTATGAAGTATGCTTCACTGAGATTTTGATTTGCATGTCCTTGATGAATAGTGGTGTTCAGTGTGTTTTAATGTATGTTTTCTTTGGAAACATGTTTAACATGTCTTAATATATTTTGGATAATAAATGGTTAGCAGATAAATGCTTGGCAGATATTTTCTACCGTTCAATAGCTTGTCTTTTTGTTTTGGTAATTTCTTTCACTATACAGAAACTTTAGTTTGATCTTGTTCCACTTTTTCCTTTTGCTTTTGGTGTCAGACCCGAAAAATCATCACCAAGAATGATGACAAAGAGCTTATACTCCTGTGTTTTGTTTTGGTGTTTTTGTTTTTATTTCATTGAAGGAATGTCGCATTGTAAAAGTCTGAAGCAGAATACATTGAGTTCACCACCAACAGTCCAGTTCTGTCCTTCACCATACAACTGACCGTTTACCCAATTTGCCCTCTCCTCCCACTTCCTCCTGGAAACTACTAATTCGATCCTATAAATTAAACATCTATTTTTGTTTCATTTGGTTGTTTGGTTTCCCTATATACCTCAGATGAGTGAAACAATATGATGTTTGCCTTTCTCCTTCTGACTTCACTAAGCGTAATTCTCTTTAGGTCTACCCATTGTTATTTTAAATGGCAGAATTTCATCTTTAAGTAGTTGAATGATTATTCTTTGGTGTGTATATCACACCTTCTTTATCTACTCATTTATTAGCTTCTAATATTATCTCTTTATGTTTTATTTTGCCCTAAATTCTCCTCATGTAAAAGATGAATGACGTTATGGAGAATGTCTGTCATTTTCATGGATATTCAGTGTCATTACATTCACCGTGCATTAAATGTTCTTTGAGCGCCCACGTTGTGGATCTGGTGCTGTACACATTGCTGGTTGGACACTGATGGGCACCACAAACATATCCCCCCCATCCCTCCTGCCATGGAGATTATTATGTAAAGAGCGATGCCAATGATGTGCTTGAAGTACTAGAATAGGCCTTAACATCTAAAACTTTGGTACTCCTCAAACAAGGTTTAAATTGAATAAATTGTGCATGAATATATGTTGTGCATAATTTCCTGGTTTTCCTTTCAGTGAGACTTTGGCGACTATTGTATATTCAGTTATATTTACTGCTTTTTTCTTATTGTTTCATAAGTATATGTCCCTTAATATAAAGTCTTCTATAAGTTTATCATTAATACTGCATCACTAATTTATTTCAGGAATATTTCTTGAGAACCTTAAACAGTTGTCTAGTATACAGTTGTAAATATTTAAAAGAAATATCACTGCCCTCTTAAGTGTTTCAGGTTTAATGGAGGTCTATAACTGTATACACTTAGGATTGGAGGGAATGTTAAAAAGAAAAAGTATAAATATATGCCATATTTACCCATATTTCTATTGAATATTCACATTGTTTCTAATTTTTTACTGTTATAAATCACATTTGGTAAACATCCCTGTGTATAAAGTTAAATCTGTTATCTTTGATTTACCTTAGGCTAGATATTTAGGAAGACAAATATTTACAGTATATGAATATGTTTAAGACTATTGATATGTATAACCAAGTTACTTTTTAAAAAGGTTGTATTCTCCATCCCTTTAGATATATGAGTTTGTTCCTCATATATTCTCATTAATGTTTTCATTTATATTTCTGATTATCTAGAATATCAAAATATCTCATTTATCTGTATAAATCATATTAATATTTATTAGGTACTTTATATCAACATATATTAAAGATGTATCTAATATATATGTAAAATATATGTAATAGCTTTTCTAATGGAGGTTTGATAGGTAAGAATCCTTTGTAGCCCAAACGTAAAAGCTGCATGCATCAATCAAGGTTCAATAGGGAAAACTGAGGTCATGCCAGACACTTATTCAGTATGACGAATTTGATACAGGAAGTTATGGTTAGCAAGTATAGGTTAGAAGGTTTGGAGAATTAAGTGTAATGAAGCACCCAAGAGATTAATGATACCAGGAAGCTACTACCTTTCATAGGACTACAGGGGCAAAGAACATAGATGGTTTTGTCAGCAAAACTTGAGGAAGGTGTCGGGGTGGGAAGGGATGGGGAGTGAGTTTTCTTGCATTAGCTGGAACCATGAAGGAGTCACAGCCATGCCAGAAATGCTGCCAAGAGTAGAGCCATCCTGGCTTCTCTGAGGTTCTACTTCCACCAGCCTTCCCTGGTTTAACTGAGCTGGATTGGGCAATGGTAGATTTTTTTTGACTACCATAAGCCATTCCAGCAGTGTGTGTAATTGTGTATCGATTTACACACAAAGAATGAGATTAAAGTCTGAAAACATGTTAAGAAATAAAATATGTGAGTTTCTTTTTCTCTCTCCTCCCCAATACATTTATTAACTTAACAGTTATTGTCCAAATAGCTTCCCAACTACTTAACCATTAGGGAGATACAATTCCAGTAGTTTGCCTGTTCTCATCATATTCATAATTCACACCTAATAACTATGCTTCATCCCTTTTTTATCCCACCCTCTTTTGATTTGTCAGGAGACCAGGGAAGTGTATATTAACCTTCAAACAGCAGTCAAAACTGGTATTTCTATCATTTAATTGTATCATTACTTGTGAGTTTTCTTAAATTTTTGCCTACTTTTCAATCATATTATGGCATTTAAGTTGCAGCCATAACAATAAGCTATAATATTGTTAGAAATTGAAATTTAATTATATGAATAAGTAAAATCTGTCATGTCTCATGTTTCTAAATAGACAAAGATGCCCTTTAGAATTTGAATTTAAATAGTGGAATAAAATAACAGTTTTCATGCTACTTTTATTGTAAAAGGTTATTTTGGTTTGTTTTTTTATGGAAAGGTGCAGGAATAAAGGCGAGTAGGCAAAGAGGAAGAAACATCTTCTCTTTTTTATCTAGTTGTTCATATTGGTTATTCTCCCCACCCAACCCTGGTGGGAACCCAGGGGTATGTGGCTTGCTCCTTTGTAGGTGATTGACCCAACTACTGCTTCATTGGGGCGCACCTTTACTGTAAAGTTTTAACTTTTATTTTCCCACTTTTCATGCTGAGATATTAAATGTAATATTAAAACGATCTCAATTTTAGAATTAGACAATTCTACTCAGAATGATGCAGGGGTGGCTTATAGATAATAAATAATATTTTAAAGGTCTCTGATCTATTTTGACTAGGTCTTGACAAGAAAAACACCTTATTCAATTTTTTTCATTTGCTAATTAAATAAAAAGAGTACACAAAGGGATTTATAATTGAAGGTCAGTGATTGTTTCTCATTTTCTTCAACATTTTGAATGTTTATTTGCAAATAATTTCTTTTCTTTTTTTAAAAGTATTACAAATTTGACTTAAAAGCTTGGCACTTTAAAAGCATTTAGTAATAAGGTAAATTGGTTTGATCACTAGCTGGGAGAGAGCCCTGCATATGCAGGTGTTTTCCAGGATGTTACATTCCTTTGAATTGCCAAAAATGGGAACCAGCTGCTTAAATTTGTTGTTAAATAGCTAATTGCCTCAGAGTCATTTTTCTTAGGCTAGAGCTCTGGATATGCTAGGCAGAAAGGATTTCCATTTCTTTGTGATTCAATTCAGAAGAATCAACTTGCTCTCTTTTGGGGGGGTGGGGGAAGTGTGGATGGGTTTTTCACCTGTACTAGAGATAGTAGGCACTTTGAAAGTAAAAAGTTAAAGCTTTTTATGTTTGGGAGCTCAGGGGATACAGCTCAAGAGTAGGGAAGGAAGCATTTGTGTTGTTCAGGATGTTTGGGAAGTCAATCTTACAAGGCTTTTTTGTGCTTCATTGTTATCCTGCTTTCTGTGCCCCTCGCTTCATGATTCTGTATCTTTAGCACAGACATTACATATTTACACTGAAAACATACATGCACATCCATTTATCTTTGATGAAGTCGTTTTCTGTTTCAGCTTTTGCCTTAGACTTGCATTTCATGTAACTTGAATTGTTACGTTTTAATGTATATTCTGCTAAAAGGAATGAAGACAATCTTTGTTTCCTTTTTTATTAGTGTGCCATTTTTTCATTGTTTACATCTTCATATCTCTTAACCATTTATGTATTTCTATATTCTAATGTTCCCCCAAATTTGTGGTGACTTTTTCAGAACACATATACTAAAACAGAAAAAATAAATGCCCAAATCACAGAAAATATATATTAGAATGATACGTAATAACCTGAGGAAAGTGAGAATGTAAATATATGCACATATAGTTATAGTTCTTTATGATGGAAAGCACTATGCAGTGTATCTTTTAAAGAAAAAAAGCCTGTACTTAACTCTCTTTTAAGAAAAAGCACACCATTTTAGTCAAAAATATAACTATTCACAGTTTATATTACCCACTGGAAAGAAGCCATGTGTTGTAGCCATAAATTGAGTCCTTTTGTCAAAGTGATCATTAGTTATTACTTAAATCCTCCTGCCACATCCTATGAAGTGAATTTTGCCACAAGTCGCAATTCCATAGTTTTTCTGTTGTGGGGTGTGGAATCTAGAGTCAGTTTGCTAGTTTTTGTACTTAGGTGTAAAATGAGGGGAGGGGAGTGGCAGCAACCTGAGAGAGTCTCTCCTCACCTCCCCTCTTCCCTGAAGGCAGGAAGATGAGCTTCAGACCAGACTCAGTCTCTGGTCTGTTCCCACCAAGCCAGAGAAACAGACACACTTTAACTTGAAGAAAGAATTCAGGAAATAGTTGCAGGAATAGATATTAATGTAAATTAAGCAAGCAGTTGGGAATAACTACTCATGGATACAAATTGAAAGCGACCCAAGACTGGATTCTCTAGTCAAAAAGAGTCAACAAAAGTCACAAGAGCATAAAAGTGGTAAATATATCTGGTTGACCCAGAAGGCATTAAAAGTTTAATAGAGTAGCTGGCTCTCTTAGAGTAAATAATGAGGGGAGAAAATATTCATGATTCCTTGCAGTCAGGATTTTTTGATGTTGGCAACACATGCGAAAGGGAAAGGAAGATTGTAGTGAAACAGAAATTTAAACTGATAAGATTATTTAACTTTGCAGTGTGACAGTCATTGATTGTATGATATCTATTGAAGTATCATAATTTCAACATACTGTCCCATTTAAATCATTGTATGGTATATGATGTAGATACCTGGCACCTATGAATGCAGAGTTCATCCTGGAAAGAATTCAAGGAGCTACGCCTTTTCCCAACACTACATGGCATATATATTAAAAGAAAAACAGCTAAAATGCAGCTTGGGGTTACAGGGGCAAGAGAGAGAGCTATTAGGACATCACTTTGGGTGTACCCAGTTGCTGCAGCTCTCCAGGGTCAGAGTTCAAGGGTGGGGTGGAGAACTAAGGGGTGTGTCCCTAGGCCTGGTTACTAAGGTGGGGTTCTTGCTCTTAGAAGTCTCAGGTTTTGCCAGTTAATTTTCCACTCATACATCTGCATACTGCCCTTTTAGACTTTTAAACTGTCCTGTTTCCACATCAGTGTATACTGACAGTGGTTAATGCATAATAGTAAATGTAAGACTTTATAAAAGATGGGTTTTACATTTTGTATTATGTATTTAAATTTTATTTCTAAAATGTATGGACACAAGTTTCTTCTGTTTGTTGAGCTGATTTAAAAAATTATAAAGACTAAAGTTGAAAGATTTAGAAGATACTAGTGCTAAAGTCAATTTTCCTTTCTTCCTCCATCTAGGGCAAGTAATTTGCGACACAAGAAGCACAGAACATCGTGAGATGCAAACTTAAATGACAATAATAGTAGAAATGTACTGAGCTTATAAGAGCTAAAGCAGGGAGTTATACATGTTCATAAATAGAATATTAGGTTAGGAATTAAATGTAAAGAATTATTTTATTGAGTTTAGAATATTATGATTTATTTTGTGTAAATTATACAAATGATAAAATTTTATCATATGTTCCTTCTTGTTTATCTTCTATATATCAAAAGGAATACAAGGTTCTTCTGCAACTAGCTTTAGAGTCCAAGTTCTTCCTCCTTTATTATTTTGCCACAGTCATGACATTTTTCTTACCACAACTGCCATGCCGTAGTCTCCTGATCACCACTATGAGTGCCTTAACTTTTTAATGTTTTAGTACAAAAGTAAGAGATGCTTCTTCTTATTTTTAAATTGAATCTAGAAAAATTTGGAGAAGGTAAAATTTTTCATCATTTTCATGTCTCTCCATGTCATGGGTATTCACACACACACACACACACACACACACACACACACACACACAATGTATAATAGAAAATTTAGGGGAACAAATGACAAGTGTGTATGTGTGTAAACATCTTCATGCCAACTCTCAAGTTCAAGTGAGTTCCAACAGATATCTACTCTGACTTATGCCAACTGTTCTATTATGTTTGCTATGTTACCTGAGTAGAGATGTGTAACTTTTTATGATCATTTACATTTTAATAAGTTCTTTGACTTTTAAAAAGTATTTTGTATTTCCCTATATCATAAGATTTATGGACATATTAAACAGTAGAATCATTTAAAGAAATAATTATTAAATATTCATTAAACTAAAACATGATATGGAGATACTTCAGCATTACCACTAGCAGTTCTATTATTTGGTTAGTTTTTATGGAAATTGGAGATCAAGTTGATCTTAGAATTTAATAAAGTTGTCATCTTTTCTATCAGTTTTGCTTTTTCTGTTTTCATACCTGGCTCGAAATTATTAGGTAATATTTTCTGTCAAAAAAAAAATGCAACAGCCACTTATCAAAACAAGGAAAACATAAGTTCCATCACCTGTGGAGCTATTAAAATCTTGATGTTCAGGCCTCCTCCAATAAAATTAAATTCAAAATCTGAGACCCAAGCCAGACATCAGTTATCTTTATAGTTGGTTCCACCACACAGTTCAAGAACTACTGCCTTGCTCATAATTAATTGAATTACTAGTAATTAAAAGAAGAATTAAATTTTTTCCTTCCTCTTTCATACAAATTGTATTTCTGGATAACCCTGATTATTACTAGCTCTCTATAAATATTTTCAAAATATTCCAATATAATACTTGCTGGTTAATGTAGAAAAAATAAAAAAGGGAAAATTTACCACTGTGCTTGCCCTAATAAAATGCTTGATTCAAGCAAGCATTGTCAATATATGCAAAAAAAAAAAAAAAAAAAAAAGCTAAATTCTCAATCTTTAACTGCATATTTGAATAACTGGGGGAATTTTTTAAACTCCTGTATTCAGACCACAAGTTAGGCAGATTTAATTGGAATCTCTAGCCATGGAACTCAGGCATCAGTACTTTCTAAACTTTGCGCCAACCACTCACCCCAGGTGACTGCAGTGTGCAACTGGGTTGAGAAACAGCGTGTTTGGAGAAAAGTTGATGGTGAAGTTGAAAATATAAGGATCAGGTTGCCACTGCTTCAGTTGGTTAATGAATCTTAGTGACTTAAAAATTATGTGATGTAAAAGTACAGAGCACTGTCCACAAAGCATTTTACCCACAAAAGTTTGACCTGGAAGTTTTTAGTACTAATTTCTGCTCATAGGAAATAACAGGGTTAGAGGATATTTAAATAACACCAGGAGAAAACCACAATCAGATAAATTTAGAACATGGATCATCCTACAAGTTTATTACTTCCGTTCCCTCAGCAAGTCAAAAACATGAAAATGAGGGAAGAGGAGCCTTTTTCTAGATATTAAGGGTGTAACTAACAATCAGTTAAGGATAATCAATGAACCTTTTTTCAGCCTGGTTAACTCATGCCAGTTGAAGAAAAACATTTGTGAGACATCAGAAAATTTTGGCTAAGAACTGTTGTATGGCATTAGGGACTGATCGTGTTTTCGTGGAGTCCTTATTTAATAGAGTTACATATGGAAGTATTTAGACTTGAAATCACCTGATATAAGGGATCTGTTTTAAAATTCTATAATGAAGAAAGGGAAAAGATAAATGGAGCTTAAGAAGTGTGGCATAATGCTGTAATTATTGAATCTGGCAGGTGGTTAATTATAGTTTTCTTTAATTATATGTTTTGAGTACTTAAAAAAATTTAAATACAAATTCTTTAAACAAAAGATTCAGAATGTTAGGGTTAAAATAGTACAGCAGAGTGACATGTATTAAAGTCAGCAAGTGATAGATCATACTCCCAAAGTTAGCCCCAGCGTAAATAAAACACCTTGGCCATGGATGACATCAGTGACCCAGCCAGTGTTATTAATTAATTTTTGTTGCCATATAATTGGAATTTGTCAAATGAATCTTCATTAAGCAAAGTTACCTGTAATGTGTTGATCGCCCACCTCTTTGCTAGTTTAAACGTCTCCATTTGTCACTGTGTTTGTGAACGGGGAGGCAACCGCCAAATAATACCAGCAGTGTACAGTAGCAAACATGTCTGCATATGTACTAGCTACTTCCCTGCATGATGTAGGAGCACATCCCCCCAAAGCTTTAATGTAATCATTGAATATTTGGGTGGAAATCAAATATCCAATTTTAGCCTTTAACATTTTGTTTAATATAAACATGTCAGGGATTTAAACTTTTTCATGCTTTTGGTGATAGGAAAGAAATATTATGTTAAAAGTTTAAATAGAAACTGTCAACAGAGGAGTTCTAGTATTTCCCATTATCAAATACTTTTTATATTTGGTAATATTTTTTTTTCCACAAAAGGAACAAAATATGTCTTTGAACAAATAGTTTCAATAGATTTTTTAGCACTATAGTCAACATTTTGTATTCTAGTGAATCCTTTATTCTTTTTCAGCTTTCACTGTAGGAAGTGAAAGCCTTTTGTAAACATCTGTCTGTTCAACTCAGTATTGAACACTTACATGTGTGATGCTTTTGTTTCTTTTATGTTTTTAAGTCACTTGGTTTTGTAGTTTTTTTCTTTTAATGAAATAAATTTTCTGTTGTGTGTGTGAGACATCTCTATTTTGAATGTGTACCCAAACCAAAAAAAAAAGTAATCAACACTTATTTTAGCATGACTAATTGTAAAAATGCCTTCATTTTATTTTTTATAAGGATTATTTGTTTTATATACCTGAACATAATTCAAGAATTTTTAAATGATTATGACAATGGCGCACCCAGGTTGGGCACAGTCTACATACATCCCATTGTCCTAGGTTTGTTTCCCAGTCTGGGAGGGAACAACCAAAACAAATAAAGTAAGTGTTTCTTCCTCTTCTTTCTGCCTGCTTACTTGCCTGCCTCTGTTCACCTTAATAGCCTGTACCTTCCCTTTTAAACACACACACACACACACACACACACACACACGCAAACACACACACACACACACACACCAGGAAATCTCTAGATGTACAAAATTTTATACTTTTCAGATTTGTCATTGTAGAAGTCAAAATACACTAGTTTATAAAGATGTAAATGGCTTTAACTACAGAGTTGCATCCAGACAGAGGAACTTTACAGAGAATTTCAAGGTAGACTAGTTAATTTTTACAGCAAAGTTTAAAAGTGAACTAGAAGATAATTAATGATTTCTGTCTTCCATGACTATTCACATAACATTCTAGATGAATAAAATGTCTAGAGTTATTGTCTTATTAATATTTAAAAGATAGTATAAGTATGCTATATTCTCAAGAGGCTAGACATATTCAGTAGAACCAAACAAGAAGTAATTTTCAAGAAACATGGTCTTTGGCCCATTTTCATAAGTTTGATTTGTTGTTCTTGTTTCTGTTTTAATTTTAAAGACGGAAGAGGAACAGGAAGCACATTCATTCATTCATTCTTTTGTTTATTTATTTGTTTGTTTATTTATTTATTTATTTCTGTTGGTATCCTGAGACTTGGTCTCGAACCCAGATCGTTGAACTTTATGTGGTCTACACCATAACCACCAATTTAGCATCTGAGCCATTGGGGCATGCCCAAAGAGAAATGAGGAAGAAGCAATTTGTATCTGTTTCATTTTTCATTTTTCACCCCCAACTCCAGGTCATGAAACATGGTCTACACATTGCAACATCTCCAGCACCTGAGCCACAAGTGTAACCCGTCTGTCCTTCCATTAAAATTCAAGTTTTAAAGGATATCATATGTATATAGTTTATATTTCAGTCAACAAACTCCAAATATCTACAGTAGTCCTAAAACATCAGTCAACATTTGTCTATGTCTTCTATGGACCAAAGAACATTTTTGATGTTTCATGTTTCCATCACCCTGTGCACATTTTCACTGACACAGTATTTTCCAGTGATCTTGTCCCCTCTTGTAATAAAGTTAACTGCTATAGAAATGAGTCTTACATCACAAAAGTTGCTGAAGAGAAATCTTTTTCAGGACAATCTGGCAGATCCACTTCCAGAAATTGAGTTTTGTTTCTGAACCAGAAAAGGAACCATATTACTGCAGCTCTGTGGAAAGTAGACTCCTTGTGTACTATGGTGTCCTTGGAAGGGAAAGCCCAGTGGCCAAACAGAAAGCTGAGTCCCTGTAAGACAAAATTTTTCACTCAAATTTTTCACAATATGTTGCCCCTCTGAGTGTGACAGGCTAACCTCATCTCACAGGACACAGTTGCAAAATGTGACATTTTCAAACTCTCAGAAAGAGTATCATTTGTGTGTCATTACCATTACAAGAGCCCTGCGGGAATTCACACTAGACTATCTTTGACATAAGGGCAAACGCTAAACACCATAGCAACTCTGAACAGAGAGAAACAAGGAGACTTGGAAAGACTAGATGCACTCTTGTATATACTAAATATCTCTACTGATCTCTAGGTTCCTGTTTCTATGGTGATTTTGCAGAGTATAGAGCTCTCTGGTAGCATATACAATAAGACACCTAGATTAACACAGTATTTTAATAAATTCAAGTTATTTGGAGAGGCCTACACTTTTTACTGAGCATGTTTTTATGCACTCTTTGTGTATATTAGGGAGTTACAGCATAGAATATAAATTTACTTCATCTTTTATTGTGAACGTAATGGGGTGGATGATACACCAGATTTTCATAGTTGTGTAGCATATTATTGACCCTTATGCACTAATATTTTTCTTAGCTGCAACATTCTTGTCCTAATTAATTGCCCCACCCCCAGCTTTGGTAATATTGGGGCACTCAGGTGAATTGTAACAGGCAAAAAAGACCAGGCTTCCAGTACTCTCCCAATCGTAAACACAGTTTATTTCATTCTACCTTGAAGCTTGTTCATATTCTATATTTTCAGACATGCATTTTGTTGGAAGGTGATAATTTGATGTTTCAAGATGCCCCATAGTATATTTCTGGCATCCCAGAAAACATTTTGATTTTTTTTTTTTTTTAAGTAACACATGCTTCTCAGTATACAGATTAAACAAGTAGCATTTGTGTTCTGTTTGTCATCTTTACACATAAAAATGTCTATTTCATGTTCTGATTGTGCTAAATCCCAGCATGCCAACTATTTAATTACAGTTTATATAGCATTGATCATGCAGTAATTAACCCCACCCCAGAAGTGTCTGGTTTCTTTGGTGAATTTGACTAGTGTCTTCTTTCATTTCACATAGCAGATGTTTTAAAATAAGTTCGCATAAGTAATCCATAATTAATAATTGGGAATCTTACTCATACTACAAATGAGGTATATTTTATCTAGTAAATAAAAAACAGGTCTTCTGCTTATCTGAGATGTTAGGTGTGTGTATACATGTATGTATATAATTTGTGGATTACAGGTTTTGAGAGAAACCGTAAATAATTGTAAAACTAGTTTGGAAATAGTTTTAATGATTCAGAAGGCACTTCAGTTTTCTTTGTCTTTGCAGATATGAATTGTTGAACATTACTTTAAAAGTAGGAAAAAATAACTACCTTATTCACAATAAAGATTTTACTTATTTATAGTTAACTTACACAAATCTCATTAACTTTTTAAAACTTAAAATGTTATATTTGCTTAAATAAAAAGCATAAAATCTTTATCCTATTTTCTAAACTTAGTTATTAGGTCATTAAGTGGACTTCAGGGACATGAGAATTTAGTGTTTTAGTTTTTTAGTTAGTGTCTTTTTCTGTATTTTCTTACATAGTTATTTTTTTGATATAATTTCATTTATTCTGTTGTTTTTTTTATTTTTGGAGATACTGATTCTGTTAAGTTTTATTATCAGGGTAACCGGTATAGAATCACTATCTCACAATTTATGATTAGTCTATTTAAGTTTTTTTCCTTTTTAATAGCATCTCTTAAAGACAGGTTTAAATGAGTCCAACTGCTGGTTGCAATGTGAGAAAATTCTCTATTAGGTGAAGAGACCTAGTTGCTGAACTGTACAGATTTTTAAGGTGCTTCTTTTTCTTTTCTTTTTTTTTAATTTAAATAGTAGCTTTTAATTGTAATTTGTTTGTTTTAAGATGGTGGCAAATACAGAGCACTAATGATTGTTCGTTTCCATGGTGGTATTTTTTCAGATCCTAAGACTTCATGCCACCTAGTGTTCCTAACCAAAAGTTTTGATGTGTTTGTGCCCAAGGTTTTATCTTGCACTAAAGCTAAGAACTATCTAAACATTTTTTTCTTTTTAAAAAGGTTCATTTATCATGAACAAAAAGTCGTGAAGCTTACCACAGTCCTACTTCCATACCATTTGTTGCTGTCCATATTTGATTTCCCAGTGTTTCATTCTGAATGAAACATACTTGGACTGCTGAATAGTTCTGATTTCAAGTCCTCTTTTCTGTAGCTATTCCTAACTATTCCAATTCCCTGTAAAGCTCTGCTAGCCAAGGAAACATATGTTTTGCTTATTCCTTAATAAAACTCCTTTCATAAATACAATATATGAATGTTTAGAAATGTGGAAGCTCTAAATAGAAGGCGTCTAAGTGAAGCAGATCACTTTACTGACAGAATTAAATCATATTTCAACATGTACCAGAAAACCAAATACAATCTGTAATCATTACTGAAAATTCCAAAGCTAAGAATTCAGAACTGTCACAGAACTCTGCTACCTAGAGGAATACTGTCGAATGATAAATCAAGAGACAGAGTCTTAAAAACCTATATTATGAATGTCAGTGAATCTTTCTGGAGGCTGAAAACAAAACCCTGGATTGAATTTTGCAAGGGACAGGTTTAGAATACAGTGGTATTTCCCAGCTTCCTGAGAAACTTTGTATTCACTTTCCAAACTTTCTTGATTAGCAATACTAAACACTTTACAAAGCTCTGTGTAGATAAACTTTACTGAAAACAAAGTCATAGCACAATACCAGGTAGGAATCAGCCCTTAATAAAGAGAAGTACTAAGTGCTATACACCCATCCTAGTCATTGAGGCTACAACAGTACACAAGCTAGACAAGCGCTCCTACCCTCCGTGAGCTTGTATTCTAGTGGGAAGAGATAGAGATAAAAAGAAAAAGCCGGCCTCATTTTATAAGTGGGTGCTACTTACACATTACTTCTATTAGGAATTTTTTCCTAAGCTTTCTCACCTGAGGCGCTTACTCGCACATGCGCAATCTCATTCTTACAGCTTTATATGTAAATAGTTAAAGGAAGAAAATCCGAAAAGGAAGACTAAAGACATTGAAATCCCTGGGATTGTGCTTTGATCCCAGAATGTGAAGCATGCTTGTATTTTTAAGTGTGAGTGAAGCATCAATCCCTAAATATGTTGGTTAGCAACATGAGGATCAAATTTGAAGAAAGAAAAAAATTGTAGCGAAGGTAGAACATTGGCAAATATATTGTGCAGTATCAGGGAAAAGATAGCATATTTGAATAAAATTGGGAAAAGGCAATATGATCTTCACTGCCAAGATTTATAGCTTAAGAAATAGATGTCGGAATAAGGAAGGAGATAAATTGTTGCTATTGGTATTTTTTGTGAGTTTAAGATGACTAAATGGTACAGTTGAAAATAAGATAATGAGAAACAGATTCGGCTAGAGGAAACAATGATAAGATTATTTATAGTCATTTGGAAAAAGACTGAAGAAAAAATTAAGGAAATGAATAAAAAATTACAATTTCCATTGTGTACAACTCTGAAAACTATGTACAGAGTTCCTTTGATTTTACATATGAAATATAACATAATAAGACTCACCTTATCTTCATAGTTTTGCCATCAGGCTCAGCAATTTGAAATATGAACATTAAGTTTTTATGTTGAAAGTTTATGACATAATCTTTTCTTAAATACCTGGTTGCCATTCTCACTGTCAGTTAATCCTCCTAGTGAAGTTGCCTGAAAGGTGAGTTTTCTAAGGGGGAGCTAGATCAGTTTTCTGATTTTGATTTAATATAAACTATAAGTTAATTTGGGGCTGATCATAAAAACAAACAGTGTTTCAAAAGTACAAAAAATATTTATAAATTGAGTGTATGTTCTACTTTCATATTAAAAAGCATTAAAATAGTCTTGTATTAGTATAGATTATGGTGCGTTCCTGCAGCTCAGGCAGCTAAGGTGCAAATCATACCTACATAGACCTGGTATTGAGATCTGGGCCAACGAGATGGATATATATATATGTATGTATGTATGTATAACATAAGATGTTCTTGACAAATAATTGGACCTTTGAAAGCAAGTTTTTGTGTTAACATTGTAATTCTGTTTGGTTAACTGAACTTATCTTCTTACAGATTTGCCAAATACTGGTGTAAATAAACCTAGAGTTTCTGATGCTGTCCATCCCAACAACTATCTCATCAGGACAGAACCAGAACAAGGGACCCTCTATTCACCAGAACAGACATCTCTCCATGAAAGTGAGGGTCTGTTGTATTGATTTTTAAGTATCAGATTTGCTTGTAATATTTTCTTTTGAAAATAAGCCCCAGAAGTATAAAACGAAGGTGTTTCTTGCTAATTTCATCCCTGCAGGATCCTTGGGTAACTCAAGAAGCTCAACACAAATGAATTCTTACTCTGACAGTGGGTACCAAGAAGCAGGGAGTTTCCACAATAGCCAGAACTTGAGTAAGGCAGACAACAGACCACAGCATTCATTCATAGGATCAACTAATAATCATTTGGTGAGGAATTCAAGAGCTGAAGGACAGACACTGGTTCAGGTAAGTCAAACACGACAAGAAGCTTATAAAGACTCGCATTTGAATATCTATTGCAGATATTCTTTATTAAAAATAAAAATAATTTGTATAATTTTGAATTTATAGAATGAATGAAGTAGCTAAATCTTTTTATGCTCTTAGAACCACTGAGGTTAAGGAATTTTTAAACATAAAGCCTAAAACTATATTTGTTTCTGTTAATTAGCTCCTATTAATGAATTCTGATAAATTCCAAACATGAGAATGTAACTCCTTTGAAAACAGCAAGCTTTGCATGACATGATTGGAGGAGTCTGAGGGCAGGAGAAGGAGGAAGATAAAGCACTAAGTGGAATGTTATAGTCCCCGGTGGATTGTGAGTTCTTAAAAAAATTAGAGCAAAAACAGACTGTAAAGAGTCCTAAATAACAGCATTATTGCCATACCTGTATAAAAGGGAGACTATCCTAATCAAACCAAAGTTTGACTCTTACACTTTCATTCAACAATTTAGAGGAAATTTTTAAGTAATGGGAAACATTTTTATATTAAACACAAATACAGGGCATAAAGTCTTAAGCTAAAACAGGAAATCTTGTTCCTGTAGCAAGCTACTTCAAGATGGACTCTCAGCCCTCAGATTACATATACACTACTCAGAAAAGTTTTAAAAACTGTGCACTAAATGCTTACAGGAGTTTGCCTGTTTAACCAGATTTCTATGTTAGTAGGTCTGAAGTCACACTTTTGAATAGTAATTACCTTAATTATAGAAGTTGTCTTTTTCCCCCATTATACTTTATTTTAACTTATGGTAAGTTGATTTCGTTCCTAGAGCTGAATAATTAGATTTCAAGGTGGTCTCTCAAACTTATTTGCTTTAATCTGGGTGACAAATTTTCTTGCTTTCTGGGCCAAGTATCATTCTGTTTTGGTATTAGTCAACTCATATATGGAATTTCCTTTTTTTTTTCCTTATTAGTAAGCCCCAGGCACAGATTTTAATTTTCCAACTATCTTCTAATATTTAAACCCCCTCCTTCTCACTTTGTTATTTATTTATCATCGTCATCCCTCCCTAGAACCTCTTCCTTCCATGGCTATTGTCTTTCCAGAATTGTTGAACTTGAGCATACATGCCATCTCAGAATGGGTGTTTCAGTCAGCCCATTTGCTTGTAGTATCAGGAAACATCCTCTTATGACATCTAAGGGTATACAGAGTTCTTATCTTCTCCCTAGAGCAGGCCGATCCTGGACATGTAGCCCAGTACCCTTTTGTCTATCCCCAGGCCTGTTCCCCTTAGGCCAAGTCCCTGATCCAGCTGTCATTCTTCTCTGTCAGTCTGCATCAAGATAGGGATCAGAGGCTCCATGTCGGTGGTTTCATAGAAGGACCAAACATGGAAAAAATGTTCTTCATTTCCCATTCTCCTCTTTCTAGGTGGCTAGGCCAAGAACCAGCAAAGATTTTGAGCATTCCTCTTACAGAAATTGGGTACTTCTATATGTATCTCTTTAAAACTACCAGCTAAAGAGAAGAGTTCATAGGTCAAAGAAGACAGAAAGAACTGACTGAAATTACTAGAAGCCACAATTTAATAGAGGAGACTAGTTTAGTGTACCTGTGCAACCATGCTATCCCTTGAGAATAAATTCACAGAAGAGAGCATTGGATCCATCCATAGCCCAAACATTTGTTTATTCCACATCGAAAGAATGCATTATTTTTGTTAATGGGGCCAATCCATAAAGTATAACACTTAGAAGTACTCTTCTAGCTACACTTTGACTAATGTGTTTAAAACAAAATTTTGTTATTTTACATAAATCTTGGCCAAACTTTGACTTATAGGGAATGAAATAATTTGTGCACTTGGAATACAATATTTTGTGAATTGTGAAAAATGCATAGCCAAGAAAGTAAAAATGTAAAAGGAAAAAAAATATATAAATGTCTTTAAATGCTTACTGGTTGATTTTGATATTCTAAAGGGGGAAAGTTGTAGATTAGACCACCCCAAAAAAAAAAAAATGTAAAACTAGAATAACACAGTAAGGAAAAGTTAAGATTCAACTCTAAAAGTTAAGATTCAACTCTAAAAGTTAAGATTCAACTCAACTCTAGACACCTAAAATAAATAGTAAATTCACTTTCTGTAGTCAGCTATGTGCATTTTTTTGTAATGACAATGTACTCAAAACCCTGGATAAACCATTCTCTTTTTTCCCCCCTTTCATCAGCCATCAGTAGCCAATCGGGCCATGAGAAGAGTTAGTTCAGTTCCATCTAGAGCACAGTCTCCTTCTTATGTTATCAGCACAGGCGTGTCTCCTTCAAGGGGGTCACTGAGAACTTCTCTGGGTAGTGGATTTGGCTCTCCATCAGTGACTGACTCCCGACCACTCAACCCCAGTGCATATTCCTCCACCACATTACCTGCTCAGCGGGCAGCCTCTCCATACTCCACACAGAGACCTGCCTCCCCAACAGCTGTGCGACGAATTGGGTCTGTCACCTCCCGGCAGAGCTCCAATCCCAACGGACCAACCCCTCAGTACCAAACCACTGCGCGAGTGGGGTCACCGCTGACCCTGACAGATGCACAGACTCGAGTAGCTTCTCCATCCCAAGGCCAGGTGGGGTCATCATCCCCCAAACGCTCAGGGATGACTGCTGTACCACAGCATCTGGGACCTTCATTGCAAAGGACTGTTCACGACATGGAACAATTTGGACAGCAGCAGTATGACATTTATGAGAGGATGGTTCCACCTCGGCCAGACAGCCTGACAGGTGAGTACATGGTGACAGCACTGCTTGAACCTAGTGAGGAACTCTTCCTTGTAACTGTAGCCTAAAGAGAACATGGTATATGGGAAAAGCTCAGGGTTTTGTCTCAAAATTTACACTGCAGTCTTCAGGCTGACTTGTCTTTCAAGCTTTATAATCCTTAATTATGGAATTATATAGATCTGTATCAACAGAATTCCTCTGCAGTGAGTGCCTTTTTGCCCCTTACAATATTAGGATATAAAAGTTGGTGGGTTTTTTTTGCACTTTAGAAGAATGGGTTGATATTCTAAGTTATTTGTAGGGTTTTATTGCTTTTGTTATCTTAGTAAAAAAGATTTTTTTGCCACCAAAGCGTATCTATACCCAAATCCCTAGCTTATGTTAAAGGTAATATCAGAATATCTGCTTAAATCATTTTTTAATTTTTTTAAATATGTCAATAGTTTAAGCAAGAATATGGATTTTCTTAGCTGCTTTTGGCATTCCAGTGGGAAATACACAAAGCTCTCATGAATTATCTTCAAATGCCACAAAGATTAAATCAGAACGACATTAGCCAATTCCCTGATGTTACAGACATTTCTTCAGGGTTTTTTCATGGAGGGTTTCCCACATGATATACAGACTTTGTTCTTTTTATTAAAATAAATTGTGTTTTTAGTACTTAAAATTATATATACATATAAAATGTGTACACACACACACACTTTTCTTTTTTAAACCCTTAGCCTCAGGTCTCAAACCTAAGTTTATAGGTTTTACATGACCTGCTCCAGAGCTGCCTCAGCCACAGGGTATGCCTAAATTATGTTTTAAAAGTAACATATACTTGGTGGTAAACAGTAAGAACTATATAGAAAAATATGAAATATGCATTAAGAGTTCCTCTTTACCCACATGCATTCCCACTCACCAGTTTATGTATCTTTCAGAATGTGTGTGTATGCATAATGTATGTATCTATATATTATATAGATTACATGCAGATGTGCACACATTATATTTTCTTTTATGCAGATTGGGTTCAATTATATATGTCTTCTGTACTAAGTTCTTTTCACTTAATATGTCTCAGAGCTCTACCTCATTCTCTCTTAACCCCCAGAACCCCATTTTTATAGTATTATAATTTAATCACTTCCCTTTAATGGACATTTAGATTTCTCATTTTTAACTATTAGAGACAGTAATGTTCTATATTGTTCTTCCTCATAATGGCACATAGGTACTAGGAAAACTTTTGGATCCATTTCTTGAAGTAGAATTATTGAATCAAAATGTATGTGTAATTTTTCTTGAAGAGATATTGTCAAATTGCCCTCCAAGGAGATTGCATAGATTTATATTTCTTCTAGTAGTTTGAGTATGCCTGTTTCCCTGTGTGTTCACTAGCACTAGAGTTTCATCTTTGCTAGTCTAGTGCATTAAAACAAAAATCCATAGCTCATTGTTTTAAATGACTTATTGGATTATGACTGAATTTAAAAATTATCGTATTTATCAGTTGTCTTTTCTACAAACCACAAGTCCAAGTCCTTTGTCTGTTTTTATCATTTGTAAAAGATTTACATAGTTGAAATAAAATAACCCCTCGTAATGTACTCAAGTATTTTTTTTTCCATTCAGTAATGTGTCTTTTTCTTTGTTCTTGGTATTTCTTATTTATAGACATTTTGAATAGTTTTGTGTAGTGAAAATGCTGTCTTTTCCTTAAGGTTTCTAAGAAAAGTAAAAACTTTTTGAGATTTTCTAATTGGATAATTTTGCATGAAGAATTAACATTGAACTTTATTTTGAGCTCAACGAATTCCTAGTACACATACCTTTCAAAGTACAACATACATTTCAAAGTATATTGCAATATGAGGTAAGAATCTTTTCTAAAATTCTGCCTCCCAGGGAAACCTTAAGAGATAAATAGTCCTGAAGATTTTTATGTTCCCCTGTGTAAGTATAGAACAGCTATGCAGAAATCACTTTCAATAAGTTTTAAGTCCAAGGAAGGACATGAGCACTGAAATGACTATCTTCATGTTTAATATGAGGGCTGATCTCCATTGTTTAAAAATCTTGCCTTTCTGACAATGCAAGTGAAATTAGACTTTATGCTTCAAGAAAATTATATATTATACCTAGTCTAGATTTTTTTCTAGAATACCGTAGTCTTCAAAAGAAGCAAAGGTTTCTTTAAAAATGTTCTAGGGAAGCTTTGTTTCCCATCATCTGTCTGCCTACTTATTCTGCATGTGGATCCTAAAATTATAAATTTGTTTTATTCTCTAGAATGTTATGTTTGTCATTGTATTTACAATGGTTATTAATTCCAAAAGATTAAAAGCCTACTCTTTGTTAAGCCTGAGGCAGTATTTTGTATTAGACACTTGTATCAGACACTTGAATATTTGATGATCATAATATAAGTGATAAAATGTGTGTATAAATTATTTCCTACAATAGAAAAATATGTCTTCCCCCAAATATTTCAGTTTAATCATAGCATGTTGAGAAAAGTTTTGAGAATAAATAAATCTGTATTTGGGGTATAAAATTTTTATGTTTATTTCTAATGTTGTTAAATATAAAGATTTTCATTCACAAAGACTTTCAATGTAGTAGGTGAACTAATACGTATTTTGGGAATTTCAAATAGAAAGTAGGCTGGATAAATAACATTGTGGAAGATTACTGTTTTCCATTATTTTGTGGGGGAGGTAAAGTTAATAAGAATCTGTGAGATACTTCTAGAAAAATTATTTCTAATAACAATTAGATCATATTATTTATTTTCTAGTTTAAAAGATACTAAGAAGTAATGGACTTTCTATAAATAATCATTTTACTTTATCTATAAGGACTACGTAATTTTATAATTTTTTTAAATGTTAATCTATAGGCCCTTGTTTTTGTTTTACTTCATGAACTATAAACAAAAAAAAAAAACACTATTGTGTTACCCAAAAGATTTCTAATATCAAGAAAGTGCTAAATAGCTAAATCTTACTCCCATTCTGCTCTTTTATTTCCCATTATTTCACATGTAGAAATTTTATCTCACTAGTAATCCTTTAACAAGTGAAAATGTACTGGATATCTTTCTAAAATCATAGTCAATATTTATAAGTTTTCATATTGCATGAATGTCAGTGAAATATTTAGCTAAATCTTTACGTAGTAAGAATATGACATTCTCATAATGGTACAGAATATTTCTTCTTATTTCACGTCACCTGTTGGTGGTGGGGCCATAGGAGAATCCAGTACTCAGCTTGCCTCAACCATGTATGAGCCATCTTCACAGTATCCCAGTGAATCGAGTATTGAGGTCGATTTAATGTTAAAATAGTACCTCATGTTGATTAGATGAACCAAGGAGTTGAGTGTATTTGTTTTTCTACCTGCTTTATGTTACCAGTAACAAAATAGTACCTGCATTTTTGTTCAAGCTACTCGCAGACTCCATAAAGAACTGGAACTTATATTTTGCTATGAAGAATGATAAATCTGCCAGTAAATGAAAAGCAGAAATCCTCAAATTAGTGCTTATAGCAATCATAATATCATCTTCAGAGTTACATTGGCTTCCATGGATCCTGATGGGCTAATCTTGCTCTTTCATTTTATATTTCTGGAGACTTTGTTGAGTTCAAGGTTCTTCCCACTGTGTGTCATTGATCTTTGAAGGATAGCTGTGTCCGATTTTGAGTTGCATTGATATAACCCTGACCTGGGGTTTCCTTTGAGCCCTCCTGGAAATAGCACTCTGACAAGAATGAATCACATTTTCTTTTGGGCTCTCAGTTTCCTTAGTTTGGCAATGAGAGGTTGAATGGATTATCTCTCACTTATAAAATTGTTTAAACCTGTCATCTTTGTTTTAGTAAGTTGTTATCTCAAATGACAGTATTCCATCTTAATTTGGGGCTGTATAGTATTCCAATATGTGTATTGCCACATCTTCTTTTCCCATTTATGTGACAATGGCACTTACTCTGTTTCCGGTTCTTGGCTGTTATAAATGATGCTGCAATAAACATGGGAGTACATAGGACTCTGAGAAACAGTGTATTTGTGGTTTTTCTGCAAATATTCAAAAGTGGGGTGATGAGGTCATTTAGAAATTCCATTTTCAATTTGTTGAGGAATCTCCATACTGCTTTCTATATAGGTTGCATCAATTTGCATTTTCACCAACAGTGTAAAAAGATTCCCTTTTCTTTGCATCCCTGCCAATATTTATTGTTTCTAGTCTTTTGGTTAATAGATATTCTTACAGGTGTGAGGTGATACCTACCTCATCATTGTTTTGATTTGAATTTCCCTAATAACCAGAGAGGAGGAATATTTTTCATCTTCCTGTCAGCCATCTGTATCTCTTTTTTGGAGAAATGATTATTCAGATCTGTATACTTTTAATTGAGTTGTATGTTTTTCTTTTGTTGATTTTTATTCTTGATATATATTGAATTTTCACCCCATGTGAGATATATGATGTAAAATATCTTCACCCAGTAGTAGGATGTTTTTCTTTTCTTTTTAAAATTATTGATACTCATTGTCTCTTTTGTTCACAATGCTACATTAATTTGTGAATTTTGACATTGTCTCAATCTTTATTTCACACCATACCCTCCACCAGCATTCCAGTGAGTAGGATGTCTTTCTGTCTCTTTGTATCTTCCTCTATGTCTTTTAACAATTTCTTACAGTTTTCATTGTAAAGGTTTTTACCTCCTTTGTTAAATACATTCAAGGCATCTCTTTTTGTTTCGATCGTACGTGGGATAGTTTTCTTGATTTCATTATCTTCTATCAGAGTATTTGGATATAGAATGGAACCAGTTTTTGTATATTAATTTTGTAGCCTCCCACTTTACTATTAATTCTAGTACTTTCATTAATCTAGTAATATCATTAATTCTAGTAGTTTTGGGTACAGTCTTTAGTGTTTTCTAAGTATATTTTCATATCATCTACACATAGTGATAGTTTTACTTCTGTCTTTCTAATGTGAATTCCTTTTATTATTTCTTAGTCTCTCTGTGCTGTTTGATTTATGATTTCAGTTCATTTAGAATATTTATTGCTATGTTACTTATTGCCATTTTGCTATTTCTTTTCTGCCTTTGTTGCAGTCCATCTTTTTTCTTCTCTTATTCTCTTCTTTTGTGCTCTGAAAACATTTGTGCTGTGTTTGGTTTCCCTTTAAATTTTCTTTTTTCTTTTTTTTTTTTTCCTATGGATTTGTTTTGAGGTTGCCCTGGAGTTTTCTTAAAAATTTCTATGCTTATAACCTGATTTGAAAGATAGTCTTGAGCTCATTCTAATTGTCCATATGTTTACTCTTCTCTGCCTCACATTGATGTCTTGCTATTTCTAAGTGGGGTTTTTCTTTTCTTTTTATAGAGCTTTCATTAGTATACTGGTTTGGTGGTGATGAATTCCTTTAACTTTTGTATGTGAAACTCTTTATCACTCCTCCAATTCTAAGTGACAATTTATCAGAGTAGAGTATCCTTGGTTGAAAATCCTTTTCTTCCCGCACTTTGAATATGTATCCTGTCATTTCCTTCTGGTCTGTAAAGTTGCTGCTAAGAAATTTACCAATAGCTATCTGAGCTTCTTTGTAAGTAATTTGTTTTTTGCTAATTGCTTTTAAGATTATCCATGTTTTTTTGTCATTTTAGTCACAATATCTTCTTTAGGTTTCTTTTATTTGGTACTCTTTAAGCTTCTTATATCAAAAGGTCTGTTTCTTCCCTCAGGTTAGGGAAATATTCAGCTATTTTTTGTTCAAATATGATTTCTGCCCCTGTTTTTATTTCTCTTCTCTTCCTAGGACCCCTATGATGTGACTATTGTTCCTCTTGATGTTATCCCATAGGTTTAGTTTGCTATCTCATTTCTTAGCGTTCTTTTTTCTCTTTTCTGGTCTGCTGAGTACATTTCACTGCTCTGTCTTCTAGCTTGCTGACTATTGGAAGCAGCCTACTATCGAACCCATCTGTTGTGTTCTTTAGCTCCATGGACTGTGTTTAAATACTCATATTTTCTCTATACTTATTTTATTTCTCTTTTTCCTACATTGTTCTCCTGATTTCAGTGAGTATTATTAATACTGTTGTTTTAAATCTTCATCAGTTAATAAAGTCTGTTGCATTCATATTTTCCCCTGGGGTTTTGTTTTGATCCACTTTGCATCTGTTTCTCTGCCTCTTATCCGTTTGGCATTCTGTGTTTATATCTATGGGTTAGACTTCCCTGATGTAATGGTCCTTGTGTTGTGGTATCAAGTTGTAGAGTGTAGGCCTGGTGTGTTGTTTTGGAATTCTGTGCTTTCTTTGCTTTTATGATCTCAGCATTTGTCAGGATTATTGAAGCTGTACAGAGTCCTGAGAGTCCTGCCTACATATTTTAGTTGTACTAGGAAATGCCTGGTTTCCCCTAGAGTCACAGGCATGAACAAGACACAAGGAGAAAGACCCAAGAGTTGTAGACCTACTCCACCAGCAGACCACTGGAGAGAAGGAACCAGGAACTGCTTGTAGCAAAGCACACTCCCCTGTAAAAATCCCTCAGACCTTCTGAGGAAAAGCAGTCCCAACAGAGGGTGGCAAGTCTTGAGACCTAAGGGTGGGAGGTCTAGGAAATAGAAAGCAGATAGCAAAGCTGTTTAACAGTAGCTCAAGGTAGGTAGAAACTACAATTTCAATGGAGCCTCTTAAATAATCCTCCCTGAGAGAGCTGGATAGTGGAGTTTTCTCTGTCAGGAATCACTAGGCTATTTGTACCATGATGGACTGGGCTTTGTTTCTAGCAGCCCTGGGAATTGAAAATGTGAGCACAGTTGGTACAAGTGTGCTTGGAGGGAGGGAGGGAGATTACCCCAGTGCCTTCCTGAATTGTTACCCTCCGATGCCCACAACTCAAAGAAGCTACATCTCAGTTCATAAGGCTGCTATCTTTCTTTTCTCCCCTCATCAGGTTTTTTGGCTTAATGACTAAAAACTTGTTCCCAGATAGGGAGGTTCCTGCTATCGGATCAGGCCCTTCAGCTCTGGGTTGTGTTTCTGCATTATTGGTCTCTCTGTACAGATGCCGGGGCCTCCAAACATGGTGGCATGACTCTGAGACCATTTGACTTCTACCATTTATGAAGGTGTTTATCCTTTCTCTTTGTGGAGTTGATTATCCCTATTCCTTTTAAAAGATCATAGATTTTAAATGATTGTAGGGTTTTGTTTTGTTTTGTTTGTATCTGTAAGTTGAAGTGAACTCGAGGTCTTAACAGTTCACTATCCTTGAACTGCTTCCATGAAGGTTGCTTTTCAACCTTTACAAAACACGATTATGTAGCTATTGTTCTGGGTGTTGGGATTTAAAGAGATGTTGGACATGGCGAGCTATGTCCCCAAGTAGCAGATCATCCACTTGTCAGGACTTTATTTTGATGAAGTTTTTTTAGATTGGGGCACTTCTGCAGTTCAGCATGAGAGAATTGCATGAAATATCATTTGTATATGTTTTTAACAATGAAAATCCTATAATGGTAGAAGAGAGCATCCTCTTTTTAGTTGCCATCATAAAATAACTTACAGTTAGGAAATAAGTTTCAGATTATCAAACCATTTAGTAGTTTTTTATTATTCTTAAAAAATTGACTTTTGTCTTGCTGCCAATAGTTTTTATTTTTTAAATGCATATGGTAACTTTTTCCTACCTGGCATCCCACTTTCGAAGTGTGGTATTTATTTAGACTTTACATTTTTCCAATTGATTATGAGTATAGTCAGGGGTTAAGCTTTTAACCTCGCTGAAATTTTCTCAGTTTTCTAACGATGTCATGTTTCTACCTGTAGGCTTACGGAGTTCCTATGCTAGTCAGCATAGCCAGCTGGGGCAAGACCTTCGTTCAGCTGTGTCTCCTGACTTGCACATCACTCCTATATATGAGGGGAGGACCTATTACAGCCCTGTGTATCGCAGCCCAAACCACGGCACGGTGGAACTCCAAGGATCACAGACAGCGTTGTACCGCACAGGCTCAGGTGTGCATCAGCTCTGTTTAGCTGCCAATTTCACGGTCCCCAGAGAAGAATGACTTTATTTAGTTTGGGTTCCCTGTTAGAACGAAATGATGATGTTACCCATTTGGTTGTCAGATAAGCAGCTGTGACAGTAGATCAATAAACAGTAAAATAAGAAGTTCATTCAGTACCTATTTATAGGTGATATATTTTTACCTTAGTTCATTGTAATCAATGAACATAGTAATTATTCTGTTAATTCACAGATAAGTTTGTAGAGCTATAAATCTAACTATCCTTTGGTTAGAAGAATATCAGAAATAGAAAACATTTGTTGGAATATTTGTAGTTTTTGTTGCCTGGTAGATGTATTTAGAGTGAATCCATACATAAATCCTTGATTTAGCATGTGTATACCCCAAATGTATGTGGTATTGTTCTCTTTTAGATATTGAATTTCCTTTGAGTATTTAACTGTAGAATGTAAACTAAATACCCCTTATAATACTCAGTCTGGGATAAAATGAATAATGGCATATCCCATTTTTTTTTTAAAAAGGCAACTATTGCATCCCACCATTACACAATCACCCTCATATTTATTCCACATCTTTGCTGATCGAGCAGAAGCCACAGCCTTTGACTGTGTGAGTTGCCATATTGTGCTATGGAATCATGGAGTTTCAAGAGAAACCCCATTCCCAAAAAAAAAAAAATAGTAGTCCAGGTTTTATAACATGCCCACAAATGAACTCCAGATAGGAGTGATAACCCCTTAAAGGCATAGTTCTTGGAGCTATAGTTCCCAGAACACCAGGAGAAAACAGACCATTTTAATTCATTCTTTGCCAAAAACTGACACTGTGTCTATTGAGGGATTTTCCTTCTAATAGTATGTACCATTTTTAATAGATGTTAGCCTAGAAACATTTCATTTGTTTTTAAGTTCTCTAAATTGAGGAATTTCTTTAATAGGCTGAAAAAATAAATATTTTAAAAATATTTTAATTGGAGGGAAAGTGAGAGAGAGACCTACTTACTGGAGATATACCTACTACAAGAATTAGCAGGAAAATTCAAATACAATATATAGTACCTTTATACATGACATCATGCAATTTGAGGGAGTAACTATAGAAGAATTTGATATATCAATCTCTATTATAAAGTAAACTTTCCAGTGCTACCAAAATTACGGGTTTATAAATAGATATCAGAGTCTGCATAGACTGAGTTCAAATTTTGATGGTTTTCATTATCTAAAATGTTATTAAATATCTTATTTTTATTACTAAAATTAAATTATGAAATATTGTATGTTATCTCTAACATTATTTAAATTATTTTCCTTCTGTAGTTTTATTTTTTGCTTTTTACCGATAATAAAGTTTCAGAAATTTGGTTTTAACTTGAAGAGCTATTTTTAGCACTAGTGAACTAGTTTTGTAGAACTTAGAAGTAAGCAAATTGTATAATTGCCAAAAGCTCTAATAGTTAAATTTTAAATTATTTTGACTTTTGAAAGTAAGACCTCATGGAGAACTTACTTTTGCATTATTTTTTAAATGTTAACTATTAGGTGTTGGAAATCTACAAAGGACGTCAAGCCAACGAAGTACCCTTACATACCAAAGAAATAATTATCCTTTGAACACAACAGCTACCTATGCTGAGCCCTACAGGCCAATACAATACCGAGTGCAAGAGTGCAATTATAACAGGCTTCAGCACGCAGCACCGGCTGATGATGGCACTACGAGATCTCCTTCAATAGACAGCATTCAGAAAGACCCCAGGCAAGTTCTGGTTATGAGTATCCAGAATGTAGTGCTAACACAGGCTCAACCAGTTCATTCTGGTTTTTTTCAAAATGTTACCAAATCTCTTCTAATTTAGTAACGCCTTACCTCTAATATTTCCAGTTGTATTCCAGCAGTATAGGTCATTAAGGTTAATTTCATTTCAGTGTTTTCAGTGTTTTTAATGATAAATTCAAGAATGCATAGGTCTGTGTGAGTATCTGCAGCATTCATCACAGAAACACTTCACCAAGGCAACTGCCTGGGATAGCCTATTAGTCTGAATTACACAAAGGATTTTAAAGGATCACTTTACCCTCTCCCCTTTTCATTTTATCCTGACTGACTTCTTGGATGAAGTCTTCAGTAAATGCATATGGTTATTTTAAACTTGAAAAGACCAGTGTTCTGTACATTTTGAATCATATTGATCAATGTTGTATTATGCTTTTATGAACTAGTTTCTTTGAAAAGCTTTCTGCCCTTAGGAGAAAATAGTTTACAAGAAATTCTCATTTCATAAGCAAAAATATTTGGCAAATAATACATGTCCTACTTTGAATTTTATTTGGCCATGTAGAAAACATTTTTTTAAGATAAAATGAATCACTTAGTACTTGACTGATTTTCAAAAATTGGATTCATCTTTCAATGAAAGCTGTTTAAAATGTTCGGGAAATAAATATATTTAGAAACTAAAAGAGAATTTTAGTTTCTGAAAAAGTGAAATTATTGCACAGTTTTCAGCAGCTTCAGTATTATTTTAAGTGATGTATTAGCAAGATTTCGTTCACTCTACCCACAAATAGTTGTTTCACTGGAAAATTATTATAATTATCATTTCATTTTGAGCAACCTATGAACTTATTCTATGAATATGAGTTAACAGCATGAGTGAGATTTGGTCATTTAAACAAAGATATTAGAGCTGAATGGGAAGCCTATGCTTTACTGAAATCCTTTCTTTCATTTATCTCTCTTTTTCTTAGAATTCCTTAAAGTTTATAGATGCATTTAGTTCTGCTATTTCTTATTTTCCACCTTTCTGTCATTTTAAAGATTTTTTAAAAATAATTTGTCTAATGAAACACATCTAATATTACTAAGTCAGAGATAATTTTACATAACTTCAATTTTTTAAATCCTGAAAATGACCAAAAAACAAAACAAAAAAACTAATGCACTCTAATAAATGCAGGAATTCCCAATAGGATTTTGAATTATAGGTAATTTAAACTATACCTCAGCTAAACCTGCAGAGAAAAGAATAGCTACCCAGAAAAGCACTGAACTATGATTAGAGCTTTGCGTTTAATATATATCCTTAAAGACTTCAGTTTTGACCTCTGATATGAGTTGATTCACTATAAACAAGGATTTCATGTATGATAATATACTTCAGTTATTCATAGTATGATAATTTCATAGTCTAATGCATAAAACTGTTATGGCTAGCTTTGATTACATGAAACTTAACTGATAATGCATTTCGTATGATGAATAAATGATTGTAATAAAATGCATTTATTCTAGCTAAAACTGAAATCCAAGTGAATTTGAAGTTTTAATGTTCAAATAAAAAAAATACTCATGACCTTTTTTTATCCAGAGCGTTCAAAATTTTTATTATTTCAAGTTTATAACCCATCAAACAAATTCACGTAAATAGAAGTGTTTAAAAGTGAGGGACTGAGCAAAGAAGTTGTGGCCCCAAGAGTCAAAGGCACTGAGGCATTTCTAGAAAGCTGCAGTCCCTCTGAATCCATTTTTTTAGTATTTACTTTAGTAACTTTGTTTTAAAAATTAAAATGAGCTCATGCATGTAGATTCCCCATATATGCAGTATTCCCATTCCTAAGATACATGTCAACACACCCTGCCCTCCAGCAAATCACAGATGTTCTTCACCATTGTTCAGTGGGCTCTACCACCATTTGCTACCCATGTCCCCTCAATCCTATTCCCTATTGGTAACCTCAGTACTATTGCAAGTTTCCAAGGGTTGGTTTAATTTCATCTGTTCTTTTGTCTATACACATTCCACCTATGAGTGAGGTCATCTGGTATTTATCTTTCTTCTTTTGACTTATTTCACTTAACATAATCCCATCTACACCCATTCATGCTGATTCAGATGACAGAATTTCATCTCTTCTAAGGATATTGCAGTATTCCATTGTGTATGTGTATGTGTATATGTGTGTGTGCGTGTGTGTGTGTTTGTGTGTGTTATGTATATATTTATATACATATGCCCACGCACACACACACTAAGCACTTAGGTAGTTTGCAGTTCTTAGCTATTGTGACTAGGATGACAATAAACATAGCCTGGGGGAGGTTATAAAAATCTCTGGAGATTAGTGCTTTTCTGCCTTTTGGGTAAATACCCAGAAGTGGATGTTGGAATCATATGGGATATCCATATTCAACATTTTTAGCAATCTTCATTCTGTTTTCTATAGGGGTTGCACCAATTTGCACTCCCACCAACAGAGTAAATGTGTTCTCTTTTCTCCTCATCCTTACCAACAGTTGTTTCCAGAATTTTGGATAATAGCTTCTCTCTCAGATGTAAGGCGATATCTTATTGTTGTTTTGATTTAAATTTTCATGATAGCAAATAGGAGCATCTTTTCATGTGCCTACTGGACATCTGTATATCCTCTTCAAAGAAAGTCTATCCAATCCCTCTTCCCATTTTTTTAATTGAATTGCCTGTTTTTCTGTTATTGAGTTTTATGAATTATTGTGTATCTTGGATATTAAGCTCTTGTTAGAAATATTGAGTGAAAATATCTTATCTCAGTAGGTTGTCTTTTTGTTTTACTGATATTTTCTTTCACTGTGAATAGGATTTTTAATTTGATGTAGTCCCAGTTGTTTATTTTTGTTTTTATTTCCCTTGATGCTGGAATTGAGTCTTGAAAAATCTCTCTAAGGCTGATGTCAGAAAACGCCTCTTTTAAGTTGTCTTCCAAGAATTAATGGTTTCTGGTCTTAGGTCAGAATCTCTTGTCTATTTTGAGTTAATTTTTGTGAATGGTGTTGGAGAGTGTTCTACCCTTATTCTTTTGTGTGTGGCCATCTATTTATCCCAATACTGAACATTTATTGAAGAGACTTTCCTTTCTCCATCATTTTCTTTTGCCTCCTTTATTATAGATTAACTGAGTGTATGTGTGTGGTCAGTTCTCTTCTACTGATCTGTGTGTATGTTATTATTCCAGTACCATGCCATTTTGATCACTGTCACTTTGTAGTATAGCTCAGTGTCTGGGAGTATAATCCATACAGATTTGTTCTTTCTTCTCATAATTGCTTTGGCTATTTGTGGTCTTTCGTTCCATACAAATTTCAGGATTTTTTATTCTATTTCCTTGAGATAAGCCCATGGGATTTTAATGGGGACTGCTATATATCTGTATTTTAGGTAAGATGACCATATTATGTTAGAGTCTTCCCAGCCACGAGCAAGGGATGTCTTTCCATCTGTATTATACTCCTCTATTTCTTTTAAAAATGACCTGTAGTTTTCATCGTACACATCTTTCACCTTCTTTGTTAAGTGTATTTCAAGAAATTTTATTCTTTTTACTTCTATTTTAAAGACTGCTTTTCTTGATTTCGTTTTCTTCTAGCGTTTTATTTGTGTACAAAAATGCAACTGATTTTTGTGCATTGTTTTTGTAGTTTCCAATTTATTCACTGATTAATTCTAGTAGATTTTGACAGAGTTTTTAGGGTTTTCTGTATATATAATCATGTCATCTAAAAATAATGATAGTTCTATTTCCTTCTTCCCAGTTTTGATATCTTTTGCTTTTCTTGCATAATTGCTCTAGCTAAAGCCTCCAGTACACTATTAAATAGCTGTGGTGAGACTGGACAGCCTTGCCTTGTTCCTGACCTTAAAGGAACTTTTTTGACTATGATGTTGGCTGTGGGTTTATGATGTATGGCCTTTGTTATGTTGAGGTATGTACTTTATATCCCCATCTTAAGCAGGGTTTTTTCACATGGGCAGATCTTGTCAAAAACTTTCTCTGTGTTTATTATCATCATGTAATTTTTCCCCTTGCTCTCGTTGATATGATGTATTTCATTAACAGATTTACATGTGTTGAGCCATCCTTGCATTCCTAGGATAAATCCCACTTAGTCATGATGGATGATCTTTTGATGCATCGCTGGATTCACTTTGCTAATATTTTGTTGAACATTTTCGCATATATGTTCATTAGAGATAGTGGTCTGTAATTTTCTTTCTTGTTGCTGTCTCTATCACTTTTTGGTATCAGTGTGATGTTAGCTGCATAGAAAGTGTTTGGAAATATTCCCTCTTCTTCAATACTTTGGAAGAGTTTGAGAACAATAGATATTAATTCTTCTCTGAAGTTTTAGAAATTCATTGGAAAAGCCATCTGGTCCTGGGCTTTATTTTTAGGGAGACTTGATTACCTGTTCAATTTCCTTGCTTGTGATTTTTCTGTTCCATTGTTTCAGTTCTCCGTGGTTCAGTCTTGGTAGACTGTATTTTCTGTCCATATCCTTGAAGTCATCCACTTAATTGGCATAGAACTGTTCATAGTCGTCTCATGATGTTTTGTATTTCTGTGATATCTGTTGTAACTTCTCCCCTTTCATTTCTGATTCTACTTATGAGAGTTTTCTCTTTTTTTCTTTGTGAGATTAGACAATGGTTTGTCAATTTTGTTTATTTTTTCAAAGAACCAACATTTGCTTTCTTTTGGATTGTATTTTTGTTTTCCATTTCAATTATTTATGCTTGAAGTTCTTTCCTTCTTCTGATTTTTTACTTAAATTGTACTTCTTTCTTTAAATGTAATGTTACATAGTTTATTTACAATTTTTATTGTTTCTTGAGGTAGACCTGGATTGCCATGAACTTTCCTCTTAGCACTGCTATTGCTGCATCCCACAGATTATGGAAGCTCATGTCTTCATTCTCATTTGTCTCTAAATATTTTTTATGTTCTTTTTTGATTTTCCTTTTACCCTCTTTCAAGAGCATATTGTTTAATCTCCAATTATTTTGGGGTCTTCCAGCTTTCTTTTTGTGATTGATTTCTGGTTTTAAATCACTGTGGTCAGAGAAGATGCTTGGTATGATTTCATATGTAAATTTGTTAAGACATGTTTTGTGTCCCAATATATGATCTGTTCTTGAGAAGGTTCCATGCTCACTTGAGAAGAAAGTGAAATCTATGGTCATTGGATGAGCTGTTCATTTATGTCTAGTAGACCTAACTATTCCAAATCTTCATTTAAAGCTGCTCCCTGTTAATTTTCTACTTGGTTAATCTGTTCATTGTTGTAAGTGGGATGTTGACGTCTTCTATTATTATTTTGTTGTTGTCGTGTCTCTTGTCAGTTGTAATAATAGTTGCTTAATATATTTTGATGCTCCTTCATGTGGTGCATATATGTTAATAAATTTTATGTCCATCTCTGTCTTATCTGTTTTATCAGATAAAAGTATGGCTGTTGCTACTTTTTTGTGTTTGTTCGCCATTTGATTGTAGGATTGTTTTCCAGCTATTGACTTTGAGCCCATGTTTATCTTTTGAAATAAGGTGAGTTTTCTAAATGCAGAAGAAGGTTGGGTTGTCCTTTTTAATCTATTCGGCCAGTTTGTGTTGTTTGTATTGATGAGTTCTGTTCATTAACATTTCGGATGATTGTTGATATATTAGCTGTTTATCATTTTATAATGTGTCTTCTGGGTGTTGTTACAGACGTTGCCTTTGTTCTTTCTCTTCTTAGGTTGATTGGGTGTAGTTATGTCTTGACTGGCTTCCCTTTTTGTATTTTTCTTTGCTTTTTCCCTAGAGAGAGATGCATTTTTGGGTAACCCTGAGGTGTGTATTAAGAATTCTGTTTATTTCCTATTTTTATTTGAAAACATGTTTGACTCTCATTCTAACCATCCACATTTTTATTCTCTCCTCTACCCCATTTTTTATATTTTGCTCTCTTTTCTGTTTTTAAATGGGATTTCTTTACACTTTACACTAGAGCTTCCTTTAGCATTTTTTGTAGGACTGGTTTTATGTCATGAATTCCTTTAACTTATCTTTATCTGAAAAGCAATTCATCATTCCTTCAGATCTAAATGATAATCTTGCCGGGTATAGTATCCTAGGTTGAAAATCCTTTTCTTTTAGCACTTTGAATATATCATGCCATTCCCTTCTGGCCTATAGTGTTTCAGTTGAGAAATTTGCTGTCAATCTTAGGGGTCACCTTTGTGTGTGACTCACTTTTCTCTGTCTGCTTTTAAGATTCTTTATCTTGTATTTTTTATATTTTGATGACAGTATGTCTAAGTGTAGGTCTCTTCATGTTCTTTATGTGGAACTGAGCTTTCTGGGTCTGAAGGCTTGCCTCATTCTTCAGTTTAGCAAAATTTTAAGCTATTATTTCTTCAAATACACATTCTGCCCCCTTTTCTCTCTCTCTTTCTTCTGGGACTTCTGTGTTCCTTTTGATGTTATCTCTCAGGTCATGAATGCTCTCTATTCCATTTCATTCATTTTTTTCTTTGTTGTTTTTATTTAGTGCATTCCTCTGCCCTCTCTTCTAGCTTACTTGCTTCTATTGGAGGCTTTACCCATCCTTCTCTTGAGTCCCCCTATAAGGTTCTTTAGTTCAGCTATTTTGTTTTTCAGTTCTTTGACATATTGCTTCATTTCTTCTCTCCTTTTTATTGTTCCCTTTTTCTTTTCTATTGTTTTCTTAACTTCCATATTTGTTTATATCATTGCCTGAAATTCATCCTTGGGTACCTTGCACATATCTGTTATATTCAGATAGTCCCCTGAGATTTTAACTGGATTCTTTATTTCATGTGTATTTCTCTATGTCTTTGCTCTGTTTGGCATACTGTTTATGTTTCTGTGAGTTAGGTTTCCTTGCAGTCATGGCCTTGTTTAGGGTAGTGATTTGCACTGAGTAAGATTTGATCGTGGCCTGAACTCTAGGGTTTCTTGAGTTTTGAGCTATCAGCATTGGTTGGATCTGTTAAACTTCTTAGGTGTGCCCTGAATTGGGTCTGAAGAGTTCAGCCTGTGGAATTGGGGTTTGTGTTTTGTTATAGAGCCTTCCCACATTGTCCCAGATTTGAATGGTAATGATCACTTTGCAACTGGCCTACATGCAGCAATCGGGTTGCAGTTCTGCCTCCACCCACCGGGTGGCACTAGTTGGTAGCTGTTGAAATTTCCTCTGTTCTGGGAAATGCTTTCCTTTAAGCCTAGGGATGGGATTTCCGATGGTCAGGTCCTGTGACTATGGTACATTATGGTGGGTATGAGGGTGAGCGATTCCCCTACCTGCCTTCCAGTTTTGGCATCTTCCTGTGCAAATTTTCCCTCAGACATTTCTACTCAGCACACCAGGACACTGGTCCTCCAGTCCTATACCAAGACCCTCTACCTTAGCTCTGTGTTCCAGTCCCCCCAGGGAGACTCTGCTGCTTTCAGAGTGACTCCTGGAAGACCCAATTCTTGCCTGGGCTCCACTGCATCCCTTCCCCTGAAAAATCCCCCAGCACCCTCAGCCTGGGATCCTGAATCCATGATACAGCTCTCATCCCTGACACCTTCGCCTGCCATGATGTTGATTACTGCCACTGTCTCTGAAGTCTTCAGACCTGCCCTTCCACAGCATTTTGTCTGCAAAATAGGTACTTCCTAGTTGCTCTGTGGGGAGGAGACATGACACGCTCTTACCAGTTTGCCATCTTGACTCCTATCTTACTTAATGACTATTAACTTTTAGTTTTTAATATTTCAACTTAAATATTACTTCCTTTCTACTTCTAAATGTACTTTATCATTGATACTACATTATAATTATGCTGAAAAGTTCTTTATAGGATTTAACAAGTTACTGATTTTTCTATATAACAAAAAATCTGGGTGCACCCTGTTTGAGTAGCAGTTTAATCAGCTGCCTTCAGCAAAGTGCAGTACACATACATCTCAAGGACCAACTTCATGTCCTGGTGCTGGGGTAAACAATCAGGATGAACAACTAAATAAATAAAGTGCTGCTTCTCTCTACTTGTCTGTTTCTGCTCTCCTTCATTCCTGCCTGCAACTTTCCTTTAAAAAAAAAAGGGAGAGAGAGAGAGAGAGAAATGTACGAGGTGGTTTTTTGGTTTGCGGGGGTGGGGTGGGGTGGGGGGGATTGTCATCTAATTGGAAGCAAAATATATTAGTACTCCAAATGATGCATATAAAAGTCGTAGCAAAATTACTTCTTAGGGAAAATGAAAGTGATTCCAAGAATGACAACATTCATAATAGTCCTTTTGAACAGGACTTAAACCTGTGTACTGCAACAGAATTAATTCCATTTACAATCCCCTTGGCCTTTGTGTCATTGTCAAATATCTTATTTCTACATATATTATAAAAGTCAGAACACAGTGTTAAATGTTTTCACTATCAATAGATGTCTTTGAAGAACTTAAAAGTAAAACTGGTAGTTTTATGTTTGCTTACATATTTGCTTTTATAATTCTCTTCCTGTTTTTCTATAAATTCAAGTATCCATATCCACCCATTTCCCTTCAGCCTAAAGAACTTACTTTAGCATTTTTTATGTTGCGTGTCTGGTGACAGCAAATTCTCTCAGTTTTATTTTATCTTAATAATGTTTTTATTTCACTTATTTTTTAAAGAAAATTTTTGCTACATGTGAAAATTAGAATTGACTAGTGTGGGCTTATTTGATTTTTTCTTCCAATATTTGAAAGATGTTGTTCGTTGTCTTTAGACCTCCATTGTTTCTGATAAGAATTCAGACATCAGACGTCATTGTATTCTTCTCATTATGTAACGTATCTTTTCTTTGACTGTCTTTATTTTTTTTTATGTTTGGTATTCAAGTTTCTCTCTGTAAAGTCAAAGTGTAGTTTTCTTTACATTTAACCTGCTTGGGGTTCATCAAGAGTCTTTCTATACTGTTTAATGGTTTATCAAAATTGGAACGTTCTTAGCCACTGTTGCTTTAAATATTTTTTGGGGCTCCAAGCTCTCTCTTCTTCTGGGTCAACTTAATGTATTGCCAATTATGAAATTCTGTTTATTTTTTTAATTTTGCTTTCTATATTCTTCAGGTATTTTTTGTCTTTCTTAAAATGAATTTTCCTTTGTTCTACAAACTCCAGTCTGCTAAGCTCATCCAATAACTTTTTCTGATAATTTTGTTTCTTTGTTTTCTTGTCTCTGAAAACATTCCATTACCAATAGACTCTTTACATATATATCTTTAGGTCTTTAAGCAGCTTTATAGAAATATTTAGAATATACATATATTCCATATATATAAACATATATAGAATAATTATAGAATATATTTAAAGTCCTCTCGTCTGATAAGACTTCCAATTACCAATCTGTTAACTTAAACTTCTCAGTTTTCTCTGGGTCAGTTTCTCTTGTTTGCTTTTTTTCCCATCTTTGGAAATCACATTTTCCCATATCCTCTCACATCCAGCAATTTTAAACTATATGGCAACTGTTGTGGATGATATATGCTAAGGATTCTAGATTATGCTGTCTCCCATTAGGGTCTGAGTTTGTTTGACACATACCTAAATTACTGGCAGGTGCTTTTGGTCCTATAAAACTTGATTTTATTCTGATAGGAGAGTTCTGTTTCAGGTTTGTTTTGCACCTAGCACATGACCCTTACTCTTGGGGCACAGTTCTTACTTCAGAACTTGGCCTTTGAGGAGACTAAATGCTAAGCACTCACTATATGCATTCTTATTAAACTGAAAGTCCAGCATCACCTGGTATGTGCTCAGCTCTCCATCTGCAGCAGTCTCTCTCCACCAGACCTTTACATGTGCCTTGCATAAGCACACCCAGTGCTCAAATAAGGATTCATGAGTAATCCTTAAACAGTTTGTCATTTTTATTAACAGAAAAAAGCAAAAATTAAAGTATAAATGTGCTTATATGGTAAGCCTTAATATATAACAAAACTTCAAAAGAAATATAGGAAAAGAATCTCCCTGTATTACTAGCTTTCTCCTTTCCACTAACTACCCTGTCCTGCAAATTCCAAACATTATGGCATCCACAAATTCCAGCATCTGCCCCATCATTAAATCCATCATGTTCGTTGGATCAGCTTCCTGGGCCAGGATCTAAAAAGTGTCCTCAAGCAGAAATTTAGGGAAATAAATATGAGGCCCTAAGAGTGATTTCCTCTTCTCAAGGATTATTTTTCTGTTACCTGTCATGCAGCACCTAAAAACAGTTTCCTTATACATTTAGTCTAGTTTTATATTTGTTTAAGGTGGGAGGGCAAAGTTCCTTCCCAGTTACTCTATTATGGCTGAAAACAGAAACCTGGACTAGATTAGAGTGAAGCAAATCCTGCAAGTCATTGGTATCTTCCAGCTAGTTCTTGAATTGGTAGCAGATTTTCCAGGATAAATTTCTGATGAAAATCAGGGTTAGAGTTGATGTCAACTGCCTGTCTCTTCGGCTGAAGCTCACCTTTGTGCTGTGTGACCCTCATGACATCCAAAGATGCCCCATTCCTCTGCCATGTAAAGAGGACAGAAATATGTACTTAGGATGATTGTGAGTCATCAATGAAAGATTAAACCACATTCCTTGCACTAATTACAGCATAGATTTACATAATAGGCTTTAGACAGATTTTCATCAGAAATAGCTAACATAGTTTCAAGGCAGAAAAGAAAATTTATTTATTGCAAAGCATGCTCCTATTTAGAATAGTTTATATTTCAGGAATGATGAATATTAATAAAACATGCATCATAATTCTAAGTATACAAAGTATTTTAATATAAAACATCACAATTTAATTGAAAGTAAGAAAATAGTAGTGATGATATTTTAATTTTATTTTACAGCCAGGAAAACTGAAGTTCTAAATAATGAACTGGTTTTCAAAATCACATTATAATTAAAGAATCTTTGGTGCTTTTTTCTGTTGTTATCCTGCCTCTCTTGGCATTTGTGATATTCTTAAATATCTGTTAATGACGTTTTCATCCAGCCTTTCTCTCAAGCCATAAATCTCCATCTTACCTTGGCTTGAGTTTTCAGTCAGTCTGGTTTGCAAGCAGTGGATGGGAGTGGAGTGATATTTGAAGCAGAAAGTAGAGGTAGGAGGATATTAGAGTAAGCCAGGAAAAATGAAGAGAATGGAGGGATTTGGTTTATATTAAATATTTTGGAAATAGTCAACTGTTTGCTGATGGAGTGGATGAGGAGGGTAAGGGAAAAAGAGAAATCAAGGGTGACAATTTTATTGTGAATAAATGTGTGGATAGTAGATCGTCTCCTTGCCACCAATCTTTTCTGATTCTAGTACATTCTCTCCTAGAGCTCTCTTCCTTATAATTTCTCCATGTCACATTCTCTCACTCTCCTGCTTCAAAGTTGAATGTTCCTTTGATGTGTGAACAACCAATAGACTATCTTAATTTCACGAACTTCCCACCATATGATTACTAATCTTCAGATTTCTTTTTTATAGCTAATGTTATTTAATAGTGCCTACCTAATGGGGCAACAGGCAAGGTAAGTGAGGTAATGCATGTCAGTGTGTGTCAAGCTTTTGACACAATACTTTACTTAGGTAAATTTAATAATTATTCCTGTTGTCAATATTAAAACTAAACATTTTTAGTTTGGCATATAAGATACTGCACATAAATATTGGTCTTATTCAACATGTATCTCTCCGGCACCTGCTGTGGAGCATAGTAAATCCACTAAATATTTGTTTAGATGGTTGATATGGATGTGTACGTGCAGGAATAGTGAATCTGCCCCTTTGCAGTGGAAGAGATGGTCAATCCCTGGAGCCTCCCTAGACCAGGAAAGACTCTGAGGCTTTAGAAGTTAGGCAGCAGAAGTGTCACTTGTCGTTTTTATGGTCGGGGTATAGTGGACAACATAATGTGTTTCCCATGTACAAGTTAACGATTCAGTATTTGTAAATACTGAGACATGATCACCACACTAAGTCTAGTTAGCTTCCACCCCCATACAGATAGGTTTGGTTTGGTTTGTTTGTTTGTTTTTTACTTATGATGATGAGAACTTTTAGGATTTCTCTTGGTGCACCTTGGTGAAGTATTAGTTGGGTCAGCCGCCTTCGGTGGCATAGTCCACATACATTCCAAGGATCCCAATTCACGTCCTGGTGCCGGTGGGGAAAGCCAAGACAGACAAGTAAATAAAATAAATGTACTGCCTCCTCTCCCTGCTTCTGCTCTTCTTCGTTCTTGCCAGCACCTTTCCTTTAAAAGAAAAAACAAAACAAAACAAAAATATTCTCTCAGCGACTTTCAAATACACAGTAAGGAATTGTTACTATAGTCACATTACTCTACGTTATATCCAATGTGTCATTGATTTTTAAAGAACTTTTGAAAGATTAATTCAGCAGTTTTCCTTCATTCTGTAATTAAGATTTGCACATTTGTTGCTCTTTTGACTATTTGTTATAATCTGGTCTTAATGTAAGTAGTAATTCACATTTAACAAGAATTTCAAGCAGTGAACCAGTCAAAGACATTCAGAAATCCTCAGAGTATGATGTTACCTGAGAAAAGGAAAGCATAAAATTATATATAGTGGAGGCATGCTCTGGTGAATTAATGGTTAAATCCACTGGACTCAGTCCACACACACAGAGCCAAATTCGTGACCCAGGGCCAGGAGGGACAACCAAGATAAACAACTAAATACAATAAATAAAGTATATATACTTAATATGGTGGTATCCTCATACAAGAAATGGTGTGGATCAGGGTTGAGGGCACAGATTCTGAAACAGGTCTTATGTTCAGTGTTGCTCTGCTGTTGACTAGCTGGGTGACTTTAGGCAGGTGGCTTAGCCTTTCTGCTCTAATCTTCAAATCTATAAAGTTGCTATAAGAATAAATGAATTAATACACATAAATTGCCTACCTGCATAGTCATAATATCTACACATGCGTACATTTGCACAATTATATAGAAAAAAAAAACTAGCAAGAAATGTCAACAATGAGTTTCTCTGGATATAGACTTACTGACAAAAATTTTTATTATTACTTTCTATGTGCCTGTCATAATAAAAAACAACCGTTGGTGTGCCCCGGTGGAGTAGCAGTTAGGTCAATCACCTCTGAAGTAGCAAGCCTCATACTGCTGGGTTCGAGTCCCGCATCCAGGAGAAAGTAACCAAAGTGAACAATTAAATAAAAATAAAATGCTGCTTCCTCCTCTCTCTTCTTGCCTGTTTGCTTGCCTTCTCATTCCTACCTATACCGTCCCTTTAAAAATAAAACATCATAAATATGAAGTTTCTATGGAATTCATCAGGCCAACAATATTTGTGATTTCTAGGCTGACACTGGCTCCCTCATTTCTCACCAGCACTTTTTTCCTCTCTCCTCAGACGTGACATAACACCTAGTGAAAGTGTGCTTGTTTACCTGAGCCTTGCACCTGCACATTCCTTACAGAGGTAGAAAGGCATAGAATTAGAATCATGAGGAGGAAAACAGGAATAGAAAGTTACTCATTAAGAACTTCCTTTGTTTCCCCAAATTTCTTTCTCTGCTGCATGCTTCTTTAAGACTGGAAGCATCTGGGCCTGTGCATATGTTCACCAGGGAAAATAATTATTTACATAAATATATTTCGAGTTCTTGTAACTTCCCATTTTGGTCTCTTGGCTTTTTTTTTTTTTTTTTTTTTCTTTTGACAGATGTTTCGTTCAGTATAATAAATCATGGGCCTTCCCTTTTGAAGCCATGTTTTTCTCCTGTAGGGAGTTTGCCTGGCGTGATCCCGAGTTGCCTGAGGTCATTCACATGCTGCAGCACCAGTTCCCGTCAGTGCAGGCAAACGCAGCGGCCTACCTGCAGCACCTGTGCTTCGGTGACAACAAAGTGAAGATGGAGGTCAGCACCCAGTGCCTGCGGTCCCCTGGGGATCGGGAAGCCTGCTGTTCAGTAGTCACGGTGTCTGCTCAACAATTGACCAAATGCAATTCAGAAGCCCTTTTATTTTGATACCAGATCTACTCTTCTATTTAACTAAGTATTCCAGTATTTTTTCAGGAAAAACGAAAATAAGTACACTTCTTGGAGTGCTTTTAACCTTTTCAAATCACCTGTCTACTCTCATTTATAAAACATGAGCAAAAATCCACTTAACATAGGTTTTAAAGGTATTTTCTAAAACTCTATTAGATAAAAATTACAGTATGTAAGTAAGTGAACATCTTAGGAGATTCTGGTCAAGATTGGTGTCAACATACAATTAAGTAAAGTTATAGAGGATTTGTAACCATCACTGATTCTAAACGTATTGAATGTTTTATTTCAGATTTTAAAGAGGGTTTTTTTTTTTGACATTTATAGAAGCACAGTGAGTCATTAGTTATTGCCTAATGTTTTGTAATAGAATCTTTCCGTTAACATTTCAGGCCTTTTTTTCCCCAGCAAAGCTATCTAGAACTTGTATTTTTCATCAATTTAATATGCAAAACAAAATATTATTATAGCCCTAAGATAAGTACAGTAAATAAAACTGAGATATATTCACGTTATATATTAATGAACTGACAAATGGAAGAAAAACCTAGGGAGAATCATCTTGAGAAACAAATCTAGAAACCAAATGACTGTAGTCAAAAATCCTTTCCTGTGTTTAATACAGTTTGGTCTGGTTATGTTTGCATGCTCTTTGCATTCATTGAGTGCTCGTTGCACTCAGGAGTGAAAGCATAATCATAATCTTTTGCATAATCCTTTGTGTGCTAAATGGGTTGAAACAGGACTATGCTTCGTGAATATGACCATTAATCCACTTAGATCTCTCCTCTTTTCAAGTCATGAGCCTAGGAGGAGACCTTCATTTGGGGAATATTCTTAAAATTATAAAACATGTGTTTTTTAGAATAAAGACTAACCTTTTGTAATAAGTTGTTACCCATTTTCCATTATTTATTTGTTCAGTCTCTGACTAATCACATGTCACTTAGGCCTAATACCTAATATTTTTCATTCTAGGTGTGTAGGTTAGGAGGAATCAAGCATCTGGTTGATCTTTTGGATCACAGAGTTTTGGAAGTTCAGAAGAATGCTTGTGGTGCCCTCCGAAACCTTGTTTTTGGCAAGTCTACAGATGAAAATAAAATAGCGATGAAGAATGTTGGTGGGATTCCTGCCTTGTTGCGACTGTTGAGAAAATCTATTGATGCAGAAATAAGGGAGCTTGTTACAGGTGGGTAAAGAATCTGGTCTTGCTCTGGAGGAAACGTCGGAAACCACTTAGGCTATGTCCTTGTATTGTGGCACTGTGAAGAGTTGGAATTCTTGATAGGAGATGACAGATAGTGCTCACCACTGTAAAGTAGGCTGAGTATAATTTAATATAATGATTCAGAAGGCACTTGCAGTGGTTCGGGGTCATCTCTATCAGTTATTGTAACTTAATGCTAAATATCAGCTAATAGATATCTTGTTCATAGGTGACTGAATACGTCCTTTTTATTATGTACTCTGTAGTAAATCTACTTGTTTTAAATAGACTGCATCTCCTTTATTATGAAAGTAGACCATACTTAATGGATTGGCTACTTTCCACTTCACTTAAGTCCAGTCAGTATCTGAATGTCTGTATCTCAGACACTCGCCTAAGTTCTGGGAATATAAAAATGAGTAACACTCAGTCCATGGCCTCCAGTAGCTTGCCGACTCAGGAGGAACACAGTGGATCTATGAATGTCAGTGAAATGTGGCAAGTGCCAGATCTCTAAAGATTGCACGGGGAGCAGTGAATCTGGATGGGGAAGTTCTCTGGCCAGAGTTATCCTAAAGGATGAGGAGCATTGTTGATTAACAGGAAATTGTGCATGGAATATGGAATCAGTATTACCAGCAAGGAGATAAAGACAGGCAAAAAAATGCAGAGTTGGTTTGGAAGAACTTTTTTGATGAACTTGGTTCTCACATACAACTGGAGTGATTAAAGAGCATATCCTGGCCAGTTTGGTCTTTAATGTGCATTCTTCTAGCAGGTAGCCGGGTAGGGAGTTGATTTGAAGGAGACAAGCATGACCTTGGAAAGCCCTGTGAGGAGGCCATTAGTCTAGGAATAACAGCTTGAACTTTATCAGTAATAGAAGGGGTGTATAATGGAGATGAGGGAACAAATAGAGAAATAGTTCATGATTAGGACATGATAGTCCAATGTGGTGAGTGAGACACCAAGAAAAACTGAATGATGCCTGGTCTTGAGAAGACTAGATGTCATGCACTACTGACTGGATTCAAGAGTACTTGAGATTGAGATGAAAGAATGATTCTGAAGGGGGCAAATAAATGATAGCATTATTTGTAACAGAATTAGGGTGAAATACAGAGTTGATTGGTAAGAAATAGTTAAAACATGGTTCATTTACACAGTGAAACTGCACATAAGGGTTTAAATAAATTCATGGAGTTACCTATAGCAGCGCAGATTAATCTCTAGAAACATTTGCAGAATGATCAGCGCAACATGATGCTATTAATATACAGTTTTTAAATATGCAGATTGTGGCTATTACATGCAATGAAGTTAACATTTTTTTCATTGTGTTGATAGTAGATTCAAGATGGTAGTTACCTGTGGAGAGGGCAGAGCAGATGGGAAAAAAAGATTGGGGTTAATCAGTCTGAAACAAATAAGGCAAAAAACAAAGTAAGATGGTGCCTACCTGGGTACTTGCTTTATATTTGCCATATTTTGCATGCTTGAAATATTTAATTTTAAAAAATTTAACAATATATTTTTTTAATCAATCCCACCCCCACTAGATTCCACTGTAAAATCAGAGCTATAGGTACTGTAGATATAATTGAATAACACTTGGGAATGTAGCAAATCATTGTGAATCCAATACTTAAGGGGAATTAACTTTCTCCTAAGAGATTAGTGTTCATAATAGAATACTCTGTATGCCAATAAGGTATGAAAGTTACATACTAAAAGTAGAATATACTTTATGTATAATCTGAAATTCTGGAATGGACTGTCTGTCTTATTTCAAATATTAGTGCCTTAACATTTCTAAATTACATATTGATTTATTTATTAGTATGTGCTCCCTCTTTCTAAGATACTCTTGAGGCATCTCACCCTCTAACACCCCCCAAAAAAATTATTTGCACATACACATATAATTGATATGCATATACATATGCACATAATATATATGTATATAGAAAAGGAAATTAGAACAAGCTAAAAAGTATTAAGAAAAAAGAAAATACAGGCACGTCCTCCTAGAAATCACTTAATAATAATAAGAATAATAAGAATAATAATCACTGAGTTATTTCCAAAAATTTACCATAAGCTCCCTTTTAAGAAGTCATAGAAAAAAACAGTATTATTTGTAGATTATGAATGCTTTCTTTCCTTATTTAATATTTATTTCCCCTTGCTTCATATTTAACTGTGTGTAATATTCAAATATCTTCTCCTCTTAAGCCAGCAGTGTGCCAACAAGGCTGCAAACTGATGTGTATGAGTTCCCAAGTAATCAGCCGTGACCCCAGAAACAACTTGTCTTAGAAACACTGCTTCTCCTCAGAGTTTGCTTTCTCCTGATTACCTAGGCAGATATAGCATGACTCGGTCCTTACATCATAAATATGTAGCTCTTTTCATTTCTGTTACAATTTCTCACAGGTGAAATAAATCTTTGATGGATTTTTGTTTCTGAGGCTTCCTTGGGAGAAACTGTTTCAGAAGACTGCAAGATTTAGTGGTAGATAGAAAGGAAAGTCCATGAAAGTTTAGTAATTTCTTTTTCATTTGAAAATAAATCAAATTTATTTGAAGCAATACCAGACTTCCATGCCAAGGGCTTTTATGTACTAATTTACCTGGTGCATGCTTTGGATATAGTGCTAATTTGCTGCTTTCCTTCTCATGTCTTCATTTCTGTGTGGGTAGTGCTAGTCGCTAAGAGCACAAGATGTTTTAAGACAAGTACCTTGGCCATGAAAGGAGGATATGAGAGTTTCCTGATTCAAAAACAATTTCCCCAAAGATTGTATCACTTCTAATGTAATATTAGCAACAACTGATATTTCTTTTTGGAAATATTCCTAGCTTTTAGACTTTAAGAAATAATTTGGGGCCATATTTTTAGGGTAGGGGAAATTAAGAATTGATTTATAACTATAATTTACCCCTAATAATGTATTCTAATATGTGAGCTAATGCTTATGAAACAATCTCTTCAAAACTAATGCACGTTGTAAGGAAAATGGTCAGTTCACACTTCATTCAGCTGATACTATAAAGAAGTTGGACTAGAGAACTTCAGGAGTGAGTTTCCAGTTCCAAAAGGCTAAATGTCACCCTGAATTTAGTTTGTATGTAAACATTCCCCAACTAATATAAAACTACCAAATCATGACACAAATCTAGCATAGTAGTCTGTGTTTGTACATGCACATGGGTATCTGTGTTGTGTGTGTGTGTAAGTCAATATTTATGGAGACCAGAAAAATTATTTACGTGGCTCATTTCCAAAATATAGCGTTACCCACTTTATCAACTGTTCAGTAGTATTTTAAGAGTAACTGATCTCTGAAATGCTTTAATGCTCTTTCCTTAACTCTCCTCAAGTCAGATACTCATAAACTGTCTTTAAATCATAGAAACATAAGGTTCAAGGGACCTCAAATTGATTTTACCAAATCAGCTGTCCAGTGCATGAGTCCTTCGCCCATCCAGACTGCACACAAAGTAGCTGCCCATCATACACTTGAACCTGCAGGAGCTCATCACTCTGTAGGGTTAAGGCTGAGCAGCAGGGCTATCCAGAAAGCAACAAGAAAGTGTCACTCAGAAGATAGGCCCCAGGAGCTTCTTTTACCCGTGAATGGCCCCATACCAGAAACCCAGTTAGCACTGCATCCTGCCTCCCATCCCTACCTGAACCTGGGAAGTGTATCCCCGTGTCAGCCACCCTCAGTAAAACACTGGCTGCAAACAGCATTCCCTGTTATCTGCCTGTCTCCCAGAAATTCCCTTTCCAAACAAAACATCATGCCTCCGAATTTCTGCGCTCTGCCAGTGCCAACCACAAAGTACTGTGGCCCTCCCAACCTTGGGTGATGTTTGGCTTTTGTCGGTATGGCCTAAATTTCTTCACTGGAAATTATAATCAGTTTAGGATTGTGTATAAAAGCACAATGAACTGTCATGTTTAAAATATTTTATTATCTGAAGAAATTAATATCTCCTTGAAACTAGGTATTCTAAATTTTTAATTAATTGATAATCTAAAACCTTTTTTCTAGTCCGCTTTGTTTCAATTTGGCATTTTTAACGTATCTAAAGGCAGGAATTTTAGCTATTCATTTAAAAGGATGACTCACCTTTGTTTTAAATTAATAACTTCCCAAGGCCTGCATTTTTGGACACATCTTTACTTGCTGGGTAAAAAAGGAAAAATACTTTTCACCAAGTGTGTTTTCCCAAGACAGTATGGCTGTCATTGTTAATTAAAATAGTTTCCTAATATGTAACATGATTCTTGTGTTTTTTTCATTGTGCTGAACATTTTCCGGGTTGAAACCTAATGAACTGCTCTTTTTTTTTTTTTTTTTTTTTTCTTTTTTTTTTAAGTAATTACTCACATATGTGGGTGCTTAGAGTGAAGTTGACTTTTTTTATGTCTGAAGTGCTTTTTGCCTTTATTATACTTAAACTTGGATGAAGTATGGGCGTTCCCCAGCAGGGTTACAAATAAATGTCTGTTAGGCCACAAACCTTGGGCAGAAAGTAGGAACATTTTGTCACTAGAAAAAGATATGTTGAACTCATTTGTTCAAGATAATTGAATAGTGTTTTTGAGCTAGGAAACACAACTTTCATATATTGTGTATCTTGAAAGCATTGTTTTTCAAATCTATGGAAATGGACGCCATTCCACAGAATCTGAAGGCCTGCTTTGAATGGGCCAGATGTCCCCAAACTTCTATGACTCCCATCAACACTGGTGTTAAACACCAAAAAGTAGCCTTTGTTCCTGATTAATAATAGACTTTGTTTGAATGCCTGTTATAGTCACATTCCTTCCAATTTAGCAAGTAATTATTCATCCATATGGCTAAGTAAAATATTTCCACACTGTTTATTTTAAAGTTGTGGATGCCAGCAATGAGTTCCAACACTATGTAGAACATGAAATTAGGCACATTCCCTTTCTGATCATTAACTCCATATTTCTAATTAGGCAATAAATTAAATCAATAAGAAAATAATAGTTATGCACTAAGTAAGAGTAGATGGGCCGGGCTAAAGTTTAGCAAACAGCAAGACCTTCTATAAAGAGAAGGAGCTTAGTGGACATGCATTTAGTGCTGTTATGTGCCATTATAAGATGAAATAATTTACTAAACATGTCCCCTTGGTCTAATTAATATGCCATCAAAACAGTCATTTATTCTCTGGTCCAGAGAAGAGTTAGTCTATTACTTTCTATCTAGTTTTTGTGGGCCACTAGGGAGGTCAGGAGCTGCATGGTTAATTTTCAAAAACCTGGCAACTTCCCCTCCCAATTCCCAGCCCAGCCAGTAGGATTTTTATCACTTGGCCCACTTTATAAAACACTAGCAACATAAATACACACTCTTATTTACTGAACATTTCAAACCATTAAAATCGATGAGAAATAAAATGACCCTGAGAAAGTTTAATTGGTAACAAGACAAAATACTGTTTATTATAAATGGAACGAGTCTTAATTCAGAGTCACAGAACTTTGAACTGGAAAGGACCCTAAAGTAATACTTCACTCTGCTCCATCTATTACGAAGAGGAACTGGGGTCCAGAGAGAGTGAGTCATGAGGTGGGGTTTCTGACCTGCAAGCTGAAGCTGTTCCTTCCCTGCCCCCAGGGCTCTGCTGCCCAGGCCACCAGGAAGTGCTGAGCAGGTGTAAAATCTGGGAATACAAATGCCCATTTTTAAAGGGTCTTGCTCTTTCCCCAAAAAGTGCAAACAAAGAAAAAATAATAATAATCCCACACCATCTCCCTTACCACTGGTGTGGTTACATCAAACTTGGGTCAGATCTAATCGTAAAGCTTCAGGTCACAAAACCTGTAGCATGTAATTTCAGTCCTGTGAATGTTTCAATATTTATAGTCAAAGTTTGAAGAGATTCAACCTGCTAAGTGAAATGTGACCTGTTTTTGAGCATCAGCTTCTGAATGCCAAGCAAACTGAGACAATCAAGCAGGGAGACTCAGAGGTGAATACAGAATTCAGGTGGGTGACCATCAATCAGAATAGAATTTTCCAGCACAAAAGAGGTCTTATGATACATGCCCTGGGTAGACTAGACAGTATATGTGAGAGAGATGAAGACATCTGAAGAAAATCTAAAAAGAAAATCCCACAGAGATTCCAGTCCATATCCTTCAATTGCTTTGCAATTTCTGAACCTGTCTGACTTCCCATCGTTTAGGACTAGAGGCACTTTGTCTCTAAACTTCAGCTGGTCCCAGACATCTAGGTTGAAGATTTAGTGCAGTTAGAAATGAGTAAGCACCATCCTGGAACACTTCAGAGTCAGCTTCAGAACATACAACTTCAGTGACTTTTTCTTGAATAAGTCTCTACCATAGTGTAAATGACATACTTCTGTGTCTGGAGGTGAAGTAACCTGAAGAACAACCAGGGTGACCAGGCCATTGACCTCGCTGCCACCTCTGCATCAGAGTCATTCTCTCAGGAGACTGTCCTTCATGTGACCTGTTCCCTTTTACAAGCTCACCCCTAACAACTGTCTTTTATGTCACTTATGGACACTTCTCAGCCAGCATTTCTGAATTGCAAGCTGATTCATTTTCTGTGGAAATGCTTTTCCAGAGTACATAGGAATTTAGGACTACATTACATCATGAGTCTTTTCACCCTAGCCATGCAATTAGAAAATTACATAGAATTTTTAAAAATGTTGAAATGCAAATACGAGTCTAAATGGATCTCTAGAAATTGATAGATCTTTTCAAAGATGCTCTGATCCACCTTTGTACCTGAAAAATAAAATCACAGAAAGGCAGGCTAAACCCTTATGTTCTGTAAAGGCACTAAAGAGCTATTGCTCCTATCTTTCAACTGAAGAACGCTTCAAAGAGCAGGAGTGAGCCCCTTCGAATTGATTATGTAGGCTGGGACCCCACTGAGTGCAGCTTCCATGGCTCTCCCAGGTCTTCAGTTCTACACAGCTGCCTCCTGGGAAGCTTCCTTCCCTAAGATCACCCTGCACTCACTCACTACTGCTCCTGAAATGAAAATAGTGACTATGGTGACCGCAGATGGGCCTGAGTGGATTTCTCCATGCCCGACACGGAGTTTGCATGAGCTACAAGCAGGAAATCTCAGGGACAACACGAATGAGGCCAGGCCCACCAGGAGGACTGAGCAATGCCTCTCAGTGGGACCCCACCCATAGGCCCCAGTTATAGGTCACCATCTAGGAGGCCAGCAGGCAAGCATGACTGCAGGGGCAGAAAAAAAGAAAGCCATGAGCCATGCTCATAATTCAGGACCAGGACTGCAAGTTCAGCTGCCTTAGGAGTCGCTGCACAAGTCTCAGAAACTTCTGTTGATAGGGGAACATTTTAGGAACCCTGGGAAGGATTGTACACAACCATGACTACAGAGAGAAAGGCATTTTTATCATTGAAAACAGTACTTTGTCCCACTCATAATAATTGCTTTCCCATTATTTCAGTTCCATTTAAGCTTCTTAATTTTTTTCACATCATTCCAGTTCTGGGAGAAAACTTGAGCAATTTGTCCAAAACCATCAGCAGTGACATTTTTTACTGCATTATTCTCTTCCCACTACCGCCTTGATTTCCTCATTTCTTTTAACAGCACCATATTCTCACACATATGCCAAACTGTTGGCTCAACTTTGCTGCCACCCTCTGCTTGCATCAGGCTTCAAACTCCTCATAAGCGCTCTCTTCCCCTTTCTCTTTCCATCTTCTCACCCCTTCAGGTCCTCACCATATCCCCCTAAACTAAACTGTTACCCTGGGACATTGGCTCTACTACTCCTGTTCCATCAGCTTCACCAGGATCATCCCTGGGATCACACATGCTCCTGCACTCCACATTTACTCACCTGCCAGTTCAAATCTGCAGCCCGTATCCTCACCTAGGTCAGACCCAGCTTCAAGGCTCCCCCACTTCTGCTTCTACCCCAGAGCTGCAGTCCACTTGGAAGGGTTCACTTAGTCCCTGACCTCTGCCCTCACATTCCAGCTCAGGAGTGTGGTCTCCAGTCCTACCAGACAGGGGTTCCTACACTCAGAAAAAAATGTCCAGGGAGAGGAAGCATGGTGTCAGGGTCTAAGTGTGGCTCTGGAGTCAGATCAACTTGTTTGCTTTCATCTCTGGCCCCAGGCAATCACAGCATCGGCTTTCCAGTACAGACTGCTCAGTGTTTTTTGTGAGAATGAATGTGGAGTGTCTGACACAAATGACATGTGAGCTGTGCTTATTGCTCTTCCTTCTCCCAGATCCTTTGCCAGGGCTGCCTTATGTTGTAAACAAAGTTTATGGCAAGGCCTCCTAAGAGCACAGGACTCACCTAAGTGACTCCTTAGAGTGTGATGTAAAATGAACCAGTGTTCTGCCGCCATTTTCTAATAGAGGTATAATGCAGGACACATGTCATTCTGAATTTTCTAATCACATTAAAAAGAAAAAACACGCGTACTTTATTTTAGTAATGTGGTTTAACTCAGTATTTCCAAAATAATCACTTCAAGTTATAAGCAATATAAAAACTTAATGAGATACTTTACTTTTTTTTTTTTGGTACCAACTCTTGATAATACAATATGTATTTTGCACTTAGAGCAAATCTCAATTTAGACATCTCAGGTGTTCAATAGTCCCATGTGACTGATGGAAACTAGGTCTGACAGTGAAGGTCTATTCCATGCTTGGGTAAGGAATGCGTCAAAGGCATGAGCCGCTTTAATGCTGGCAGGAGGCAGGCGGCCATATTGTGACAGGATGTAGTAGCCATAGTGTCTTAACATATTCTCTTCTCTACAAAACATCACAGAAGTGACTAGATTTATAAAAGCCCTACTGGAGTTAAGGGAGAGCTTCAGGGGGCAGAGAGAGGAAATGAAGCGTTTTCAACTGGAGACTGTCTAGGGAATAACAATGAGCAGGTTCTAGAAACAGGCAGATGCCCAGAGTTCAGAGACCCATATGCCTCCTGCCTTGTTTTCCACAAACTGATGATAGTCTGCTTCCTTGATATTTTATCTGTTCACTGGTAGTCTAATATTTCTACCCCCATTTATCAAGAATGCTTGCAGGGTGGGTGTACCCAATACCAGCCTGACTAAGGAGCTCATAGATGCAGAATTGCTAAGAGGGGATTAACATATACCAGGCAGTGTTCTTGACTTCAGGGAGCTGAAGCAGCCATGATAGTGACCTGTCATGACACTCAGTGCAGGAAGGGTGGGGCTACCATCATCTCTTCTGTGATTCAGTATTCTTCACACCCCAGGCTTGGTAGTTTGATTACCTTATGGACTTCTTGTGAAAGAGCCCAACTGAAATAAGAGTGTTAAAAGCAGAGGGAGGCTAACTCTTGAAAGAAAATGCAGGGCTACATCAAACAATGATATTTAAAGTGCACTAGTACCTTTTGGCTTTTTCTTTTTCTTTCCCTTTTTTTTGCAGTGTTCATGAACATATGTGTGGAGTGTTTTTTCAATTTTATCTTTGGTATAATTAAAAATGGCATAAGTTAAATTGATACAAAGTTAATTAATGGTTTTAAATTTCATGTCAGAAAGACAAACAGTTGTGTAGGCTATTATATATTTATGCTACCAGAGAAATAGCATTTTCCAAATGTTGTTTGGTTGGATTTTAATGTCCTTTAAGAAGTATATTTTTCAAATAGTGCTATTATTTTAATTAATCAGTAAAATCAGTTTCTAATTTGACTATAAAATTATCATTTTGCCATTAGAATAGCTACAAAGCTCATTTTAAACATCAACAGTTTCAAACTTCTGCAATGTAGAATTTATGTGGAATAGTATTTTTAATTACTTTTCTCTTTGTGGAGAAAATGAACCTTCATCTCATGGCAGTATTTCATTATGCTTATTGGTTACTCATAATTATGTATACTTTTTCCTGTCATAGAGAAACAAACAGCATTTCTACAATAAATATGAAATTCCCTACTATTTTCTAAATTAGTTTGTATAAGTGTATTCTTAGTCCTTGCAACCAATGGCTAATTGCTTTAGAGTAAACAAAAACCTCAAGCTTCCTAAACCAAATTACAGTTTATTTTAAACTTTCTCTTTAGGAACCAGGAGATAATGGAGTGTGCTGCTAAATATTTTTGAAGCAGATTTTGTTTTAGGATTCAGAGCTGGAGCTTTATCATGTTGATGGAGGGTGCTAATCCTGTAGCACTCCCTTTCCTCATCAGTCTTGATACATCTGGGAGTTAGTATATTTTCTATTCATTACTCACCACTCTAGCAGCATTCTTCCTAACCCATTAAATGAAGCCCTAGACAGACTAAGTGGAGAGAACATTGTTTTATTACAACTTTAGTGAGTGGCGTGTGCACAGGTATTATTAGCTAGTCTTAAGAATGGTGCTTTTTACTTTCGGTAGAAAAGCTGAATTAATCACTTCATACCTAAAGCTTTTAAGTTTAATTGAACCTTTTTCATCCAGTGTTAGCTGATCAGAACTGGTTGTTTTGGCCTTCCATCACCTTATTTTTGAAATAGAAAATGCGGGAGAAGAAGCAGCGTATTGAGACTTGCTTTGATGTTTGAAATAAGTAGCTAAGCCCACACCGAATGTTGTAGCTCTTTGTGTTCCATGGTGTAGAGTACAGGACTAGAGGAATAATATAACTCATGATGTGGGGTGACAGAACTGCTTTTGTATAGGACCCCATTACATTTTTCTGGGCAAGAATAATTTTGAACATTTTATGAAGTTACAGAAATGAGAACTTGCATAACAACAGTAGACTGGTTTTATGATTCTAAGCATTTCATGTGACCAAAGATAGCATGAGTAACTTGTCTACGGAAACATTGCATATTTTTTTAAACAATCTGATATTTTATAATTGGGCAACATGGGTCCTTTCTGTTTTGCATTTTGAAGATTGGGATCCTAGCATGTTGGCATAACTGCTATATGTGGTTCTGTGAAGGGAGGGTGGGGCGGGGCAGCTTGGGATTCTGCTATCCTCATATCTACCTTAGGATGGTAGTTTTGGTCTGTAAAAAAAAAAAAAAAAAAAAAAAAAATCAGGTAAAATGATGCTGGAAAATTTCCTTAAACATCCAGAACATTATTCTGACCCTCCCCCTGAAAGACACGCCTGAATGCTCAATTTTAAGAAAAGGCATGAAGAGAGACTCCTTAATGATGTGTCCTACATACGTGTATCAAGAGATATAAAAGAATGAATGATGATAGAAGATAGAATATTTGTTCTTCATTCTACCTGCCTAATGAAATTAAATTTAAATTTAGAAATAATATGATGCTCATCATTCCTTAAAATATTAACATGTAGAGAGAGGCATACCCTGGTGGAGCAGTGGTTTGGTCAGCTGCCTTCCACCGGAAGCACAGGCCACTTACACAAGGATTTAAGGTCTGGGGCCAAGATGAACAACTAAATAAAAATTAAATTGCTTCTTCCTCTCTCTTCCTGCCTACCTGTCTCTGCTCACCTTCATTATTGCCTGCCCCTTTCCTTTAAAAAAAAAAAAGAAAGAAATTAACATGTAGAATCTCAACCCTCTGAAATCATTTAATTGGAAGCTACTTCATTTGGTGCATCTTGACTCCTTATGGATTATAGATAAAGGACACAATGACTGGCACAGAGCAAAACCCACTAAGTGGTGATGATAGCATTGTTCATAATGATTTATGGATGTTTATGCTGTCCAATCCTATTGAGATATAATGGCTAATAATATACTGGAAGGTGGCATAGAGCTCCACTGGTCATTCTAAATGCCTGACGAATATAAGAAAGCGCGAGACAAATTCACAAACTAATCAGGGGAATTTTGCAAATCTGGGAAGTATCTTCTTGCCGGAAGGTCATAGAAGTAGCCAGGAGTGGAGGCAGGCACCATGAAAAACAAGTTTTTCTGCCAGCAATCCGAAAAGTTCTAGGCATCAGCTCCAAGATCCAAGGTGCTAAAGAACCACCCCTCCTCTTAGTCATGTTTTCACCTGAAGCTTGTGACTCAAGCTGTTTAATCTTCTGTAGAGATAGATCTAATTTTATACCTACAGCCAAGAATGTGATAAGCTTTACTTTCCATAAACCTTGCCTTATAGTTTACTGGAATGTAGTTTTATTCTGGGAAATTGAATGTAGTTCATTGGAAAATGCAGGTCTCCCCCATGTGTTGAATTTTGTGGAATGAAGAATTTGAAAGACTTTGACAGAAAGAAAATTGGCTCCAATGGCATTGGGAATCACATGTTACGAAATTGTCATAAGAATTGGTTAGGAAATGACCCTCACCACCAGTGGCCTCTGGTATGCATGACACCATGAGGGCTGGCTCGTGCCCAACAAGCCCCATTGATACACTGGGTTGAATAGGATTGACTTTATTAGCAGGAAACATTTATTGGCCCCATTTATTAGCCCCTGATAGCAGCCTTTATCATCCCATTCTTCTATGCCTCAGACCGCTGTTTATTAGGTCTTCTCTTGTTTGAGTTAGAACACACCTACAGAGACCCATCGGCTTCTCATCTTTAGCTCTCAGGTTCCTCCGATGGCCATCAGTCCCCTAACATCTTCCCCCTAATTCAGTGTTTTTCAAGTATCTGTTCGACATGAAACTTTTTTTCCAGACAGAACCATCCTGAAGCTGAAACACAATAGTGAAAACAGTTAAATATGGAATTGCTCTGGGTGAATTTGACTGGGGATCTGGAACCCTGCCCGTTTTTCTACCCTTTTGTCCCAGAATCAGGTGCGCACTTTAAAACCCTTGTCCAAAAACATTTTATGTAGAAACACATAGTCATTTTGGAAGACTCAATGGAGAAATAGCTCAACGTTGGAATTTAAGCTCATGTCCTAAGCGTCTATAGTATGTTCTGCCCTCTGAGTAGGTTCTGTCTGTGCTAGAAGATAAGTAGATGAGCAAAGATTAGTCATGGTGGACACAACACGCTTTCCGAGACAAGCAAAAGTCTTTAATTCTCCTGATTCTAAATTGTTTAAACCCCTTCCAGTCTGGACCTAACTAGATGGGCCACCGCAGAGGCTGAGGTCCTGAAAGTGGTATGGTAAACTGACCTACCCCAAAAGGTGAAAGCAGAAAGTGGGTGAAATCCCTTGGGGGATAAAGGCAACCCAATCAGTGAGCTGCAGAAGTCAAAGACAGATGAGAGGAGAGGAGCAGGCACCATGCAGAGCAGAAAGGAATGTTTGCCTAGATGGGAACACTGGCCACAGCTATCAGCCATCACCTCTGAAGCATGTACATAGGTTAAGGTGGAGGTGCCCTATGTTTATAGTCAGAGTTGTTTAGTTGTTTTACTATCTTCAATCCGACCCCTTTGCTTATACTTCTCTTTCCTCAAAAAAGAAAAAAAAAGTTCCAGTCAGCAACTTCCTACATCCGTCATTTGTAAAGGGCCCTCCAAGAAGCTGAGCAGATGACTTTCCACGCTGGTTCCTTGGTCACCTTACACTGGAACAGTCTTTTTCTGTCACTATTTTTTTTTTTAAGGAAAGGTACAGGCAGGCAGGAAGAGGAGGAAGAAGCACTTTATTTATTTAACTAAGTTGTTCATCATTGGTTGTTTCCCAGGCCCTGGATCTTGAACCAGCGACCTTGGGATGTGTGTGGCCTGTGCCGGGTGAATGAACTGTTAGGCCACCAGGGCATGCCGACTTGTACTTCCAAAACATCTGGAACTAGAAGTGTTTAAATCTTATCTAAAAGGGAAAGTGAAATGGATTTAATTACCCTCTGTGCCAGTTTATTTTCTACAAGTATTATATTTAAACATGAGCTTCCTAGCAGCAAAAGTGAGAAAAGCATAATGAAAAGAAGCATATCAGTCTTTCAGGAAATTTTTTTTTTCAGGTACTAAATTCTACAAGTGTTTTATCACACAACATTGAATGTAAGGGATGATGCCATGAACAAAAGTTTTACATCATAAATGCATTATACTTATAACCCTTGATTAGATTGTGCCCCTTTCACAGAGTAACTCTTAACTTGCTTTATAAAAGCCACAGTCATCTTGCTTGGTGGCTCTAAAACTTAACACAAGGAATACTTGACTTTGTAATATGCTTCCGGAAACTCACATATGTTACTCAAAGTTTATTAAGGTTTCTTCCCCAGCCTGGTTGCAAATTTAGACCATAGATTAGGTTTGGAAGAAACTAAATTCACATCAGTTATAGCCAATATTTATTTCATTCCTAAAACTCTAAGATCTCTTAATCGATGGTTTGATTTTTTTTTTTTTTTTTTTTTTTTTTTTTTTTTAGGTGTTCTTTGGAATTTATCCTCTTGCGATGCTGTAAAGATGACAATCATTCGAGATGCTCTTTCAACCTTAACAAACACTGTGATCGTTCCACATTCTGGATGGAATAACTCTTCTTTTGATGATGATCATAAAATTAAATTCCAGACTTCACTTGTTCTACGTAATACGACAGGTTGCCTGAGGTAAATTCTTTATTTCTTCTTTCCAATTAATTCTGTGATTAAATAATATCTGTCATAGGTAAATTGATTTTAGGAGAATATTCTTCATTTTAACATCCATTTAAGTTTCCAGGTTTCTTTCAAAATTTAGGTCACTGGACTCTGTTTTCCTGTGAGGCAAGCATTATGAGTACAGACATGTAGACCAAAAGACATTATCTTATAAATAACTCCTCTGCAAGTTAGTTAAAAAAAAAAAAAAAAAACCCTTTCATTCTGAAATTACTGCCAAAATTCCACTGTTTTTTGCTTATCACATTCTGATTGCTAATGTGTTTGCAACCTGGTTTTTGTTTAAATTCCAAATATGATGGTTAAAACCTTTTTGCTTTTAAAAGGGTACAAAGGGGTATGTGGTTTAAACAATCATTTGAGTTTTATAAATAAATGAAAATGAGCTCAATACTGTCTTTGGTCATTGTCTTTAGCATTTAAAGCCCATAAAGCTTCTTTTAAATGTAAACAATATTACTAAGTATATGCCATGAACATGCATCATCTCAATTTCTACACAGTTTTCCTTGGGAACTTGGGGCAGAGTGGCTTGGTGACACTGAAAGTGAACCCTGACCTCAGACAGCCTAGCACCCCATCCCACTCTGTGCCTCTGTTTTCTCATCTTTAGAAAAGGGATAATAGTTCCATCTCAGAGTTGTGAAAAGTACACCCATGTAAAGTGTTGAGTGCAGTGTCTGACCCCAGGAAGTGCTATTTAACCTTCAAGTCCAGATGCATAAGCATCTACAATAGAAGAGCTTGAGAGGGGGAGGGAGGGGCCTAGGCTGCAGCTCTGAAGCCTTCCACTAAAGTGATGGGTGACTGTCAGTCCCTCAGAGCAAGGTGAGAATGAGGGGAATAGAGTCAGGGTTCTGGAAACAGACTCATTCCCTAACTCAAAGTGCCTACATCAAGGGCAGTCATGTGGCTACTGATGATTCATAAGCAGCATTTCATCTTCTCTCTGCCCTGGATCTAGGGAGACTGAAATCACTCCTCAGCCAACCTGCCAGACTTCAGGAAGACTATAGGCAGGATACACGCTCAGGCTCTCCCCCTTTTTCCAGGTTTAAACATTTGGTGAATGCTTTCTGTGTGAAATCAATGATAAAATAACAGAGGAGGTTCCTGCTCTGATAGAGCCATATTCTGTTGGTGACGATAAGCAAAACAAGATAAACTTTTAAAAATAGCACGACACAAGAGTTATTAGGTGGTTATTGTTGGTCTGATAAGTCTTTCACTGGAAGTGAAATTCAAACCTAAATCTGAAATACTACAAGAAGCAACTAATTTGAAGGGGCAAAGGTGGTCAGGCAAAAGGAACAGGAAGTGTAAAGGCCCTGGGGCAGAAATGAACTGGAAATTAGTAGACAAGGTACAGAGTGAGACCAGATGATTTAGGATTTTTAATTAGAAGACTAAATTTGCACTTAATTCCTAGTGCTATTGGAAACCATTGGAGGTTTTTAATCACAGCAGTAATAATACTGTTTCTGTCAGCCATGTGGGAGACTTAGGCTGGGCAGCCATGGAGACCGGAAGACCAGGCTGTGGCAGCGATTCAGGCAAATGAAGGGCCTGAAGAGAGTGGCTTAGACCGGGAACTGGAGAGAGGTGGATGGATTGAGGGGAGGGGGTGCTTACATTGTGAAAAGAGAACTGGTAAGGTTTGCTCATGGATTAAATATAAGGAACCAGAAAAAAGAGAGAATAATGACACCTAATTATTGTTTAATCAACTGGGAGCATGGAAGTGATATTGAAGAGATGAGGGAGAGGGGAAAAGGAAAGGTGGAAGGGTGAGCAGTTGAAATTTGTGACCATATCCATTTTGAGATGTCTAATTACCTACCCATGTGATAATGCCAAGAAAGTGATTGGTAAGTGAGTGTAAAATCCTAGTAAAAAGTCAAGCTAAAGATAGACATTTGGGAATCGTGGGCCTATGGGTTCTTTAAACACCAAGGAACAGAAGCAGGTCACCTAAGAGAGTACAACAATAGAAGCCAAAGGAGCAAGAGGTCCCAAAAGCTCACAGGGGAATAGAGGAGGGCCGCTGCTGAGAAGCGACACGAGGTAAGGACAGAGAAGGACTACGAATGACCGTCTTTCTGGCCCCAGATGAACAAAGATGAAAAGAAGTCATTCTTAAATCCCCCTTATCTAGTCTAGGTTTTAAAAAATCTCCAAGTTAACCTAGAGTCCTTGTTAATTGAACATAAACTAGATCCTTATAATTTAGTATCAATTCATGTCAATATGGATGAGACTGAAAACCATTTACAGAAGTTTTTATAATTGGAAAAATGAGAACAATGGTAACAAAAGTAAATGTTAAACATATTTAAGTTGACGTGTTTATACAAAAAAAAAAAAAAAATGTTTTATCTCCTCTGTTAGATTCAAGAATTATATATAAACATCTACTATATGCAAAATGCTCTCATAGACTCAGGCTACAAAGGCCTTACAGCCTCTGATACTAACCACCACCAGCAAACATGGTATCTTTTTTGCGGTGGTTACTCTTCTGCTTTATTTGTAACAATTCATCTCTTCCTCACCACACTCTATGAGAGTTACTCTTGTTCCATTTGTATATATGAAGACACTAAAGACAGGCTCCCAAGTAACTGGGAGTGGCTTGTCATGCCCCGACTCCCTTCTAATTGTGTGAATAATGGGAGCGAGCTATTACTGCGAGCTCGTGAGATGATAAATGCAGGCTCCAAATTGTCTCCTCAAACCAGATCTGTGTGACTGCTGTCCGTTCCCTCAGATCTTGAAGGTAAGGCGCCATGGCTAACGAGTGAGTTGTTCATCTCAGCAGCTCTCACATGTCTCTGCCCGCTTAGGAACCTCAGCTCTGCAGGGGAGGAGGCGCGGAAGCAAATGCGATCCTGTGAGGGCCTGGTGGACTCGCTGTTGTATGTGATCCACACATGTGTGAACACATCCGACTATGACAGCAAGGTCAGTGCCTGTCCGGCCTTTTGAAGGGTGCCGTGGCAAATGACAATAGCTGCCTGACACAACTGTTGGCATACTTTTGCATCTTTTTGGAATTCTTGAACCTTTCCTGTTCATTAGGCTACACTGTAGATTAAAGAGATTATCTCTTTCAAAAGAGGCCCCAGTCACTGCACTATACTCCCCCAATTCTTGTGCTCTTGCCCCAGTTGAGCCCACAGCCCACACCTACCACCAATTTTGCGTGCTCCTCTCTCTATTAACCCTTTACCCATTCTTCCATTGCCAGCAATAGCCTCTTGCCCGCTCTCCTGTTTTCTCCATCTGCTCATCATTTTTCAGCAGTGACCACTAACCAGGAACAGGAGCTGAGGAAGGTGGGAAGAACATGAAGGAGGGACTAAAGGAGTCAGGAGTTCCCAGGTGGGCGGGTACATGGTAATCAGGAGAGGCTGCGAGCCCTTCAGGAGACCTTAGTCATAAAGATGGGACTGAGAAAGAAAAGAGGGGTGATAAATATGGTAGGTTCAGGGATAAGGTGGAAGAATTCCAGGTGATGGAGATTTTTTTGTTGTGTTGTTCGTTTGAGCCTCACTGAACCAAAAGAGCTGCAGATGAAACAGAGGAGTAAGCAAGCTTGCTGGGCAAAACACTTGATTTTAGACACTGTCAGCTGAGGTGACAGCTGGCCTCTCATTAGTTGTGCTATAGACTTTAAGGTGCAAATGATCATGCATGTACCGAAAGCAAAATGGAGAAAGAGATCATGGAACTTTCCACCAAGAAAAGTTAAGAGATGGAAGGAAGGAACAAAGGTGGGACTTGTGGGGAGGGTCTGTGCCCAAGGAAGAGGGATTGGCTAACTCTGTGGTCTCAGTGAGGATTTTCAGCAGTGAGGACTGAGGCTCTGGCAGCTTGGATGACTCTCTGCCACTGCAGGACTCTAAAGCAGAAACACCAGGCATTTTCTCTTCCCGGTCCTTGCACACTTTAGTCAGCGTGAAGTCACATCCTCAGATGTACTGCAGATAGCTCTGCACTCTGTCATTTCCTTATCTCACCAACATTTTTTCTTTAGATTTGTTTCAGGTTCACTCAATTCTACATGTATTTAGTATCACTGGTGTTCAGTACAGAAGCATTTTACACTAATATGCTACAATGGTTTTAATTCTCTGCCTTGTCGGGTTTCAGACTGTGGAGAACTGCGTGTGCACCCTAAGGAACCTATCCTATCGGCTGGAACTGGAGGTCCCTCAGGCCCGGCTGCTGGGGCTGAACGAATTAGATGAGTTACTAGGAAAAGAGTCTCCAAGCAAAGACTCGGAGCCAAGCTGCTGGGGGAAGAAGAAGAAAAAGAAAAAGAGGATGCCCCAAGAGGACCAAGTTAGCATTTTATTTGACATAAAACTCTAAAGTGTCATTTTTCTGGGAGTAAGAAATCACATATTGGGCAAGAAAAAAAAAACGTTTTTTCATGATAAAGTTTTTATAGCAAGCTCTTGCTGAGACCAGAAAATAGCAATGTTTTCAAGTGTTAGAGATTATATTCATTTTGTTTCCATTTAACATGTGCTCTTTGTCTTTCAGTGGGATGGAGTTGGCCCTATCCCAGGACTGTCAAAATCCCCCAAAGGGGTAGAGATGCTCTGGCATCCATCAGTAGTAAAACCATATCTGACTCTTCTAGCAGAAAGTTCCAACCCAGCCACCTTGGAAGGCTCTGCTGGATCTCTCCAGAACCTCTCTGCTGGCAACTGGAAGGTAGGATGTCTTCCTTTTGTCCAGGCTTCTTTCATCTTTGTACTGAGATCAATAGTGATGGTAAAAGGGACATAGCTGCTGTTTAGAGTTTGAAAAGGGGTAGGAGTCAAAAACAAGGAGATAGCGGTTGGCTCTGGGGACCCTGAGATGAATATGACATAGCCCTTTCCCACAAGCAAGTGAAAGCTAATGAGAAAAAACAGCTGGTGTCAGTCCAGTGGGGATGCAGGCCACAGGATATGTATTCTGTGGGGTTTCAAAGAAGATATCTACCTAGCCTCACAGGCAAGAGGAGAGACAAGAGGTGGGGATGTTTTCCTGAAGGAGTAACGTTGTCCAAATGGAATCTTTAAGGTTGAGGAGACTAGCTCAACAGAATCTAAGGCTCCAGATAAAAGGACAATAAGAGGAAGACCTGGACTTAAGGACCATGTGGGCGGACAGTAGAGACTGGTTCTGGAGGCATTGAGGCCAGAGCAAGAAGTGACCCCATTGGGACTGTCCATTTTGATGGACAGGCTTTAACAGTCAAGCTTTCATGGACAGGCTTTAACAGGCAAGCTTTCATGGACAGGCTTTAACAGTCAAGACCCAACCTATAGACTAGACAAGCGACACAGGCAGATGTGCACACTATCAGGTCCCTTCTGTTATCAGTACAGAAGGTAAATTCAAAGAGGAAAACAGACTGGGTTTCAATTGACAAGCTGGGCCTGAATTTGAACTGAGGTTGGACAGTGCTGCGGGCAGAGAGGGGCCACTGTGAACATCTTCGATCTTTACAGACCACACATACATATGGCAGATGCTTCTATATCCCCTTGTAGGCTTGTGATTGCTTTATGAAAATTGAAGGTGTTTTCCTACTCTTCCCAATATAAAGCGAATCTCCAAAATTTTTAAATGTCATTTAGCAACTTCCCAGATAGTCCTTGTTTGAAACATTTTCAATTGCTAGAAATTTCCTGAGAAAGGTATTCTAGTAAAGTTACTATGTTTGCTTTACCTACTTCCTCATCACCACCTCCCGAAATGAGAATCTTTTGGCTGTTGTAGTATCCATTAAAGTGAAAAGCATTGCTACTTCTAGGTATGATGTGTATCTTGCAGCCAATTGCTATGATGAATATATACCGATAATTGTGATCTAGTGCTAAACTAATGTGTTGTTTTGCTGTTGTTCTTAATTGGAAGTACTATTAGATTAACATCTAAATGCTGGCTGGCTCTGGAGCCAGGCCATTGCCTGTGATCCTGACCCCTCTGCTTACTAACTGGGGTCCTTGGTTATCTCTGTCTTTAGTTTCTTCATCTGTAAAAGGAAATAATACCTACATGAGGTGGTTGTGAGGATAAAATGAGATAATAAATGTAGAGGCCCTAGGACAGTAACTGCCACATAAGTGTTCATAAATATCCATGTTGTAGACTCAGTGTCCAATTCCAGCTTCTTATCCCCTCAGGATCATTCGATGATCATAAAGAAAAGGTGATAATTGAAATAGATGTGGTTTGGGTTGTATGGAATTTGATTTCTGGGATTATTTAGTGAATGAAAGCTAGATGACTCATTTAAACTGTAAGCTTTTTATTTAAATGATTTCAAAGTATCTCAAATAGTAAATCAAAATATTGGACCCTCATTAAGAAAACAAGACAATCATGACCACAGATGTTATCAAGCCAGAAGCTATTTTGGGAGCAGTGATCATTGTCAGGATCAGAAGGGAAGCGCTTGGGGCTGGACTCAGCCTGCCAGTCTCCAAGTGAGATAGGCCTTGGTTCTGCCAATGCAGGTTTGAGAGAGACAGGATGATAAAACTGCCTGAGTGCTCTACACAGCTAGTCATGTATTCCTTTTCTCCCCCCTGTAGATTTCATTTGATTCAGAAAATAGGAGTACTCGTCTCATATGAAGAATGTTAATGGAATCTTTGAAATGCATCTTTTTCTTTTGTTATTAAAATAATCTGTTCTGCCCATCTTCAAGAAAGTATGTGGTCAGTCCCATATTTTAATGTTCGAAATAATACAGAGGGCCTCAGATAATTTGTCTTCGTGTCTTGACCATAGCAGGAAAGCATTAGATGTTTTATGAGCAACATTCTTCAATTATCCTAAATTTTGAAAGACAATTTACATTGATAAAAATGTCAAAGCTTAAAACAAGATTAAAGAAACATTTTCAAATGTTACTTTTTTTTTCTTTTGGTTGTTCCTGATGACAGCGTTCATTTCCAATTCATATGGTGCTCACACTAATTCACCGTATAGACTTGCCTCATAATCACAAAAGAATTTCTTCACTGCAGATTTAAAAAAAAAAAAAAAAAAGGCGGCAGCAGCTAATGTTTAATGAGAAAGCATCCTGCACACAAGTCTACTAACTTTTTCACAAATATGCATGAATGATGATGCTTACTGTTTCTAGAGAATTCTTTTTTTCTGAGGAAAAGGGGTTTTCCAAGCAATTTCTTTGAAAGGTTACTAAGCTCTAAATATTTTTTCATAGAATATAGGAAAAATTGATATGATGTCTGCAGGGTCTGCCTTAATGTTTGTGGATCTGCCATCCTATTTATAACCTCTGGACCTGGCACGGGGCCAAGTGCAAAGAAAACACAGGATCCCTGCTTAATCGTGTTTATGTATCTGAGACAGAAAGTAATCACTGGCCTGCCTCTCTTTTCTGCACAGAAATATCTGGCAGATGGTGGTTTGCTCTGTTCAGGCTTTGGGATTTCTTTGTAAATCAGTCATCCTAGCCTCTATTTCTCCCAAGTTTGCTCTTTACTGACACTACAAATTTCATCTCTAATGAAAGAATACATTTAATCTATGAGTTCCTCCTTTGGAAACATCTTTCGGTGACAGTAGCATCTCATCGTTGAACTCGGTTTTATATCATTCATTCCCTTGTGTTGTTTGCTAGTTTGCAGCGTACATCCGGGCAGCTGTCCGCAAGGAAAAGGGGCTCCCCATCCTTGTAGAGCTTCTGAGAATGGATAACGACAGAGTTGTTTCTTCTGTGGCAACTGCTTTGAGGAATATGGCTTTGGATGTTCGAAACAAGGAGCTCATAGGTATGTTCTCATAATCAGGTGAACTATAAAGAGAAAATAACTACAAGAGTTACAAAATACTTCTTTTGATGTATAGAAACATGACATTTAAAATTATTAGCAGCAACTCCTAGTCCTCAATTTCTTGACATATTTGGCATCCTTTGTGACCACTTTTTTTGCAGCAAAAAACAAGTTCATTAATTAAACATTGATTGGAGAAGGTAGATTTTCAGAAAAGCTAGCAGCGTCAGTTTTACATTACAGCACTACTTTAAAGATTTGGTGCCTCTGTTTCCCAAAGAAGATTCATTTTTTGAGCCATAAAAATTTTCTGGTTTTGATTTTTGAGACTGATACCGGCTCATTCACAACCTATCTGCAGTTTGACCTCTACACTCCTCACAAGGTTCAGCCCTAGTAGTGAACGCTGCAGAACCATTTTTCAAAAGACTCAAAGTTCTGGCACTTCCCAATAGTTATTGTATACTCAGCAGAGCCAGACCAACCCAGCAGTCTCAGCTGCAGACTTTAAAGAAACACTAGGCTCACTTACAGGTGGAGTAAGCTGCGCTTAACATGAGTATGCAGAATCACAAATGCCCACTTCTCATCAGCTCTCAATGACCACATTTATCTTCTGGCCTGAAGTGCCATCCCTCTCTTTCCATTCTTCATAACTATGTTTGCTGTTTGTAAACCAGAGTCTTCCCTGTAAGACCGTAATGACGTAAATGATTAAATCTGCCATGAATGACATAACTTGGAGTTAGGATCTGTCCATGTTACCATTGTATATAAATAGATCTTTAATAAAAACTCTATTAAGTATCCATTCAATTGTTAAGATAGAAAAAGTACCAAGAAAACATTTACTTGAACTTTAGTTAATTTTTTTTTGGTAGTGTAATTATTCCAGTTTGTCAGTTGGTAATTGAAATTGAAAAAGCTAGAGGTAATCTCATTTTGAAGAGGAGCAAAAGAAATTGAGTATCTGTAAGGAAATGCTTCAGTAGCTAGGGGACTCCCTAGCCTTGTCCTAGCCAAAACTTAATTATTACTGCATTATTCCCAGAGATAATCTATACTCATAATATTAATACCAGAGTAATATTCCTGTTTACTTTTAAAGAAACTAACATGTTGCTGCCACTCATATCTGACCAGCTGATGCACTTTCCCAACTTGATAAAAATGTTTAATTATTCCCACTTGACATGTTAAAATTCAGCAAGATTTAACACAAAGTATTATTTGTCAAGCTTACGTCATTCAGGTTTTAAGACGGATTCAAAGATAAATGTTTGACATTTTATGAGGAAGTTGAGGTAATTCGGGGGTCTTAGCAGTTCTATTAAGAATAAAGTTTACTAAAGCAACTTGATTGTTATATACAATTGTATACACTGATTTACATTTCCTTTCAGCAATTATAGTAATGTTTTATAAGCCAATCATCTCTTCATGTAACATTGCAATAAAGGCTCACTTTAGCCTGCCATTTTTATTTGTCATTTTCTTCTTTGCCATGGTTTTTGTTTTGTTTTGTTTTTATTGCTAAAGTGTTGTTGTCTTTAAGAAACTGCACTGCCATAATCCTTCAACAGTAACAAAAACTGAATACCTTCTGAAAGCTGAATGTCATCTTTGGCATTCGGCAGGTAAATACGCAATGCGAGACCTGGTCAACAGGCTTCCTGGCGGCACCGGCCCGAGCGTGCTGTCTGACGAGACCATGGCAGCCATCTGCTGTGCGCTGCACGAGGTCACCAGCAAAAACATGGAGAACGCCAAAGCCCTGGCTGACTCTGGAGGAATAGAGAAACTGGTGAACATAACCAAGGGCAGAGGAGACAGGCAAGTCTGCTGTACGGAGACCCCAGCACGAGGCTCTTGTTCCTGGGAGTGTCCTGTGAATAAGGGCTGTGTGGAGGATATTTCCTATGAGAAAGGACCTATTTCTACATTTCTGACATGTCGGTATACTAAACACTCCCCAGCAGTTACAACCTGTTTTGCTAGGAGAGTATTTGCAGTCCCTGTGGCCCCTTTTCTGATTTTAAGTAACCCCTCTACATTTACTTCTTTGTCTAAAGTCACATTTGGTGATGTCAACCCCTGGAGGAATCAGAATGCCGTGGTGAGGAAGGCCTGGGGGCACCAAATCTCTTGCACCCTGGGTTGTGCTCCAGCTCGAGGGCCTGTTCTGAGGAGCCTCTGACTCGTCAGTTCCAGGACTGACTTCTCACTGCTCTGCAGCAGAGTCTGCTGGGTGGCGTCAGGACGTGTACAGGGCTTGGATCAAACATTTCCCTTTGCTTCTGAGTGACACCCTAATTGATGAAGCAGTAGATGTAGGGATCAGAGAAACAGTGGCAAAAATAGGTGGTTTTTCCCAGAGTTATAGCAGTGAGTATAAATTTGCATTTGGATCAGATCAGAGGATCCTTCAAGGAAGTGTGAAGTCAGGTTGTTGGTGCTTTCTCAGCACAAGAGACCACCTGGCCGGGAATGAAAAGGCCCCCTGGACCCTTTCACTTAGCTCTTCTCCTTCATAGCACTGATTTCCAGATATGTTATTTCTACTTTCTCTGGCATATGACTCTCCCAGAGCAAGATTTTATCTTTTGTTCACTGCTGTATCCTCTGCATCTAAAACAAAGCCTGACCCATTATATGGATTTAGTAACATTTTATTAATTGGCTGCATGACAGCAATAGAACTAATATTATGTTCTATTAAGTCTTTTGTTTATACTTTTGAGAGAATTTCTAAAATACCAGAATGTAGCAAACTATCCCCCAGAAACCACACCTATCAACATTTACAGTATTTCCTTTTAGTCCCTTTTCTCTATGTAGCTTATTTACTTAGAAAGTAATAAATGCACACAATCCCCTTTTTAATTTAAAGGAGATGAAATGTTACAAGAAAGCTAAGGCATCACTCAGCTAACTCTCATTCCTGGTTTCCTGCCTGCCCTCCCCTGAAGTAACCATAATCACTTTTTATGCTCTGAAAATTTTGTTAAATAGCCTTCATTTGTGAGAGGCCTAAGAAGAAACTGGAGAAATGCTGAACCTTTTGCTTAATAAAAACAATTATTGCTAGTCTGTTTCTTTTTCAAACCAAAATATTCAGAAAGTCCTGAATCAAATCAAGTTTCTTCTGGGCATACACTTACCTTTCCTCATGATTCATTCCCTAAGTATTTTTTGCCAGCCTACGCTGTGCTACAGTAATGAGCAAAAACACAGCCACCTTGCCCTGTCAACTGAGTGAGAACACACAGAGCATGTCCGGTGGTGCTAAGTGGTAGGGTGAAATAAAATCAGGGAAGGTGATAGGGCCTGCCAAAGTACAGAGAGGTGTCCCAGTTTTAGCCAGGGTGGTCAGAGAAGGCCTCATGGAGGTAGTGCCTTTCAGCACACACCTGGAAGAAGAGGGGAGGAGTAGTGCAGCTCTCTGAAAGAACATTCTAGGCAAGTAAACAAGTAGAAGGACCCCACAGGTATAAGGGCACCTCATGTGCTTGGTGAACTGCAGGAAGCCTGTGGGGCTAGATCAGAGCAAATCAAGAGGGTGCAAGGGGAAGGAGAAGAATCCAGAAGCATAGGAACCTATAGGTCCATGTAAGGACTGTCTTTCACTCTGAGTAATACTAGCAGGTACTGGAGAGTGTTTAGCAGAGGAGAGACGTGATTGACTATCCTTAAAGGAATCCAGACCGCTTGATAACCTTGATAACCACCCCCTGCCTCCCAGAGAATAGTGGTGCAGCAGTTGAGCAGTGAGGATGTGGTCGTTCTGACATGGTTGAAAGGTAGAGTCAGTGGAATTTGGTAATGGATTAGATGAGCAGCAAGAGGGCATGAAAGTGTCATGAATGACTCCAAGGTCTTTGGCAAGAGACCACAGGAGAAAATAGCCACATCGCAATGTGGGGAAGCGGGTTTTTAGGGAAGACCAGGGGTTTGGGGCATGTTACATTTGAGGTGTGTATTAGAAATCAAAGTAGAGCATCTGGGTGGCAGTGAAATATATGTGAGTTCAAGATGGAGGTCCAGGCTAGAAATAAAAATTTTCCCGTAAGCAGTATACAAATGGTATATTTACAAAGTAAAATGGGATGAGAGGTAAATGTAAATACAGACAAAAATTGGTTAGAGGGCCGATGTCCGTCATAGTTAGAGGTCAAGGAGATGAGAAGCTGCAAATAAACCCTAAAAAGAGTACTCAGAGCATTCAGAGAAAAGCAGGAGCATGTGGAAGCCACGGGAAGGAAGTATGCAAAGGTGAATACATGTCATATTCTCCTTCTTGGTCAGGTAGGAAGAGGATTGAGAGTTGTCCAGTTGAATAATATTGAGGTCACAGGGTAAGAGAAGATGAATGAGAGAAACTGGAGATGAGGTTACGTAACTCTCTCAAGGAACTGGGCTGCAAAGGGGAAGCAGACCTTATTTATCTCATAGAATTGGTCTCTAAATATATGTAGAGTAGCTATTTGTTGTAGCCTGTTGCTTCGTGGAATGTTACAGAGTCTTTCTTGAGCCAGGCATGGAACCTGCTTTTCATGTCTACCAACTTCCCATCAGGTATAGACAGGAAGATCAAAACAGCAGCTATGCCAGGATCTGGCTGAGAATGGGGTGGCCGTGAGGAGTGAAGATCCCATAGGCCATCCTGGGTGTCTGAAATTTAACCTCTGTTCATTTCTTTGAGGTACTCCCTTACTCCGTGGTCCATTTTGAAAATATAAAATGTAGAAAGGCTTTGAGTGGGTTGGTTTGACCTGGTTCTGCCCTTGACTGGTCAGGATCACTTAGAAAAGTGAGTCTTAGGTGAAATAATTATAGAAATGCCCCACCTCTGAGACAGAAATTGTGACGCCCTGAGTGTTCCAGTACTTCATGCTCACTGAAGCCCTCAGAATCATTAGCAACCCATGTTCAGTTCGTAGGGCCAGAGAAAGTACTTACAGCCTCCTCACCTCTCTTCCCCCACTTGATATGAAGAGTTTAACTGGAAAGATAAGTGGAAGAGGAAATCTGATTTTAGATCCTCTGATACACATTTGAAGTCAGATTTTCAATGTCAAGATGGATCTGAAGACAGAGATGCTCAATCAGCCTTAGAGTAGCTCTCCACAGGCAGATCCACCTTTACGTGGCCACCTGAAGGCCTTTGCTCAGAGAGGAAGCTGCATATCCTTCTCTTACCAGGGAGACCACTGATTTAGAGGAACAGCAGGTTTTAGTAGTCAGCGATGCTCAAGCAGAGCACCAGTGTTCAGCAAAATGTCTTCAGAGAGGGGCAGTAATAACTGATCCTGTGAGAGCACATATGTACATTTGTTTACAGAGAGATATAAATGATAAGGTGATGATGGCATTTATGTGAAGCCCTAATAATGGGAACAGAGGGAAAATAAATTAACTTAGGAGCATCTTATATATACTCAGGATGTGCGGTCATGGTCACAGTAATCCCAAAGCCCCTACAAGGTCAGCACCTTGGTAGACAGGAGAGGAGGTTGGGAATTGATACTGAAAGAGACCCACACGTTAGAGGTCATGAGCTCATCCTGATCCCAGCTTTCTCATTGCGGTGCTGGCTGCCTAAGAGATTTGGTACTTGTCACCTCTGCTGAGCCTCTGAACTTCACTCCCAGGTACACCTTATTCCTTTGTGGTGTTTTCTAACATCGGACTGCCCTCTGGTCCTTGGAGAGATGACCTCTTGGCCACAGGTTTACAGCCTGAGTGAAGCCTGAAGTTGTGTTGCCCGCATTCGTTAACCTCCTCCTTCTCTCCCTAGATCATCTCTGAAGGTGGTGAAGGCAGCAGCCCAGGTCTTGAATACATTATGGCAATATCGGGACCTCCGGAGCATTTATAAGAAGGTAACTTTCAAGAATAGCTCTTGCGTAATTAGCATTCATCAGAGCACACATTCATAATCATTTATTATAATGAAATGTCATTATTCATTTTGAGAGGTTTCTTTTCCCTTTTAACTCCACAGGATGGGTGGAATCAGAACCATTTTATTACACCTGTGTCAACGTTAGAGCGAGACAGATTCAAATCACATCCTTCCTTGTCTACCACCAACCAACAGATGTCACCCATCCTTCAGTCAGGTCAGTAGGTAAACTCCACTTCTTGGTGATAGTAATTCTGTGACAGAACACTGTTTCCCAGCCAGAGAAGACTGAATATAGATGATTCGGCTGATCACCTCCAAACACTGAGGACGGGAATTTGCCGTTGGGAATTAGATGCTAATGTCAGCTAATAGCTGTTTTCTTCCTTCCATTTTAAAAATACATGCAACTTTATACCAACTGCAGTGTGTAAAAGTACACCAGGGCCCACCCTGCCCTTTCCCCTATTTCGGCTTCACTTGGTGAGGGAGTCTGGGAATATATATTTGTAAGTTGGCCATGTAAGGGAATACAGGAGAGTGGAGGAGCACCTTTTGAAAATCACTAGGATGCCCCTTGCCTATCTGCTGGCCATATGTTTAGGATTTCTTCCAAAGTATCTTTTTAGTTTTCTTGGTGAGAACTCTTAGAAACAATATCCTTTAGATGCAGTATCCAGAGGTGCAGCCTGGGAGAGTCATAATCTCCATCACCTTCCTCCTTGCCAGTTAAATCTCCAGACCCAGCAGTCACCACTAATGGGGAACAGGCGAGTTTGCAGGAATTCCCTTTGGTTGGAAGTTTGGAACTTGGTGACCACACTGCCTAAAGAATGTATTGAGACTCAGACTAAATTTTTTATACATAAGGATAGACTATCACTACTAAACCTTGCCTGTGCTGTAAATTTAATTCTTACTAAATGAAATAGGAAAAGTAATAAATATCTTTTTTAAATCTCGATTTAAACCTCCCATTCAGTCATATAAATATTATCTGTTGTGTTCAACTGTGCTCCTGCCAGCAGTCTTATCTCTCATGCGGATGAATGTGGCCAAAAGACTAATGTATGACTGCTGGTTGTTGCCACATAATTGGATGTCTCCACTTGTACTAGGAATTTTTTTTTTTTAATTATCTGTGCCTACCGCGTGGTGTATATTTGTATCATAGTTTTTAAATTATGAGTTGTTCTGTTCAAAGAAACCTATGCTTGGTTTTTTACATCCTTGCTGAGCTCCCAGGTGTAGCCCGAGGCTGTCTTCTTTAATAAAAATGCTCCAAATCCTTTAGGAACTCAGGAATAGGGATGCCAGGGGAAGCTAGATGTACAGGCAGAAGAATAATTTCAGATAGAAGAGGGCATAGATACCAAGCAATGCACTAGTTTTAAGAACCCCTTAAGTATACACACTGGACTATTGACTAGCTCCTTCCAGGTTCCTAAGTGCTTTGGGATTCTGTTCAGAGGTAGGATAATTCATACTTGTTTCTCAATCATTGAAAGGACTAATCATCCAGTGCTGTGTACTAACATGGTATGGGTAAATGTGCACATCTGCTGCCTCACTCATGTGAGAGGCAGATAGGTATGTTCTCTGTCCTACTGCCTTCTAGGAAGTAAGCAAGGTGAGTAGAAGCACATAGACATTGCCCATTTGTGCTCACCCTTATTTAACATGAATCCCTGCGTTAGTGAAGTAACTTTTTAGGGACATTTCCATGTCAGTCTTCTTCTGAAATCATCAATGCATATAAAACCTCTGGTGACAAGTTCTGGAGCTACTGCTTTCAAGTGACTTTAAGTGACCACTTCTATTTAGAATTAACTTTATTGCAAATTAGAGAAAAAGAAAAGAAAAAAGATGTGCAATGTTTCCTTTTTGTGCAAATATGCCCAAAAGGAAACCCTTGGAAAGATATATTACCTCTTTGGCTCAAGCTGGGATTAAAAATCTTGTGAGCCTTTCTGAAGCTGGACTTCTCTGTACCACAGGCTTCTCGAATTGGATTTACTGAATTTACATAATTTCCCTGGCAGCTGATCACCATTAGAACAATGGTAAACTTTATGGGCTGGGTACTCTTAATTTAAACACATTTAGAGATGCAGATATTTTTGAAATTACTAGAAATCAAGACATGATAAAGCATCTATTTACTGAAGAGCATAAATGAAGGATAATAGTGAGTGGTTTACAAGCGACTGAAGTGAGATCATAAAGTAGCGCATGTAACTCTTGCATGGCTAGTAAGCTACTACCACGCCCTCGGCTATAAAGGCCTAATCAAGTCGTTGAGGCCCACTCTTAGGGGCACCTGCATGGTCTCCTCGCTGAGGCCCTCTAGCCAGGCAGCCTGCACCGTCTTAGCTCCCAGTGTGCTTGGGTCTGGACAGCACTGATTCTCGAGGTGGTGGGTCTGCAGGTCGCACTCCGGGTACTCAAGGCTGGCTGCCCTTCAACTCACTGCACCTGTAAGAACTGTTTTTAGCCCCAGCTGCATGCACTTCTAATTACTGATCTGTGTTTTTCCAGAGTTTTGACAGACTTCTTTCTCTTTCTCTTCTTCTCTCCCTCCTCGTTGTGTCTGTCTCTTCAGTTGGCAGCACCTCTTCCTCACCAGCACTGTTAGGCATCAGAGAGCCTCGCTCTGAATACGATAGGACCCAGCCACCTATGCAGTATTACAATAGCCAAGGGGATGCCACACATAAAGGCCTGTACCCTGGTAAGACGCCAGTTGGGTGTGTGATACGGTTTCTCAAAAAGTCTAATGTTTTCAGGCATGAGGCCAGTGGAATGGGAAGTAGCCCGTGCCTGCGCTGAGATGGTCCCCCAGCAGCAAAGCCTTTTCCAATCTGTCCCGTTTCTGCTTGAGGGACTGTTGCCTTTTCCACTTGTTCTAAGTAAAACTAAGGTAGTGGTCTCCTGACCACACATTAAAAGAGCATTGTATCTAAATGTGAAATGTTCTCTGGCCACCCAGTCTCTGTGCTTTGCTTCTCCCCTGCACACCCCACACCCCACACCCCTGCCTGACCTCTGTGACACTTTGCTGGGGCCACATCTCCTAGACTGGCTCACGTCTTAAATTCAAACTGAGGATGGAGATTAATTCTTGTTACGTTTTCATGAAAAGAAAGTTTGAATAACAAAATATATGATGATTGTTCTCAGTGGTTTTTTTAAGAATAACAAAAATATTGCCAAGTATTAATTGTATGTCCTATTCAGAAAACCGTGTTTATAATTTTTAAAGGATGCCAGCCCAAAGAGTTACCCAAGATTTTATATTGTTCCCATTCTCACCTATTTTGCAAATTATAACTATTGTAGGCATTTCAAATACGGCAGCAGAAGCTACCAAAAAAAAAAAAAACAGGTTTTTCTGAGAAGAGTACTATCTATTAAAAAGAAACAAATAAAAGCTGGTGGCAACTTAACAACTGCTGGGGGAGCAGTCTCAGTTGTGCTGTTATCTCTGAAATTGTGATTTCACAGGACTGTTTACTAATTGACTATTGTTACTATGGCAATTAATAGCTCAGAAAATTGCAGATGCCACATCTCAACACCAAGCTCTTTGCAAAGGAAATGCACGTACACGCTTGGAGGGCATTGTTGCTTCAGATTTGCAGCAGCCTGCTTCATTTTAAAGATCCCCTTCTTAGCATGCATGCCCTTCTGTATCTTCTTTATTTTCTTCAGTAAACTAATTGGCTTCAAGTATGTTTCATTTTCCTCATTAGAAAATAAGATAAAAAATGTGCTAGCCTTAACAATAACAGAAGGATAACTAATGACATCATCAGGAGTCTTTTGTGAACTCCTGAAGAAACTGCCTGTTTACCAAATTCAATTTGATTTAAAACGTATTCCAATATGGCCGACAAAGACTACGCCTCCGTGTGCCCCTACCACGCAGAACACACCTGTGCCTACTCTTTCCAGGACCTGTGGTTGTGAGTTAAAGCTGCCCTGAAGGCCTGGAGCTTGCCCTGTTTCCCTGCCTTATCTGGCCCAGTGCTCTGCTCAGAGCCCTGGAAAAGCGATGTCCGGCCCCAGTGCAAGAAGCTCACATAGCCTGATGGACTGCAGTAATGAGCACTAGTTTTAATTTCATAAAATATTTTCTTACAGGCTCCAGCAAACCTTCACCAATTTACATCAGTTCCTATTCCTCACCAGCAAGAGAACAAAATAGACGGCTACAGGTGAATTTGCAATATCATTTTTACAGAAGGCCGATTAGCAGGGATCAACACAGTGAGGGGTCGTCACCAGGTGACCTACCAGAGCTGGGCCAACATGGCCGCAGCCAAGGAGCTTTCCCTCAGGAGTCTTTGCTCCTCAGAAACTCATTTGTGGTTTAAGCAAATCACTTCCACAGTAGGTTTATGTCCTTGAATATTCGAATCAGTGCTGCTGAGACCACCGTGCCACTGATGGGAACCAGCTGGAAGTCTTTAACTCAGATTCTTTGCCCAATAATTTCCTTTTCCCACTCTTTGTTACTCTAAAATCTCTTCCATCTTGTGGATGGGAAAAGGTTGGTAAGCATACATCCTCTCTCATCTCATTGTTTTTTTTTTGTATACTTCATTCTCTATGGTCATGACTCCCTGTCCCTTCAGCCTTTATGGTTTGACAATACTTGCTTCTCATCAGGCCTCCTTGAGTCTCAGAGGTCAAACTGGATTCAGAACTGCTGGGGTGGACCTCACTCTGCAGCAAAGCAGGGACAGGTGGTTGTAGCGCTCAGTCTCTTCTGAGTGGGTGTGAGGAGAGGGCTAAAGTTTGTTTCCCATTCTTTCTGATGCTGTATCCTCCTGGGTCATGTGATTTCTCCTCTTACCTTCCAGTAACATGAATGACTTGGGTTTCTCAAATTAGCTTGTATCCTGTCCTTCAGATAAGAATGCTCTAAGACCCCCGCCCCCATTTCATCATCATTTCTCTGTATCTAGAAGAAAAAGAACTTACCAAGTTAATCATAATTTATGCTGCTGTTATTTATTCAGGAAAAATAGCTTCAAAATCATAACTAACTTAACAAGAAAATTTACCTCTAAAATCCTTATAATGTTAAAATGCATTTATGATATGAACATAATGTTGATACCTGTGTGGCACCTGTGATACATCTTACTAAGGGGAAGGGTTGGCAAGCTCAAGAGGAAAGATAGATATGAAAAGCATGACCATATTTCTCCAAACATCTGAAGAAACTAATAAGGTCAGAGATAAGACAACACAAAAGAAAATGGAGGTAGAGTGCCCTGTGTGGATGCCCAGGAGTTTCACCTTGTATCCTTACAAATGGGTTTACCAACCCTGGCATGCGGAAGTCTTCCCTTCAGAGTTGTACGTCCTCACACATCTCCTAACTGTACTGTTCCCCTGCCTTGAGGGTACTTATTCCTTTAGTAGTACAGCAGGGTTTCTAAAGAGCAGCTATTGCTCATCAGCAAGCTACGTATTTCTTTTACAATTGAGGGATGGACTAAATCATCTCTAAGGTTAATATTTTTAAAGTTCCAAGCATATCCAAAGCCCCCAAATCCAATCTCTAGCTAAATTCATGATGTGCTAATGGTTCCTCTCTGTCAAAGAAAATCACAGCCATCCTTTCATTGGACGAATCCAAATAACAGTCGCCTTCACAGTAGAGCACAGAAGTGGACCTCTAGGGAAGGCCGGGGTGGGGTGGCGGGGTAAGCAAGGGGCCACCCAGGTCTTAGGCTCTCCTGAGGCACCCGCTTCCCTAGAGGCTTTGGGAAGAACTTGAGTCAGCTCAGCCAATCCATCTGTACATATCGTTCAAAATCCGTATATTCCACTAGTAAACCCACCTTCTACATCAGAAACAAATCTGAACCATAAGTTCACAAATACTCCTTGTGAATATTCCTTTTAAAATAAGAAGCAGGAAAGCCCGCATTCCTTAAATGCGTATTTCTAAAAATTGCTTTGACTTGTTTCATTTTTGTCAACAGCATCAACAGCTGTATTATAGCCAAGATGACTCCAACAGAAAGAACTTCGATGCATATAGATTGTACTTGCAGTCTCCTCATAGCTATGAAGATCCTTATTTTGATGACCGAGTTCACTATCCAGCTTCTACTGATTATTCAACACAGTATGGACTGAAATCGACCACAAATTATGTCGACTTTTATTCCACTAAACGACCCTCTTACAGAGCAGAACAGTACCCAGGGTCCCCCGACTCCTGGGTGTAGCAAGGTGCTCGGTGGAGGAACTCTTTCTAAGTTTGTTTGGATTGAAATGAAAAGTCCGTCTTGCTGATTTGTTGATGAAATGTGAAAGTGAAATGGAAGGAATGAGTGAAGAGTATATTTTTTCTTTTTTGAGGAATTATCAGGGAAATGAGGACATCTTTGGGAGAGAGGACTTTCTATGCTGTAGGTATTAGATCTAATTACTTATAGATTCTGTAGAGTCTTGGTGAAGGTGTGGGCGATGTGATGAGAGGTTTGAGAAATGGGTGAACTGAGATGGGGATGTGTAGGTCAAATCAAATTAAAGATGATTTTTTAATGTGAATAAAGTTATGTTCTGATAGTTTGTACAGAAAAAAATAAAATGGATGCCCTTCATGTTTTATTGCTATTACTAAATGTCAAGATTGTATGCTATTATGTCTTGTAAATTTCTTTTGTTTGTGTAAATATGGAAATGCCACATTGGTTAAGTGCCATCATTTGTAATGCAGTGTGTCATTTGAAAAGAGATTTGAAGAAAGTGACAGCTTAAAAAACAAATGGGAAACCCAAGGAATTGTTAGCAATTAAAAACAAACTACAACATCCTTTGTTTTCAAAATGAACAGTGTACCTTTGAAGCACAAAGTCTAATCTGCTACAGCAGCGCCATGCCCATTCCCTGCCTCTTTCATAAGACACTTCACTGCCATTTTCTATGCACATGAGAGAAAAATAAATGTGGAAATTTCATCCTTGGAAATTTGTTCCCTGTTCTTTTTTAACTTTCTGTGTGTAAGATGGAAAAGAAGATTTTAATAGATGTGAATATAACTGCATGTTGGAAACGGCTTAAATATATCCAACTATTTTGGACTTTTCTAGTTTTATACAGTTAATATATTTTGTAAGAAACACTATACCAACGAATGAAGCTCTGAGTTTTCCTCCTCTTTATCCTAATGTTTTTATTTCTTGAGATGTCTTGAATCTAATGCACACTGCAGTTCTATCATATGTTTTGCAGACTGCTAGACACATTGCATATGTAACAGAATATTACTCTTCTAGTTTTCACCTAAGAGAAATTATATCTGGCAGCCCATCCCTAACTAAACTGACACAGACACCTTTTGGTATCAATTGTAAGAATTCAAGAACTTAACAACAGTGGTTGGGCACTTATTTTTTGACATCAATGTCATCAACTAAAAATCTAAATATTTTGCTGAGTAACTCCACAAGACAATAATTCCTGGATTAGAGACAGGATTGGGTAGGGATTCTGATAATATGGATAATACAGTTCTCCATCTGTGAAGACATAAAGGGGCCCAGGCCCCAGATGATGAAAGAGGCCTTCCCAGGTCTTATGACCAACTCCTGACTCTCACATGGAAAACTGAGAAGCAATCCATACGCCAAGACAAACTTGAGATGTTGACTTAGTTCCGCGTTTCTTGCAAATATGAGACGAATGTGAGAATATTTGTGTTTGTTTGCAAAATGGAAATACAAGTGTAAGAGGAAGTAAAGTCTGCCGATGGGAGACTTTCTGATGTATAGACCTTCTAAAATAACACCTGAGCTGGCTCCCAGTCAGACTGTCCGCTTCATATATCTTGACAGCTCAGCAAAGAGTCCTATTTAGATGGCAGAGGTTGTCAGATTTCCCTCACAGACTGGCATTAGGAATTTTGAGATGTTTGGTATCCATTTCACCTTTGATCATTGACTTCCCTGAACCTCATATTTTTGTTCTGAGGTAACAGCCCTCATTCAAGGAGTCTGGATTATAAGGGAATGTGCACTTGGCCCGAGCCTAATCACAAAAACAGACTGTTGCTTTCAGTGACCTCATTGGTCTTTGGGGTAAACTTAGAGGACCCAAGCCCCCTACTCTTAACCCACAATACTTCAAAACCTGATACAAACTTGAGCTTCCAGCCAGATCTCAATAGGGCCAGAAAGAAGCTTATGAGTGAGACTGGGCCGATCAGATGCCCTGTAAGATTCCACTCCGGTGACCTAAGAAAAGAAACTGCAGATAGAATCTGAAAGATACAAACCTGCATCTCTGCTGAAAAAGCTGAGCTCTCTCACTCCCTGTCCAAGGTGTAGAAATAAGCAAACATCGCTAAAACAAAATTGATTTTATTGTTGCTCTAATGCACTTAGCATGCTAAGTTTCAACCCTCAAGAACAGGCCTGTGGTCTGTTCAGGCAGGGGTCAACACACTTCCACCCTATCCTTGAAGATCAGGGTCAAACTGAGCCAACTTCAGTGAGCTGAAACAGAGCATCCTCCCCCAGATTGCACATTAGAGTCACCTGGCAGCTTTCACAATTTGGAGGACCCACTCTGACCAATTGAAACCACAGGAGGTGGAGTCCAGACATCAGTATTCTTGAAAAACTTCCTGAATGATTGCAATGCGCAGGCAGAGTGAGCACTCAACCATTCCTCACTACCTTCCTGCCCGATGGCCTGAAATTTTAACGGTTGCCGTTTGAGTAGAGTTTGCCCAGAAGTGAATGAAAGATACTTGGAGTGTTATAATTGAGATCTTAAACATGGACTATCACAGATGAGGTGGGGTTTTTTTGTTCCTCAAAAGAGTCTGTATCTTTTGTATATGTGTACTTGTTTCTACTTTGTCCCCTAAGCCTTCCTAATGTCATCAGGCCCAGAAATGATGAACCATGCCTCTTTCAGTCATCAGTCCCTGGCCAGTGGTTAGTTATTCACATGGTTACTGAGTCATACAGTGAAATACCACTAGTTAACTTTATCAAGCACCCACCATGTGCTATACATATCATGTAAATTACCCTCTAATTCCACCGAGAATATATGATATCTATACTAACATCCCATTTTACAAAAGCCAACTTGGAGAGTCACTTGCTAAAGATGACACAGCCAGTAAGTGGCCAAAGCGGCATTAGTTAGCACTGCAGTCTATCTTAACTTCGGTACCAGTATTTCTAAAATTGACCTTAAAAATGTACATTTAACCTTTAAATATACAAATGTCCACATACCACCAAAATTCATCTTCTCCACCAACCATTGGTGTTACATGACCCTCACTTTTGGAAACTTGGATCCTGATCATTCTGATGAATGTGATGATTTCACTTGGGCCAGGGTCTCTCCTTCAAAGACTCTGGTAGGCCCATGTCTATGAATAAAAATCTATTCAATCTGTCCCTAGGTCATCATCTTGTTCGTAGACTTCAACAATGTTTTTGAGGAAATACTTACATAAATTTACTAGGTGGTGGTTTTATTTCCATGATCAACCCAGATTATAAGGGAAAAAACAATTTTAAAATTTGACCATTGCTATTCAATTAGACTGTTTTTTAAATTTTGTTTCTAGTAGCATTATTCATAATAGTATATAACAGAAATTACTCAAATCTCCAGTAGGAGAATGGATAAACGAATCATGCTACATTTCTAGTGAAATACTAGTCAGCAATGAAAAGAAATGAGCCACATGGGTGAATCTCAAAAACATGTTACTCAAAGGAAACCAGACACAAAAGAGTTCCTATTAGATTATTCTATTTCAAGAACAAGTAAAATGATTTATGGTGATAGGAATCAAAACTATTGTTGCTATGGGGTTGGGCATTGACGAGAACTTAGGAAGATTGAAACGTTCTCTCAATTAGGGTGGCGCTTAAGTGAGTGTATATATCAAAACTCATCAGAATGTGGAAGATCTGTGCTTTTCATATGTAAAATTTATTCCAAAAAATATTAAAATAAGCTTTAAAATCCACTAAAGAATTATGTGATGACACTGTCCAAGACAAGAAGAATCCAACTTACATAATTCAAAACTTAAAATATCTACTTCTCACAAAAAATATTTTAACACAAAATTCTTTGTATTTTTATATACAAGTTTATAGCTGACAGCTTACCAAAGAATTCTAGAAAAAAAAATACATATATATTCAAAAGCACTATATGGGAGTGTCCTTTTGCATGAAATATAATTGTGCAGATGTATGTGTGTGTTGACAAGAAAGTAAGTTGAGACGTAAAACTTGGGCTCATGATTAATCGTGTTGCCAAGAGCAGTAAGTGTGTGGCCCCTTTTACCTAGTGACCAGAAGAGATGTGTAAATAAACACCTCACCCACCTGGTGCTACGGAAGCCTCAGGGAAGGAGTGAGGTTGAGGAGCCTTTCAACAAAGTACCAGAAAGGTCTTAGCAGAAAAACAAACGGGTCAGTGAAATCAAAAGCAGAGCAGTTAATGGGGTGTTTTAACTCTGCAAATGCAGGGCAAACGCTGAATTCAAAGAGGAACTTAACTGTAGGTCAAGAAAATCCTTGCTGCGGAGGAAGCGGACAGACTTAATCATAGTGTTCAACACAAGGAGAGCGTTGGAGAAAAGCAAAGGAGACAAGACATATTTGAAATTACATAGGGTAGTTCCCACCCTTATAAATAGCTGCCCTTGGCTGGCCTGTGCCCCAGGGCCTAGACTGGGCCTCAGAGACCATGCAACCATGGGCTGCCACCCATACAGAGTAATGCTTCTCACTTGTTTCTTGTCAGTTCTACTTTGCTTTAGAAGATCTTGACTTTCATCTCCATATTACTCCCTCTTGTGATAGCAACAGGCATCCACATAATGTCTAGACTTGCTGTTTCCATGAATGCATTTATTCAGGCCAATCCTTCTGGGCTGCAGACACAGAAAGGAAATTATTAGCAAGCAAGTAACGACTTTGAATTGTATCTGTTTTAGTGCCTTTCCCTGTTTTTATGTCAGCAGCTTTGCTGGAAGCAGCTGGCATGTCCCCTAAGTGGCTGTTTGTGCCTATCGTTGTTGCCTAATTCTAACTTGAAATCACTGAATAGCATTTTGTGCTGTCATAATTGTTTGCATGAGCCATAACTAGCTATTTCATTATTAAAGCCCCATCCAACGGTTGGGAGCATTTTGATAAAGACTTAATAATATGATGGGCTACTTCGCCCTTCACTCAGATTCCAGAGAGACCAACACATTGTCCCGTGGGGGGAAAAAATTATACAATGTGTACTGGGTCAAAGGTATGACTCTGAGATGAACAGGAAAATATCCAATTCTTCCTTCAGAAGTTCCTCCTAACTGTTCATTTACTCCCCACAAGGCAATACCCCTGAAACCTGCCTTTATTTGCTGGAGATTAAATGTAATATGTTTGACTCCAATGGTTTGATGAACTGCCTTCACTAACTACTAATTTAATGAAATGACTTAAGCAAGGATGACATCTCTCTGGGGTCTCTCTTCAGAATTCCTCAGAGACAGTAGCCATTCCAGCCCATTCCTAGGGAGCTCTCTTTTCCCCAGGTGTGAAATGAGACAGTGAGATGAACCTAGTTCCTGGGAACTGAAGGAAAGGATTCAAACCAGATGGGCTCCATGTTGGAAATGACTATCATAGGAAGACATTTAGAAATAATACAAATGTTTGTACTATGGAGAATGCATTTCAAGTCTTCAAAGACAAACCAGAAAACACGGTTACAGCTGGAAAATTTAAATATCTCTATGTCCAATAACATCACTGCAATTGTAGCTGGCCTCAGTGACTAGATGTCTTCTTGTCTCTAAGCTATGGTTAAAAGATAATAGTGTGTTTATTTTCTTTATAAATAATTAGGTGCCTCTCTTTTTCATTTTGACCACATTCTACTGTGGATCACTTCTTTAATAAATAACACTTCTATGGAGAAAGGTTATCAGAGGAAAGTGAGGAAGTATTGAAACTCATCAAGCCTGTCACTATAAAATATCTTAATTGGAGAGAACTTGGTCCAACACCAATCATAGCTACTAATATTGTCCTTCAAGGCACATCAATGAGTAGTCATAGTGATGTGTCATCACTAAAGAACTGTGTTTGGTAGGCCTCCAAAGTTGTGACCTCAGCAAGTTAGAGACAGTTTTAGGTTTTTTTCTCCCTCATATATTGAAATGACCAGACAAAGACAGTGGTCACTTCACAATGTGTTCATGGACCCCAGGCTCCCTTCTAATCTTTGGGCATGACCCTCATCCTCGTGATTTGCTAGGTGGTTGCTAGAGTTCCAGTTATAATATCCTTATTCCTCAACAAGGAGAAGGGATTTGGGAAAGTAGAACCTAACAATGCAGACAGATGTTGAAAAAAGTTTTCCTAGAATCCTCACCCATACATTACATTAGTCATGCTTACCTAAAAGAAAGGCTATGAAAAGTATTTTTTGCCCAGGCCCATTGCCACTTCTACTCATGTATGGATTCTGCTAGCAAGAAAAATGATGGGATGGATAAGGGGAAGGTAATATCAGTCTCTACCTAGGATTGAGACAATGCTATGACAATTGCAGAAATGCCCTGCTTCAGTTCCTATGAATGTAGGCTCCAAGCCAGATACCTGTGTTGTATTAGTCCCATGATTGGGCAGAAACCATAGTCGCCCAAGACATGAAAGATAACCAAAGGTGGATGAAATTTTTCAACCTTAGGTGTCCTAGGAGAAAAACTGCCCAAGAGATCAGTTTCATTTACTGCTCTCTCTCACAGTTTAAGGTTAACCATGGAAAAGCCAGTTACTATCAATAATCTGTGGTCAGAAATCTCACTCTTCTGGTAACTTCTAACCTCCAAGGGCAGATCCCCAGGGGTGCATCCGGAGACATTCTTCCCACTATACAAAAAATAGCCCACAGCTCTCTATGGCACATGCTCATGAAGATTTTTTTTAGCAGTTTTTACAGTTTAAAACAAACAAAAGCTAGCCATTGGTAGCCCATGACTGACTAAGTAAACAGCTCCTTGGAGACCTATGGCTTGGTGTGTTCCTAACTCACAAGCCTCATGAAGTAATGACAGCAGCAGCCTCCCTCGGCCACCCGGGCAAGAGTCACTTCAGCTCACAGCATGCCCATGTCTCACACCCGCCACAGTGCCATAGACACTGTGAGAAATCTGGAGGATAATGAAACTGCCATCACCCCCAAGAACTTGTCATACCCCTGAGCCCATTAGAGTAGACACAGCCATCAAGTCCTGGTTGAGTTCTCAAGGAAAGCATCAAGATCAAGAGAGACTCAAACTAGCAGAATCCTAACTCAGGCGTTAGATAATTCCAAGAAAAGGCACCAAAACATAAATGAGAATAGCAGGAAGTTAAGGAGAAATCCAACAGAACCTAAGCACGGGAAGGTGGCCCAGTGAGACAGGGAGAAAGGAACAACAGCAAGTGACTTCACTGGTTTTGGGTGAAAATGAACATTTTAATAATAAACATTTGTTTCCTAGGAGTTTAGGTGTCAAGTGTGCTAGTACTGTCCCTACATTGTCTCACTTTTTTCTCACAGTAATGCTAAAACAACATACAAGAGAGAAAATTGTCCTCAGAAATGTAGAGTAAATGACCCAGGGTCACATTAATTAGATTGTAACCTTGATCTACTGGATTCCAGAGGTCTCATTAGTCCTTCCAAGTCTCGTGAGGAAAAGAACAATAGCTGTTTCCGGACTTCACATAATCTATTTATTCCAAAGTAAACTGAAGTGACAACCCCTTTCCCAGCCAGAAACCCCCCTCCAGCTTCTTCGTAGCTTCAGGAACAAATTATGCTGGAAGCAAGCAAACTAGTTATGATGTTTGCCTTAGCAAAAATAACTAGGAAAATAACTATTGGTTCAAATCAAAGTTGGATTTTAAAAAGAAAATTGAAATGGCCAGTTCACAAACTACCCTCTGAATCCCTGCAGATCTGCAGCAAAAAAAAAAAAAAAAAAAAAAAAAAACCTCAGGGAATCAAAATAACCTGGAATAGGCCCTTCCTGGTTGGGACCAGCCCACTGCCATGAGCTCAACCAGAAGGAGCAACTTGGTGGGGCAGAGGGCAGGGGGCCAGGCAGTTCAGCACAAAAAACGGCAGGAATAGAAGGCTCCTACCTGCCCCATGCCTACCCTAGTTTTTCAGGAAACAAAATAACAGTTTCCAAACAACAGTTCACTTAAAAGCCCTACATGTCCATAGAAAGGGAACTATGGGAGTGCCCTGTTGACCCTGGTGTTAAGCCCTGGTGGAGCTCAGTCCACATACAGCCCAAGGACTCAGGTTGTGAGGAGAAAGGGAGGAGACAACTAATATGAACAACTATTAGATAAAATATGCCTTTCTCTTCTCCCAGCCTGCCTGCTGCTTGCCTTCCTCTTTAAAAAAAAGCAGGGGTGTGTGTGTCGGGTTGGGGGGGGCGGAGGTGGATTATGGACATCCTGAAATATCCTAAAAAAGGAAACTTTTATCTTTCTCTTTGCACTTCACTCACTCCTCTTCAAGGGGAGAGGATGGGTCATCTGATGGGCCTGGGAAAAACTAAGATAACTGGTGGAGGAGAGTTCAGCTGCAACTGGTTGGGGTAGGGAGAGGGGAGTGGAGTCAGAGCCCAAGCTCTGGGAAGTGTGACGTCCTGGTTGGGGTAGCTCTGTTCACTCGGGTATCTATAGAAGCCTGATTTTTTGCTCTGATTCAAGCCATCAGCCCTAAATTCACTTCACAAATGAGAGCGCTGCTACGGTGTTTGAATATATGTAAGTCCAGTGCTTGCCCTTCCATGGTCTGACCTCGGAGAGTACATCTGGCACTCCGGAACCTGTGGACTGCGGCCTTGTTACAGAAACACACTGCATCTCTAGATGTAAGACAGAACCTCCTCCCCGGGACCCGCGAGAAAGCTGCTCTTCAGCACCAGGAGCTAACCAAGGCCAGAAGTCCCGCCTTACTCACTTGAGCGACACCCAAATCCCTGCAAGAGTTTCCGGTCAACTTTGGAAAACATGGCTAAACCAGGGATTGAGGGTGGATATCCTTCTTTTTCCCTCCCACCTTTCTATAGAATTTAAGACAGTCGAATCCACAGTGCAGGGCTGAGCTGACCTACCCATCCCAGAGGCTGGTAGGGAAGATGAGAAAAAGCACGAAGGCAGGGCATTCCCTAAGGAAGGGTCCATTGAGCCTGCCTAAGGGTAGGGGCAAAACACAGGAGGCAGGGCCGCCCTTTAGCCCCGTGTGCCCCCCAAGACAGCCCAGTGGTGAAATGTATTACAAAACGTAGTTAAAACCACAGTGACTGTCTAGGGTGGTTGTCTAGGATGGATTCTCTCCCTGGAAGGTTGTAAAGAAAATCCCTCTGTGGACTCCTTTTTACAAAAGACGAAGCCCGCTAGAGAGAGACTAAGAAACTCAAACCAAGCAGCGCGAGGCAGCATCTGCCTCCAGGCCACCTCCCGAAATGAGTTTCAGGCTTTCCCACCAGGTTGCCACCTGCGTCTGAGGCGGAGAGAAAGGAGGGAGGAGCATGAGCCCCTCTCACAGCAGCCCTGTCACTCTGAGGACTAAGCATAGACACCACATTCTCTGCTGGCCAAGGTGGAAACTCCATTCCAGTTTCCAGTCCTGTGACTGGGTGAGTAAGGCTTCCCGTGTCTCATAGAGTCACAGACCCCTCCCACCCACTTGACCCTGAGTGTCTCTGGTCTCTCCCCTCTACCTCATTATTCACTTAGGGTTGGGTGAATACTTCCAGCCTACCCACCATCCCAGACCAAACCCACACCTGCCCACTTCAAAGGGAGGGTGCAGCCAGCCCTAATTTACTTCGCTGGAGCCAGCAGGTGATTTCAGGATGCTAAGCAGCTCTCCAGCACTCAGAAGATCGTCAGCCTTGGCTGAGTATAGCAGTTACCCATGTTCTACAAGCTGTTCCTGAGAAGAGTTTTATGACCAGGTAAGTCTGGAAAACGCATCAGTGTATCTCCCTTAGAGATTCATAACACCTTTAGTGTTCACATTGAAGACTCTGCGAAGATTTGCAGTAAATACTCCATGAGGAAGTATTTCCCAAGTTTATTTCATCCAAGAACCTCCCCTTGGGAAAGGGGTCACCTCTTTTAGAAACCTTCAGGCAAACACCCATTTTGTAATATGAGAGTAGACAGAAGTTATTTTTCCTCAGTCACAGGTGAAAGTTCTTTATTCATTATGTAGTCTTTTTTCTTTATTTAACTTTATAATTAAGATTTATCTTCTTAAACTGTAAAATTGCTTTAAATCAAGTTAGCCTAATACAAATTTGTACTCTTTTATTTATTCTGTAGAGATAGGGTAAGTATATAAGGAGACTCAGAGACCCTGTTGTTAAATGATGTAGCATTGTTCTGTTCCTTCGGTGATTTTACTAGTTCTCAACCTTTATGGTCCCAGAACCCTGTTATGCTCTTGAAAAAATATAGAGAACCCCACACAAGTTTGTTTATGTGGTTCGTATCTGTTGTTAGTTATAGTATCAGAAATTAAAACTCAAATTTAAAAACATTTAATAATTATTTTTAAATCTATTGTATGTATGCTAGTATTACACATTATTATGAAAAATAGCTATATTTTCCAAAAGCAAAAAGACAAAAATCAGTCAGAAGAATGGTATTGTTTTGCATTGTTGCAAATTTTTAAATTCTGGTGAAAGACAATTTTTCATACCTTCTTCTACATGTCATCTGTTGTGACATGACACATCATGAGGTCTTCATAATCTACACCTGTGTACCGGTGAGAGCATGAGAATGAAAAATCCACACTTAGAGAACCACTTCTTCAGATGGTTGGCCCAGTTCCTTCTTACTTTGAATGTATCTGAGAAGTGAGGAGGGATGGATAAGTGTATCCATGACCAGGGGTCCACCTCTCGGGAAGCCCTGGTCCTTTGGGCACAGTGCTACCCAGAGTTCAACCCCAGCTGACAGCCTTCTCAGCAGAACTTGGCTAGTGCTAGTTTGTCCTCTCCACCCACCACTTCTCACCATGGTTACTGGAGTCTGTGGAATAGAGGGTCAGTTTGTATGTTCTTGACACAGCTTTTTAAACTGCACTGATATATAGAGTTTCATTAAAGCTGTAAGGGCCCCGAGGTAGCCATTGTCCAAACATAGATATTGCCTTCATTTGTAAGCTGCCTAATTCCTGAAAAAATGGATTAAAACTTTATCTATAATCCATGCCCTATTCTCCTGCAGGGTTTGAGTGGGTTCATGGTATGTGTGAACCAAGAAGAGCTATCTTTTATTCCTCACACAGAGGGGTGGAAGATGAAATGGTGTTTCATCTTGGCCCTGAGGACGTTTGAAGTCCAGACACAAAGGGAAACAGACCAAAAGAAAGACACGGGCTCTGGTGAATCTGAGCATAAAGATCATGTGCTGCTCTCATGCAGGAGCCCCTCCCTGCGGCCAACCTCTAAAGACTGAGTGAGAGATGTCTAGATGAGCAGGACCCACAGGATTCTTTGTTCTATTAAGTCCCCAGTTGACAACCAAACAGTGAGCAAAGGTGTTGACCTTGGGTAGAAAGGAGGAAAATGAAACCTTGAGGATCTTGCTTTGTATGGTGGTAGTAACAACTCTGTTTCTTCTATGAGAAACTTTATGAGACACAGAAGTCTGATTTTGGAGTTGAGTGATTAAAACATAGATGGAAGCTCACCCACTAACCAGCAGGGTAACTTTGGGCAAAATACATGACCCATCTGAGTCTTAGTTTCATCATCTGTAAAATAGGTGATTGTATATGTGCTGAGATAGTACATAATGCACAAAATGTAGCACAGCACCTGGTCTATATTAAATGTTCAGTAAAAAGCTAACCATTATTTTGCCCTCTAGCTCCCCTTCTAACATGATTAGGGCACAAAAATACTTGCCTGCTCTTAACATATGCAAAGCACAGACAGATAAAAATAGAAGTCTACTTAATGCATACATATATTGATATTTAATGGGTATAAATCTGCAAATAAACTATTAGATTAAATATTTCATATATCTTGACAAGTATTTCTTCATAACAACAAGATTTTTAAAGCATACCTTAAGGTATATTTTTATGTGACAAAGTTTGCAAAATATTAAATCTGAGTGAGTTTATTTAAATATTGCACATTATCCGGGGGCCAGTATGATTTAGATGAGTAATAACTACAAACATAATTAATTATTAAAAAGACTTATACTTCACCTTTATTCTAATAAAATCATTGATGATACCATTATGGTCAGTAATTTTATATAATTTGTATTCTAGTCATATAAGTTATTTTATAAAATAGAATTGTATTTAAAATGCTGTGTATACAAAGTATAGGAATATATTTTTACCTAAATATAAGCCAAAGTACATATAAAAACCAAATGTAAAGCTACTTTTCTTGTTTCCCAAATATCCATTTCTCCTAACTAATCTATTCAAAATTATAAAAGGCAAACTATATATTCTAATTAATGAATATAAAATTTTAAATCTAAAAACCTCTATAAAGCTAACATTCATTTAACTTTTGAAATTTTGATCAAATCTTGTTACCAAAATGAAAATGAAGCTTCACAGTTCCAGTGTGCATGTCCACCTAGTTACCAGAATGTAGTCATTTTTATGCTTTGTGACTGTTACCTCTAGAGCATCATATGTACAAATGTAAAGTGGAATGAGTTACTTCCCTCACGTTTCTGCAAAAATTACTGAGTTACCATGTGCAACTATTGTGACTACCCTGTTCCTTATTAACTACTGTAGGGAGCACTCGTGAGGATTTGAAGAGGCAACAACAGCAAAAAATCAAATAACCCAATAAAAATATGCTAAGGACTGGAATAAACTTTCCAGAAATAATATACAAGTGGTTGACAACCATATGAAAAAATATTCAACATCACTAGTCATCAGAAAGATGCAAATCAAAATCAAAATGAGATTTCACCTCATATCCATTAGAATGGTTACCATCAAAAAACAACCCTCTCCCCGCAAAAATAACAAGTGTTGGCAAGGATGAGGAGAAACTGGAACACTTGTAAACTGTTAGTGGAATTTTATAATGCTGCAGCTACTGGGAAACAGAACATAGGTTCCTCAAAAAGTTCAAACTGGAATTCCCAGATGATCCAGGAAGTCCACTTCTGGATCTATAACCAAGAGAACTGAAAGCAGGGTCTCAGAAATATTTGCACACACATGGTCATAACAGCACTATTCACAATAGTCTGGAGGCAAAAGCAACCCAAATGTCCATCAGTGGATGAATGGTTATATAAAAGGTGATAAATACATACAGCGAAATATTGTTGAGCCTTTAAAATAGATCCTGTCACATGTTAAACCTGGATGAACCTGGAGGACATTATGCTAAGTGAAATAAGCCAGTAACAAAAAGACAAATACTGTATGAATATACTTACCTGAGGCATCTAAAGTCAAATTTATAGAAACAAAGTATAATGGTGGTGGGAAGAGGAGGAAAGAGAAGTGAATGTTTAATGGGCAGAGTTTCAGATTCAAGATGAAAAGTTCTAGAGATCTGGTTCACAACAATATTAAATTACTTAACATATAAGCATGTATGCATGTATAGTGTTAATATGTAAATACTAGACTGAATCATACACTTAAAATGGTTACGATAACTAATTTTATATTACAGTTTTTTATAATACAAAAAAGTAAAATAACAAAAAAATTTTCATCTAAACATTTATGGCCACTGTCTAGTCAGTTCTTTGAGCCTTGGGATAAACACTGTATGACAAAAAAGATACATGTTGAAAATTATTAAATTGTCCTACAGTTAGCATCATACTTAATGGAGAGAAATTTGAAGCTTGTCCATAAAAACCTGGAACAAAGCATGGATATCCCATCTTATCACTATTTTTCAATATTGTGCTGGAAGTCCTAACTGATATAATAGAACAAGAAAAGGAAATAAAGGTATACAGATTGGAAGGCATGAAATAAACTGTTTTTGTCTGTAGATGATATTATGCCTATGGAGAAAACATAGAAGAATTGATCAAAACAAAACAAAGCTCCTGGAACAAATAAACAATTATATAACAAGGGTGTAGGATACAAAATTAACCTACAAAAGACAATAGCTTTCCTTTATATCAGTAATGAACAAATGGAATTTGAAATTAAGAATACATTTCTATTTCCATTAGCATCAAACAAAGATGTAAATCTAACAAAATGTATATAGAAAATCTGCATGATGGAGATCAGAAAAAACTATGAAACCCCTAGGAGATAACATAGAAGAAAATTTAGATGTCTTTGGGTATAACAGTGACTTTTAGAGATATGATTTGTGAAATAAATAATTGATAGTCTGGACGTCATTAAAATTAAGTACTCTGCGAAAGACAAATTCATGAGAGTGAGAAGACAAGATGAAGACTGGGAGAAAGTATTTTTAAAAGACACAGCTAACAAAGGACTGTTATCCAGAATATACAAAGAACTCTTAAAACTCAATAAGAACACAAAAAATCTGATTTTAAAATGAACCAAAAATCTGAACTCACTTCACCAGGGAAGAAATACAGATAGCAAAAAAAACATATGAAGTAATGTTCAAATATGTTATCAGATAACTGTAAATTAAAATAGCTAAATAGTACTACTGGACAGCTCTTAAAATATCCAAAACTGGTGGAAAGGATATGGAGCAACAGAAACTCTCGCTATTGATAATGGGAATAAAATATGGTAGTCACCTTGAAAGATAGCTTATAATTTCTTACAAAGCTAAGCATATCCTTACCACATGTCTAGCAGTCATGCGCCTTGATAGTTACCCAAATGAATTGAAAATGTATGACCACACACACAAAAAAAAAACCTGTATGCAGATGTTAATAGCAGCTTCATTCATAATTACCAAAACTTGAAAGCCACCAAGGTATTGTTCAGTAGGTAAATGAATAAATAAACATATATCCAGACAATGGACTACTATTTGTCACTAAAAAGAAATGTTACCACGCCATGAAAAGACCGCAAGTGAACATTACTAAGTCAAAAAAACCAATCTGAAAAGGCTACATTCTTTATTATTCCAACAATGATATTCTGGAAAAGATGAAATTATGAAGATAATTTTTAAAAAAGATATTAGTGGTTTCCAGGAACTGAGAAGTGGAAGGGACAATTAGGGAGAGCACAGAAGATTTTTAGGGAAGGAAAACTATTATGCACAATACTATAATGATGAATATGTGTGATTATACATTTGTCAAAATCCACAGATTGTAGAACACCAAGAGTGAACCCCTAGTGTAAACTGTGGACTTTGGATGACAATTATGCATTAACGTAGGTTCATCAGTGTGGCAATGACACCACTCTGGTGTGGGATGCTGATATTGAGGGAAATTGTAGAAGGAAAGGACAGATAAATATGGGAACTTTGTACTTTTTGCTTAATTTTATTGTGAATCTACAGAATTTTAAAAAATTAAAAATTTAAATGGTATCAGGTTTGTAACAATCCCAACTGATGAAGGCAAAGGTAACTACTTCTTGGAAAACTCACCTTTAGCCTAGGATTTAAAGGATTCCCAATGATGTTGATCATTCACATTAACAAATTACATAATTCACAAGGAAATAAACCACTGTCTGAGAGTCAGCTGAAACTACAAATAAGAAAACCCACTGTAAAAATACATTAGATATTGGAATTACCAGATAGACAATACCAAATGCTTAATATCATTAAAGAAAGAAAGAAATTTTTAAAATATACAGATCAAGATAGCTTCAAAAATATCTGCTCATATTCATTAAAGATCCAACTAGACTTTCTAGAAATGAACATGGATCTAATTTGAATAAACAAAGTCAATTGAAAGGTTAGTTTTTTTGGAGCCTAGATATGAATTAGAGAACTGGACAGTAGTTCTAAAGAAGTGACCCAAAATGAAGCCCAGAGAGGCAGATAATAGGAAAATTATGAATAAATAGTATAAAAAGCTAGATAACAGCTGAACAGAGGCCTTGCCATAAACTAAATGTATGTGCAGATGTTAAATCATAATCTACAACGTGATGTTATTTGGAGGTGGAGTGTTTGGGAGGTGATTGTAGGTCAGGAGAACAGAGAACTCATGAATGGGAGTAATCCTCTTATAAGAAGAGTCCAAGAGCTCCTTCACCCCTGTCAGGTAAAGCACAATGAAAACATGGCCTTCTGTGAATCATTCACCAAATCATCATCTTGATCTTAAGACTTCCCACCTTGAAAACTATAAAAAATAAATTTCTATTATTCATAAGTCATTCAACGATGTTTTTGTTATGGCCATTCAAACAGACTAAGACCAGGGGTAGGTCTAGATTTTAGGCCATCCTTCTCTAAAATATGGACAACCCGATTTATAGACTGAACTTGCCCACTCAACCCGAGAATTTCCCTTCACTACTCCTTCAGAGCCATGCTTGTGTTAAACTGTAATGATCATTCCAGAATAAAGTACAGACATACTTGGGGGAAAAGGAAGCTTGAAGAGAAACAATAAATGCTTGCCTTTCACAACTGGAATATAATATGAATGTGATGCAAAAATCTATTGCACTCATGCTAAAGGTAACGATTTGACATTTTATGTCTTTTTTTATTTCCTGAGCGTTTTCACTATTGAAATTCTCCCTGCACTCTGAAAAAAGATCTGTCTCTGACTCAAGCTACAAATCTACCTACACTTTCATGGCCTTTAGCTATTCTAGTTTGGGGTTTGCAAGCTCATAGTGCAAGGGGTGTAGAGATGCTTCTTCCTAGGACCTAAACAGGGTTAATATGAATAGCAGTTGTTGACAGCCTGGGCTCAGACTGTGCCAACACCTAACACCAGGTTGTAAATGGTTGAGGAATTGTGTCAGAGTGTGTGTGTGTGCTCACACACGTGTGCACTCGCACGCGTGTGCACCCGCATGATGTCAGATGTGGGGTTGGATGGCAGTGCACTGAATCAATTTGATGTGTGAACCAAGCAGGAAAAGAAAAAGAAAATAGGAAAATCAAGACAAACATCAAAACAACCATCTATTTTCAGGTTATTTTTGTAAATCATGCAATTGTCTTTCTTGTGCTCTGTCTGGGCATTTCTCCTCTCCCTGACTCCTGATGAAACAGTAAAGCCTTGGTGAAGGAGTCCAGTGAAAATTGGGATCTGTGGTCCCCATTAGCTACACAGCAGTGACTCTTGTCACTACAAATAAAAAACATCGATGGCACCTAAACAATTGAATTGACTCTTCAGGAATTAAAAGGAATGATGTCAAGATAGAAGGGGAAAAATCAATGAATGTGTAAATCCAGTTTTAACTGTGTTGTCTTCCTCTGAAGTGCTAGGGGGATGCTGAGGAATAGGGTTGGACCGCCTCTCAACTTTCCTCTCCTGACTCCCATATCCTGTCCCCCATATCCAGTCCCTAAGTGCCAAATTCAGCCCTGGAGTGTGACTCCCCCTTACAGTCACAGAAGCGACAGCCCCTGGGAGAACTAAATTCCAGTGTGACCTCCTAGGACACCCAGTTAAGACCAGGTAAGGACCATCTTGGGCTGCAACCACCTGTGCTCCCGCTCTCCCTCTCTCTCAATGACCAGCCAGCCTTTCAAGAAGACAAGTTATAGACTGTGCCCAGGGAAGCCTGAGAAATCAGGGAGAAGAAACGACCAAGATCATCAGCTCAATTTTATTACCCAAAAGGCAAAATCTTAAATATTTGTTCTGATTCTTGAGAACAGTCCTCTCCATGGTCACAAGCTTGTCTTCTTAATGCAGCAGTTCTTAACCCAGGGGAGTATTCTGCTTGTGGGGGGACAGTGAGCAATGCCAGACAAATTTTTATTGTGACAACTGGAATGGAGATGGGCTGCTGCCAGCATCTAATAGGCGGAGGCCGGAGATGCTGCTAAATATCCCGCAGTGTCGGGGCCAGCACACCTCTTTCCCAAGAAAGAATTAGCTGACCCAATGTCAATAGCACTGAGATTCCAACTCCTGCTGTAAGTATTCTGTGGGTCCAAAAGTTTTGTCAGTGGGTCTCATTTACCATATGTACTAGTTTCATAGGGCGGCAATAACAGAGTACCACAAACTATGTAGCTTAAAACAACAGTTTATTCTCACACTGTTCTAGAGGCTAGAAGCCCCAAACCAAGGCATTATCCGGGACCATGCTCCCTCCAGAGACTCAAGGGAGGATTCTTTTTCGTGTCTTCCCACTTCTCATGACCGCAGGATTTCCTTGACCGGTGGCAGCATAACACAGTCTCTCCCTCCATCTCATTGTGGTCTCCCTATGTCTCTCTGTGCCCTTTCCTCTCATAAGGACCCCAGTCACTCAAAATCCAGAATGCTTTCATCTCCAGACCCTTAGCTTACTACATCTTTAACAATCCTTTTTACAAATAAGGTCACATTCTGAGGTTCTGGGTAGACATGAATTTTTGAGAAATACTATTTAACTCAATACACCCTAGAAAGAAGTGGTGTTTTAGGTGTCAATAGGGGTACTTGGTATTTTAGGAAACAAAAAGGTTTAAGTGGGCATGCCCTGGTGGCCTAGCAGTCTGGTACACCCAAAAGCAGTCCCATGGGTCCCAAGGTCCCATGTTCAAGACCCGGGTCCAGGAAAACAGCTAAATAAAAATAGAGTGCTTCTTCCTCTCCTTGACTGCTTGCCTGTTTGCCTTCATTCCTGCCTGCAACTTTCCATTAAAAAACAAAGAGAAAAAGAAATGCAATTGGTGATGCTACTTTAATTTTAAAAAAAGACAAACTTCCTTAAAAGAAAAAAAGGTATAAGTGCCCACCCTCACCTCCTAAATACAGGTCATAGTTGCAAAAAATGAAAATAAAGCAAGCAAATCTAACAATACTCATACCTTTGTTACCAGTTAGATTTCATAAACGTAGGCCCATCTTCTGGGTATTCCTCTTGTTCAAAGCCTTTTCTTCTCCATAGAATAACACAGAAAAATAAAACTCCATTGGAACAGCAGGGCCTGTATGGAATCTGTGGTTTTAGTGGCAGTTTTAAAGTCTGACACAAATTCTTTGACACTCCTTCCATTGAAAGATAGAGTCTGTCCTTGTCTTAGTCAGTTGAGGTTTCTATGACATAATATAGACAAGGTGGCTTGTAAACAACAGAAATTTTTAATAGTTTTGGAGACTGAGAAGACAATCTCAAGACATCTACAAATTCACTGGTGAGGATTCACTACTTGGTTCCTAGATGGTTGTCTTTTCAATATATACTTACATAGCAGAAGGAGTAAGGAAGAGCTCAAGAATTTCTTTCATAAAGGTATTAATCTCAGTCATAAGGACTCCCTCCCCTCATGACTCTCACCTCCCAAAGGCCCCACTTCCTAATAGCAACACATTGGAGATTAGGTTTCAGTATATGAATTTGGGGGGACACAAGCATTCAGTCTGTATTAGTCACCTTCCCTTGAATGTCATTGATCGTGTGTCTGCTTTATCCAAAACTTAGAGTGAAAAGCTAAGTCCTGGCATGATAGCTTGTTCAGCACTGAGTCTATATCCCTCTCTCCTACTCTGTGCTATCTTGCCTTAGAGCACAGCATTTGCTCTTTGAGCAAATGAAATTATTTGGCGATTTGTTTTCCTAAGAAAATGAAATTAGGGCACTGTTGAAAGGGAACAGCATCTCTGGAAGAATTAATCGAATCTAAACTTCTCTGGGCATGTTTTGTTCCAAGATGGCACAAACAATGTTCATTTGATCCCCTGGTATGGATGTTTTCTTTCAAGCTCACAGTAAATTTTACTGACAATAAGAGACCTTACAAGAAGTGGGATCTTATTTTCCAAGTCTAGCCCTTGGGTTTTCTCTTATCTCCTCTCAAAGGTGTTTGTCCAAGAAGAAACTAAAGGTAACTTGTTTACCTTATTGTAAAGTCAAAAGTTGAATAAGTAACTTTATATTAATTTTTAAACAATCCTTTGGACATCCAATTTCTGGTCCAACATGTAAGGAACCTGTCTTCATCAATCCAGCAATACAAGTAAAGAGCTGAGAGCTGTAAAGTAAAGAGCTGTTGTTTAAAACAGTTGCTGAGAGAGGATGTTGCGGTCTCTAATTGTAGATTTCTCTCCTTTCTATTGTTAATTTTTACTTTCCATAGTTCACAGTCCTGCTGTTTGGTGAATACACATTGAGTATTGCTAGATTTTTTTCTTGTTGAAGTGATGCTTTTTTTTTTATAGTATAATGTCCTTCTTTGTCTTTAGTAATTTTCTTTGCTCTGCCATCTACTTTATCTAATATTAATATAGCCATGACTTTTCTTTTGATTAATGTTTATATGATCTATCCTTTTTTCTTTTACTGTTTTAATCACTTTTAGGCATATAGTTCAGTGGCATTAAATACATTCATATTGTTATACAACTATTAACACTATCCATATCCAGAACTTTTTTCTCTTCCAGAAATTTTAAGCTCTATACACAGTAAACCATAACTTGCCATTTTCCTCTCCTCATACAGTCTATGTTTTTTTGTGACTGGCTTATTTCACTTCACATAATATCTTCAAGGTCAATCCATGTCATAGCATGTGTCAGAATTTCTTTCCTTTTTCAGGCCGAATAATATTTTCACGGTATGTATATATTAGATTTTATTTATCCTTTCATCCATTGATAGATACTTGTGATGTTTCTATGTTTTGACTCTTGTGAATAATGCTGCTATAAATATGAATGTGCAAATACTATTCAATTAGTATTCAAGTAGTATCTTCACTTCTTTTAGATATATATCCAGAAGTGAAATTACTAGTTTATGTAATAATTCTTTTAATACTTTTGAGGAATTGCTGTAATGTTTTCCATAATAGCTACACCATTTTACATTTCTGTGAGCAATACACGTGTTGCAATTTCTCAACCTCAAGAGTGCTTATTTTCTGTTTGTTTTATTTTTTAATAATAGTCAAACTAATGAATGTAAAGTCGTTCTATCTTTTTTACTTTTAACTTGCATTTATCATTATAGTTGAAGTGAGTTTCTTATAGACAATAATATAGTTGGGTCATGTTTTTTATCCACTCAGCCACTCTCTGTCTTTTAGTCAGTGTTTTTAGACCATTTATACTTAACTATTAATAATCTATCATTTTGTTTTCTGTTTTAAATTTCTCTTTTTCTTTTGCCGACCCTCCAGTGGATTACCTGAACATTTTGTAAAATTCCACTTAGATTTATCTATAGCTTTTAATCTCTCTATGGAACTTTAGTGGTTGCTCTAGGTGTTCATTATATTTACATATTTTATCAGTCTTTAGTGTTATTTTTGCCAGTCTTATTAAAGTATAGAACACTTTTATCCCTTTATACCCTATTACCCTCATCTGCTTATAACTGCCTTAAATATTTCCTCTACATACATTTAGAATCACAGTAGATAATGTTGTAATTTTTGCTTCAACCATCAAACATAATCTAGAAGAGTCAAGAGGAGAGGTAAAGCCCTTACTTTTGCTTAGTGTGTTCTTTCTTCCTTTCTGATATTCTAAAATTTCTTCCTTTTTCCCCATTTCTGTTTAGAACTTTTTCTTTAGACATTTTCATTCTTTTAGGATAGGTATGCTTGCCACAAATTCTGTTAGATTTTTTTCCTGCATCTCAGGATATTTCGATATCCCCTTCATTTTTTCACTGGCTTTCAGCATTTTAAAATTGTGCTTATTCCTTCTGGCCTGAATAGTTTCTAATGAGAAATCCACTGTCATTTGAATCAGTTTTTTTCTATAGGTATGATGGGGTTTTTTCTGACTCGTTTCAATGTTTTTTATCTGTCTTTAGTTTTTTAAATTTATTATGTGTCTTGATATGAATTTACATGAGTGCATTCAATTTGCCTTTCACTCTACCTCTAGAATCTATGGTTTTATATTTCTTGCTAAATTTGTAAAGTTGATTGTTTCTTCAAATATTTTTCACTGCTCCCCTGTTTCTGTCTGATTTGTGTCACTTAGTTCCACAGACACCTCTGTTTGTTTTCTGTTTGTTTCAGTTTATTTTCACTCTTATCTAGAGGGTACTCGCTATTGTTCTGTCTTCCAAATCACACTGTTTCATCTGTTGCCTCTGATTCTGCTATTGATCCCATCCACTGAGGATTTTTTGAAATTTCATTTTTTATATTGTCTTTTGCATGGCTAATATTTTCTATTTCTTTGCTTTCCATATTTTCATTTGTTTCAAAGGTTCTTATAATGACTTGTTCAAACATTTTTATCAAGATTACATTCCCTATTATCAGTTCCAACATTCTGTTATTTCAATATTGACATCTATCAATTATCTTTTTGCAAATTCAGTTTTAGATCTTCTTGAACTTTAGTATGATGGGTGATTTCCAATTGAAACCTGTACATTTTTAAGTAATTTTTTCTCCTATATTCTTTTTTTTGGACACTGCGCAGGCAGAGGAAGGGAGGCTCATGCTGCTTCATTATTGCCACGTGGAGGTAAATTTCCAGGTTCTCCTCTTAACCTCCAATGATACGAAGAAGGGCGGGCGGTTGGTGATGGAGCTCTTCGTTATTCTTGGCTGAGAGTTCTGGCTCCCAGTATGGTCTACACTGATACCACTGTGGGGATGGCCTTGTTACCACTGAGCAGTGGTAAAATCCTGACTCTCCATTAGGTCTCTTGTGACACTACCCTCGCCAGGGATGAGGGGAGGGTTGGGGGAAAGATACGTCATTATCTTGGGGAAGGGTAGAAGTTCAGTTCCCTGTATGATTTCCATTAACACTGGAAGGAAATAGGCATAAAAGTCTTGGCTCCATACACGACCTTTTCCGATACCACTTTGGAATGTTGGGGCTCCACAGTATAGCCTCGTGAAGGTAAAAGTCCAGACTCCTGACCTGGCCTTTGCTAGTAAAGGTAGAGGAGAGAGCCACAGGGTTTTTTGTTTGTTTTTGGTATCTGGCTGGGGTTGAGATGTTATTTATTGTCTACAGTGTTCTGTCTTATTAAAAGACGTATTTTCTGGTTTTTTGAGAGAACAGTCTTTTGTGTGAGGGGCACAAGAGCCCCTCACTAGAATCCTAAATACAGGATAAGGATAAAAGTTGCTCCCTGAGCCTTCCTTCCTCTTTTGAGATCTGTGCTTATTGCTATTTCCAGCTTGTTCAGCTCCAACTATTGGGTATATGAGGCAAAAAAGAAACCCAGAGAACTCATCACTGTGTCATTCCTTGGGTCGGAAGTTCCCTAACCAGTCCGCCTTCTTTTCTCCATCTTTCACAGTCTTCTTATGTTTGCTCTCTCTATAATGTCTCATGGTTTTCAATGGTAGTTAGAGGAGAAATAGGGAAATATATATCTACTCCATTTCCCCAGAAGTAGGAGTCTGGGAAAATGGTTTTTAGCAGTGGATTTTTAAAAATGAAGCTCATATCAAGAACAACATCATTTTGTTTAGTCAGATGCAATAAAGACTAGATACTTTATATAGACAAAGGCATAAGGATGAGCATCAGCATCTACCACCCATTCCTGAGATACATTAATAGTAAATGAGAAAAGTATTCCCCTGTGATCAAAAATACCTGGAAAGGCTCCACTTTATGTCCCTCTCTTTGGGATTTGTGATGCAATTCGTAAAGTCTTTGAGAATTGCAGTTAAGATTGCACTTAATTTTTCAATCTTAAATTAATTTGAGCATGAAACATGTTTTCCAAGAATATCTAATATCCTGTGGTAATATAGCTAATAATATCCACTGGGAAATACTAATCCACATACATAATCCAGGGAGTTGTCTCAGGACCCCGTCTCGCTATAAGGGAGGGAAGTGGCATTGTACTGTGTGACACTCTCTCTGATGGAACACCCATAGTAGAATGGTGGGGGAAACATAGTAATCCTTTGCTTTTCCCCAACTCTGGTAACCTCTGTACTTTTACTTTCTTTTGTTTACTTATTAATTTGCTTTTATCACAACACTACCTCTACAAAGTAAGAGGAGAAAGTATAAATATTCCTATTTTCAGGTGATAAACTGAGGACCAAGGAAACCACAGTATGTTCCTTAAAGAGTCAGATCTAAATCTGTAGCATTTGGACTATAAAGGGCCTTCGTAATTACTGAGTCCCTGCAGATCCCAGCTGAGGACCTATCCTGCCAGACAGGGCTGCAGTCTGATGTGTTGAGCCTGGGCCACCCCCCTGAGATCTGGTGCCCTGAATCCTAGCTAGTCCCCTACCCCCACACACCCCCACCTCAGGCCTCCCTGGAGGAAGTACACCTATGTGTGGGGGGAGAGTTTCTAGAACATTGCTTCCTGCTCATGACCCCACACAGGGCTCTGCCAGGATGACCTTCCTGCTTTCCAGAAACCTTTGTTTCATGGAAAATAAGTTCTGTTTTCCAGAATAAAACTTCTGGGGGAGGGGAGGGGAAACTAGAATCCTAAATACAGGATGAGGATAAAAGTTGCTCCCTGAGCCTTATTTCCTCTTAAGCCACCACAGCCCACTGTGCAGTGCAAAAAAGGAAGTAGCTGGAACTTCAGAAAGTAGACTTAGAAGAAATGTTCCCAGTAAACATAACATCCAAGCAGCATGACCCCTGCTCCCAGAACAACACAATAGTGACTTGTCTGCCACGTTGTCTTCAGGGAATCAGGAGGAGGAAATGACCACTCTTAGTCTGAAGAAGGTTCAGCATGAAAGCAAAATCACCAAATAAAACGGGGCACTGGATGATGCTGTAAAAACTAAACATTTGTTTAGTTTTAGAGGAAAGAGCTCCTCTTTGGAAAACTGGATATTTCTCATTCTCTGTAGTATTATCACAGCACCCCTTTTCTCTGCAAATGATCAGAGAAGAGGGCAATTATTTACTAGAGGAACAGATGAGAGAAAACAAAAGATTTTGTGGTTAACATCACTTGTCTGTCTGACTGGTCTTGCTATAAAATGGAATTTGCTTTTGTCTCCAATTAGTTCTTCCTTCCTACTGAGTAATTCTTCTTGCTACTAAGAACATTAACTGAGGCATTACAATTTAAGCAGTTCTGATCAGGCCTCGCTGCTATAGTGGCTATAAGAGTACTTTACTTTAAACCATTGATGGCCTTGTAATCCAGCTGTAATCTGTAAGGAGAAAAATAGGGTCAGTTTACTCTTTGGATTGGATGCTTTTTTCCAACTTAATCAGACAGGCTCAAGAAATCAGATGCAAAGGCAGATTTATTTGGGAGGGAGATTAGAAAAAACTGGAGTATGTTCCGGTGCTTGGCCCGAGAGGATCCTGGAGAACTCACTGTGGTCAGATGGGGCCAGCCTGAGAGCCCCAGGCATCTGAGGCTGCTTGAGACCGGAAGGAACACAGCAGAGCCTGGCTCCCAGCTGCACCGCAGAGGGCCCTGTTGTGACTGTCCTGTGATTGTGACTGTCCTGTGAGTGCTGCTGAGAGAACAAGAGGCAACAGGGACAATCAGGACAAACAAGTTCCCCCTCAGGTCTGTCATCACCATCTTGCTGTGTGGTCTGGGACAATTGCTTCAGCTCCAAGAAAATTTTCTCCTTGGATTGGGTCATCTCTGAGGTCACTGTTAGCACTAACATTCCATGATTTTTAGAAACTATTTTGGGGTAGCTTTTATTTTCTCCCCTTCACCCTCAGTTGCCTTTCTTATTTTTTTAAAAAGAAAAGCAAAGGCAGGAATGAAGTGAGCCGAAACAGGCATGAAGAGAGAGGAGGAAGAAGCACTTATTTTATTTAGTTGTTCATCTTGGCTGTTCCTCCCTGGCCCTGGTCATAAACTTTGATCCTTGGGATATGTGTGGACTGCGGCAGCCACCGCTACTCTACCAGGATGAACCCTGAGTTACATTTTTATTACGTATTCACTTCAACTAATTACAGAAGTGTGTAAATGAAAATGTGAAAGAACCCCACCACCACCATCTCACTGGACCTACTTCCCTCAGGTCATTGCCACGGGAACTTCATTTCAAGACAATTGAGCAGAGAATTTAAGACATAAGGTTCCAGAACTCCATGGCTGATTCAAATCCATGATCTGTTCCTTCCCAGCTCTGGGACCTTGAACATAGCTGTCCTCTCCCTCATCTGTAAACTAGGAAAATAATAATGCGTGTGTTACTATGAATGAATAATTATAAACACAACAGTATTGGTATGTTGTGTTCATACCTTTAACTGCTTTTATGCAGCTTATCTCCACTTACAATAAGGAACAATAAATAGAGTGCAACTAGGGGCTCACTGCAAGGAATTTACAGCCTAAAGTCAACCCAGGCACGTGTCAGACCCACCGTGTATCTGTTCCATACCCCGTAGTGGATGTTTTACAGAGAAGGAAATGCCAGATAGAGCAGAGCAGATAAAGAACGGGCACATCACATACTGTGACATCACAGTACACAATCCCTTCAAAAGGAACCTGGACAATCCATTTATAAAGAAGCATCTGAAAATGGCATGTAGGAAAAGTGGCCAAAAAAAGGAAAAAATTAATTCATTTCCTATTATCACAGACATTGTCTGGCATTGAATACTCCACAGAGGGGAAATGAAGATGCTTATGATGTAGAGAGCAAAGAAAATGCCTCCTGTCATTTGAACTCTTACCTTCCCTGAATTATGTATTGCCTTCTTAAAAAACGAACTGAAAACATATTCAGGCTCCCAGTAGACTCTGGTGTGAAAGCTTCCTACCTGACTTTTCCAGCTCATTGTCACAACTGATTCAGTTATCTGTGACCTCAGGCTTCTCATTTCCCACCTCAGAAAGGTCCCACTGAGACTTGGCTTCCTACCCTTGAGTGCCAGCTGCCCCTTCTTCTGATTGCTTAAGAATTATACATGTAGGACATAAGGAGCTGGCAGGAAAAGCATGAACTTTGGAATCAGGACCTGGCTCAACTTCCCTAGATCTCAGTGTCCTCATCTCTAATATGGGGTAATAATAGTGTCACCTTCACGGGCTTGCACAAAGACTGAGAGAATAATGTAGATAAAATGCCTAATAACATGCCTGGCATATAGATGATATTCAGTGTGTCCCCTTGTTACTTCCTATTGCAATTATATGTTTGTCAGCTTATCTGCCCTACTAAGCTGTGGGCCCAAGGGTGAAACTATGTCTTATCCATCTCTAATTTTCTGTGCCTTCATACTCTAGAACAGTAATAGTAGGTGTCCTGGGTATAGGTTATCTATCACACACAATCATGATGCCTAGCCAATCGGACTTCAAACCATCATTTGTCTTATGATTCAGCAAGTTGGTTGTTTAAGTCAGACTCTGTTGGGTGCTTCTGGTCTGGGCTGGGTTCAGCTGTAGGCCATATAGGCTCTGATCGGAGAACAAGCGAGGGTAACGGCCATGTGTCTCTCATCAATCAGCAATTGAACCTGGGCCTGGGCAGCTCAGGGTCTTAGAACGGAAGGTCTCTTAAGGAATAGATTTGAAACTGGATCACTTTCCACTTGTGCCACATCCTGTTGGTCAGAGAAAGTCACAAAGCTAGTTCAGATTTAAAGAATAGCAAAATAAGCTCCATCATTCCATATTTTGGGGGAGAAAGTCATGGGCTTTTGCTTGTTTCTTGTTTTTAATCATATAGTCAGATAGTTGGATCTTGTCTTTTTTTTTTTTTTTTTTTTGAGGTAACCGATTTACAGAATAATATGTTTAGATGCACAGTTTCATCATATATATAACACACATGCCCAATACCAAATTATAATGCCCCTCAACACTGTCCATTGGACCCCACCACTACGTGCTCCCATGACCCACCCCTTCCTCTCTGACAACCTGTTCTATTGTCAGTGTCCAAGGGTTGGTTTTTGTTTTTTGCCTTGTTTTTTATATTCTACCATGAGAGAGATCAGATGATCCAGTATTTACCTTTCTCCTTCTGATTCATATAACATAGCACAATACCCTCAAGTTCCATCCATGCTGTCACACATGGAGGATTTTTTTTAGGGGTGTATAGTATTTCATAAACCATGTATTTTTAATCCATTCATCTGTTGATGGGCACTCAGGTTGTTTCCAATTCTTGGCTATTGTAAATAATGCTGCAGTAAACATGGAGGTGCATATATCGCTTTAAATTAGTGTTTTGTGGTTGTTGGGTATTTTTTGTAAATACCCAGAAGTGGAATGATGGGTTCATATGGAATTTCCATTCTCAATTTTTTTAGGAATCTCCATATTGCTTTCCACATTGGTTGCACCAATTTACACTCCCATCAACAATGTAAAAGGATTCCCTTTTCTCCACATCCTCGCCAACATTTGTTATTTCTAGTCATTTAGATAATAGCTATCCTCAAAGGTATAAGATGTCTCATTGTTGTTTTGATTTGCTTTCCCCTAATAACCAGCAAGAAGGAACTTCTTTTCACGTTCCTGTTGGTCATCTATATGTCTTCTTTGGAGAAATGTTTATACATATTCTCTGCTCATTTTTTAAGTCGGTTTTTTTTCTGTTGTTGAGCTTTTCTTTATGTATTTTGGATATTATACCTTCATCAAATGTATATGTGTAGGTGTCCCCCATTTAGTAGGATGCCTTTTCATTTTGGTGATAATGTCTTTTTGCTGTGAAGAAGTTTATATTTTGATGTAGTCCCATTTTTGTTTCTGTTTCCCTTGATGCTGGAGCTGAGTCCCTAAAAACTGCTCTGAGGCTAATGTCATGGAATGTATTGCCTGTGTTTTCGTCTACATATTTTATGGTTTCTGGTCTGACATCCAAGGGTCTAATCTATTTAGAATTAATTTTTGTGTTAGAAAATGGTCTCAATTCATTCTTTTACTTGTAACTGTCCAATTCTCCACACAACATTTGTTGAAAAGACTTTTCTTTTGCCATCATATGCTCTTGGTTCCTTTGTTATAAATTAACTAACCATAAATGTGTGATTTTATTTCTAGTGATTCAGTTCTATTCAATCAATCTGTATATCTGTTTTTTATTTAATACCATACAGTCTTGATAACTATCACTTTGTAGTATAGTTCAAAATGTGGTAGTGTGATAACTCCATTTTGTTTTTGCTTTTTTTTTCTTCTCATGATTGCTTTCCTCTTCAAGGTTTTTGTGATTCCACACAAATGTAAAAGTTTTTGTTGTATTTCCTTGAAAAATGTCAGTGGAACTTTGATGGGAATTGCATTAAACCTGTATATTGCTTTGGAGAAGATGGCCTAAAGTCTTGTTTTTAAGGGCATGGATTCACAGAGGAGCAGGGAAATATCACCATTTTAAAGATTTACCACACCCAATATTTGGAATGAAAGGGATTAATTAGGGTGAGAAACATAAACTACAGGGCAATTAGAAGAAAGCCCAATTTATTATATTCTAATAGCCATGGACAAGGGCACTTGAACTTTAGGTTGCTCAATACAATAAGATGAAAATTGACCTCTCAAGCCGTTAAGTCGTTGAGTGTTCTCTAAGGTACAGTATGTAGAATATGTGCCAATTGGGGGATAAATCAAGACACTCCTCTCGGTGTCGGGGGAAGGCAGATGGGCCTGGATTTATCGAGGACACTCAGCCTCCTGACAGCAGTATAATTACAGACTCCAGAGTCATTAATCAGAAATCGCTGACGACCAAGGGAGTCTATAAACCTCTAACTTTCTGTTCCCAAATTGATTCAACTTAAAAACAGTTATTTAAATTCCACATACTTGAGCATTTAACTTAGGAGAAAGAAGAAAAACATCAAAAAGAGAAGTTTGTGGGTTTGGTTAATCTTTTTTTTTTTTTTTTTTTTAAAGGAAAGATGTAGGCTATAGTGAAGGGGAGCCGAGGCACACAGGAAGAGAGAGAAGCAGCACTTTATTTTATTTCGTTGTTCATCTTGGGTGTTATCCCGGCCCCAGGATGTGAGCCCAGGTCCTTGGGATGTATGTGGACCATGCTAGTAGAGATAGCGAATGTACCCACTGCTTCACCAGGGTGCGCCTTTTGTTAATTTTTACTTTCTTTTATTGTCCTTGCTTTTAATTAATGTGCCTTCTGTTTTATACACACATACCCTCTATCAGACTCTCACCAACACCAAATAAAATAGTTTAGGGTCATCCCTATTCTACTTACTCCAGGAAGTCTGACACCCCTAACTCCAAAATATCTGTGAATTTCCAGGACACGTGCTCACATTTTTCTGGTCAGTTCTTGGTCCAGCTCCTTCATCCTTTTCACCCCAATTTCTGCAATGCCCACTTCTCTCAAGATATTCTGACACAGCGCAAGACCTCTTTTCCCCATTCTTTTCCTCAAAAGTCTTTGCACACAGCCAAATGTTAGTGGATTTTATGGATGGTTTTTGGCACTGAGTAGTAATAGCACAAAGCTGGAAGTAAAGCCACAGATGGACATCACTAGTCCGAGGTGGGGTTGCTTCAGTTCACAAGTGGGCTTTCTGTTTCTGTCTTCCATGTGCTCCAGCCGGGCACCATGCTACTATTCCCCACTCTCCTAAGAGCTCCTTCTAGAACACTGCCATCTGCTAGTCTGATCTTCTAACCCCTCACCGGATGACACAACATGTCATCATTTCTTGATTTCCAAGAACTATTTAGCTTACTTTTGTTTCATCCTTCCCCATCCAGCATAGGCCCAGGGACCTCACTTCTCAGTACTAGGGAGGCTTCAGTAGCTGTTTTCCAAACACAAGTGCAATTCTCCCACAATGAACAATTCTTCTTCCTAGATCAACAAAGAAAATTGCACTTAACTTCGAAAATAGTTAAGTACTTTCTTTCATTTTCTTTATTCTGTCATTTGATTTGAAAGCTCACAGAGCTGTATCTTCCCTCCACAGCTGGCACCCCCACCAGAAAGATCATCCTTCCTTTTAAGGGATTATATCAAGAAGACACATATAATCAAACATTTTATTTGGAAGAAGTAATCCACTAAACTAGTTCTTAAATTTTAGTTTAGTTTATGAAAATTCTCTGGTGAATATCTTAAAAATACAGCTTTCCTGGTGTATCCCATTAGGGTTTGATTCTGAAGATCTGTAGTAGAACCTAGGAATCTGATTTTTTAAGTATCCCACCTCCACTGTTTTCCCAGATGATTCTGATGTAAGGGATCAGCTGACCATACTTTAAGATCCTCTGTTTTTCCCTCTTTTACTCTGGGGAGGAAAGTGGGAATGCCATAGATCCAATTACCATTTGTCTTAGTTTCTGGTGACTGCTATACATTAGCACAAATATGGTGGCTTAAAACAACAGAAATTTGCAGCATTATTCACAACAGTCAAGAGGTGGAAACAACCTGTGTCTATTGATAGATGAATGGATACATAAGATATTTACTTATATAACCAAACGAATGATTTATATGAATATTATTCAGCCTTTAAAAGGAGGGGAATTCTGATATGTGTTATGACATGGATGAACCCTGAAGATAATATAACAGGTAAAATAAGCCAGACACTTAAGAAAAAAATACTGTAATATTCTCCTTATATGATGTACCTAGTATGGTCAGATTCATAGAGGCAGTAAGCAGAAGGTTGTTTGCCAAAAGCTAGGGGAAACAGGAAGAAGGAATTTTTATTTAACTGGTATAGAGCTACATTTCAAGATGATGAAAAGGTCTGGAGATGGATAGTAGTAATGAAAATGCGAACGTACTAATGTGACAGAAATGTACACTTAGAAGTGTATAAAATAATATAGTTTATATTATTTATGTTCTAGCAGAATTTAAAAAGCTTGAAAAATCCATGTATTTATTATTCTATAATAATGGAGGTCAGATATTGAAAATCAGTGTTAGTAGGCTGTACTCAAAGTTTTGGCAGGTCCGCATTATCGCCAGAGGTTCTACAGGAGGATCCTTGATTCTTCCAGCTTCTGAAGGCTGCTAGCGTTCTTGACTTGTGGCCACATCACCTCAATGTCTGTCTTCCTTCATATTACCTTCTTCTCTCTCTTATGAGCACATGTGATTATATTTCTGGCCAACTGGGATAATCGCCCCATCTCCATATCCTTAACTTAATCACATCTATAGTCTCTTTTTTTTTTTTTGGCCATACAAGGTGACATTTACAGGTGTCAGGGATTAGTATGTGTATATCTTTAAGGGCCGTTATTTAGCGTATCACATCGTATGTCAAGGTTCTAGGAAAGGGGGCCAGAAAGGGGGAAAAGATGAAGGGGGTCAGGACTGGGGTCTTGGCTATACGAAGAACAGATCCAGGGCAACGATGGGCATCTTATCTTGCCTTGCTAAGGGCAACAGTATGTAACTTTTTGTGTCAGGGTACTGTCCCATCCTTGAAAGGTATACACATTTTCAGCTGGGTTACAGTCAGATGTTGAGGCCACTGCTCAGGTCCCAGATCCTCCATGGCTGACCTAGTGGGTACCCAGGCACTTCTAGTATCTAATACTCTGGGACTGAAAGGGAAGTGGAGAATGTTGACAATCCCCCAATTTCCCTTTGACAAGTGAGAGCACCTCAGACCTGAAGAAATAACTAAGAGGCAAATTTGGCTCCTACTATGTGCCGATTACAGGGTCAAGTTTTCTCTTTACATAATCTCTTCTAATCTCCACCTCAGTCCTAGGAGGAGAATATATTAGCTGTCCTTTATAGAAGAGGCTTCCGCAGCTCAGAGAAGTGAATCCATTTGCTCAGTTACACACATCCATCTTCTGAGTCCCCTCAAAGTAAAGGGCTCCATTTATTTCTGCTCAAATTTTGAGTATTTTTCTTCTGTCGATTTTTGGCTGTAATTGTTCTTTTCCTAATTATTTTAAATGTAGAGTTAGGTTTTTTATTTGAGATTTTTCATGTTTCTTGAGGTGGGCCAGCCTGGATTTCAATGAACTTTCCTCTTAGTATTGCTGTTGCTGTATCCCATAGATTCTGGTAACTCTTGCCTTCATTCTCATTTGTCTCTAAGTAATTTTTAAGTTCCTCTTTGATTTCTTCTTTGACTCAAGAGTCATTCAGAAGCATATTGCTTAGTGTCTAATTAATTTGGGGTCATTCAGCTTTCCTTTTGTGGTCGATTTCTAGTTTTGTCATTGTGGTCAGAGAAGATGCTTGGTAAAATTTCAAACTTAGTAAATTTGTTGACTCATGTTTTGTGTCCCAACATATGATCTATCCTTGAGAATGTTCCATATACACTTGAGAAGAAAATAAAATCTGTAGTTTCTGGGTGAAGTATTTGGTATATGTTTATTAGACCTGTCTGTTGCAGATGGTCATTTAAAGCAGCTGTTTCCCTGTTAATTTTCTGCTTGGTTGATCTGACCATTGTTGTAGTGGAGTTGAAGTCTCTTACTGTTATTGTGTTGCTGTTGATGTCTCTCATCAGTTCTAATAATCCTTGTTTAATATATTTTGATACTTCTTCATTTGGTACATATATGTTAATAAGCATCGGGTCTTCTGGCTGGATTGACCCTTTAATCATTACATAATGTCCATTTCTGTCTTTTGTTATGATTTGTAGTTGAAGTCTATTTTACCAATATAAGTATACGTTTTCCTATATTTTTGGTTGCTATATGACTATAGAATTGTCTTCTAGTCATTGACTTTGAGTCTATGTTTATCTTTTGAAAGAAGGTGTGTTTCCTGAATGCAGCAAAAGGTTGGATTATGCTTTTTAACCCATTCAGCCACTCTGTGTAGTTTGGTGAGTTGAATCCATTAACAATTAGGGGTGATTATTGACATATAATTGTTTATTGCCATTTTGTAATTTGTCTTCTGGGTGTTGTTACAGACATTGCCTTTGTTCTTCTCTTTTTCTTCTTAGGTGGAATGGGTTTAGTTATGTTTTAATTGGTTTCCCGTTTTTTTCTTCTTTGCTTTTTCCCTGGAGATGTGTTTTCAAGTTACCCTAAGTTTAGCATTATAAATTCTATGTTTATTTCCTATTTTTATTTGAAAGCAGATTAGTATTGCACTCATTCTAACTATTCAAATTTTTATTCTCCTTTCTTCCTCCTTTCTTCCTTTTTTATTTTGCTATCTTACTATTTTTAAGTGGGGATTTCTTTATACTTCCTTTAGTTGTTTTGTAAGCTGGTTTTGTGGTGAAGAATTCCTTTAACTTATGCTTATCGGCAAAACTTTTTTCTTTCCTTCAGTTCTAAATGATAATTTTACATGGTATAGTATCCTAGGTTGAAAATCCTTTTCTTTCATTACTTTGAATATATGATGCCATTCCTTTCTGGCCTGTGGTGTTTCAATTGTGAAATCCACTGACAATCTTATGGCGACTCCTTTGTATGTGACTAGATCTTCCCTAGCTGCTTTTAAGATTCTTTATCTTGTATTTTTGACATTTTATGACAATGTCATAAGAAACAGACAATATATGTCTGTTTGGATTTCTTTTGTTTGGAACTTTTTGAGTTTTCTGAGTCTGGAGGCTTAAATAATTCCTCAGGTTAAGGAAGTTGTCAGCTATTATGTTTTCAAGTACAGTTTCTGCCTCCTTTTCTCTTTCTTCTTCTGGGTCCCATAGTGTATGAATATCAGTCCTTTTGATGATATCACTTTGATCGCAAATTTTTTCATTTCTATTAGTTTTTTTCTCTTTGTTTTCTTTAGTGCATTCCTCTGCCCTTCTAGCTCACTGCCACGATTGGAGGCTTCATCCATCCTACTCTTGAGTCCCTCTATCCAGTTCTTTATTTCAGCTATCATACGCTTCATTTCTTTGATATCTTGCTTCATTTCTTCTCTCTTTTTTGTTGTTCTCTGTTGTTCTCTTTTTCTTCCTCTATTTTTTTCTCGATTTCATGTGTATGTTTATCACTATTGCCCTAAATGTATCCTCAGGTAGTTTTCACATTTCTGTTATATTCAGATTTTCCACTGGGTTTTTCATTGGAGCCATCATTTTGTATATGTCTCTGTGTCTTCGTTCTGTTTGTAATTCTGTTTATGTTTCTGTGGGTTAGGTTTCTCAGCAGTGATGACCTATTACTTATACCAAGTAAGCCTGGATCTTGGTTTGAATATTGGAATTTCTTGAGTTTTTATTGTGTCACCATTGGTTGGCTTTATTGAAGTTCTAGGTGGACAGTGTTGAAGCCTGAGAGTTCAGTCTATGGGGTTGGAGTTTGTGTTGGGGATGCCAAGCTTTCCTCTAGTGCTCCAGGTCTAAATGGTAATGACCACCTTGTTGCCGGCCCACAATAAGCAATCAGGCTACAGTGCCACCTCCAGCCATACGGTGTCTCTGTTGCTCACTGTTGAAACTTTCCCATTCTTGGAGACTCTCTTCTTCCTTTAAGCCTGGGTGCAGGATGTCCAGTGAATGGAGCCTGCAGCTCCAGAGCAGTATGGTGGGAAGGGGTCAAGGTGGGAACTTTACCTAGCTGTCTTTCTGTTATGGTGGCGCTCTTTGTAATTTTCCTCAGGGGCTTCCTGCTTGACCACAGGGGCACTGGTCCTCCTTTTGCCCTGTACCAAGTCCCTCTTCCCCAGCTCCATGCCCTCCTCCTGCTGTATGAGCTTTGCCACTTTTGCAACTCTTGGGGGGCCTGGTTCTTCCCAAGGATTCATTGAGGCTGGGAGTCCTGAAGCCATGATGCAGCTCTGAACCCTGACGCCTTCATCTACCCTTGAGGTGGTGGTAATTGTTGCCACTATCTCTGCAGCCTCCAGGCCTGCCCTTCCACTCCATGTATGTCTGATTAATAAGTGGTTTCTACTTCTGTGGGGAGGAGCTCCAACATGCTTCTACTAGGTCTTCATCTTGACTCTTCTCAGTTTTATAGATTAGGAACTTGGATCCAGGCTACTCTCTGAGGCACAGAATTTAAACTAAAGTTTTAAACTGTATGACCTCCCATTGCATTATCATTCCTGCTTGCTTGATGGTAACATGACAAGGCTGGAACCTGGACTGTTACCAGCACTCCTCTCAAATGAGGGTCTGAACCTCCACTGTGGACACGTGTGTGCTTTCAAGATAAACTCACCAGTGTGGATTCTGCAAGGGTGTCCCATGAGGAATGGTTAGGAGGCAAAACTAAAGTCACAGACCAGTACAAACTAATCAAAGGATCTTCAAGAAAGTGAATCAAAGAGAGGGAAGCCATATCAAGCCTTGGATGGCTGGAAGGCCAGGCAGTGGGGTCAGCAAAGTGGCCTTCTAACCCTGCCGGGCTGCAGAAATCAATGGTTAAGTAGTACAGTGGTTCTCGATGCTCTGTTCTTTGAACACTGACTGACCGTCTAAATTGCCGAACTCCACCTAGTTCGGAATCTGCCTTTTTCCATATTAACATGAAGAGGAAACTGACACAAGTTCAATCAGTTTCAAAATCAGCATAAGTGGGTCAATTTTTGTAGGTTCTTTATGGTATTAAACAAATCTCATATAATTAGATCTCCTAACTCCAAGTCCAGGCTTTTCCCAACCAGACCAAGAAGCTTATTGACATGCAGAGCCTGAGTTCATTGAAAAAGCGTTCATTTTTTACTCTCTGTGTCTGTATGCAAAATAAGGAAATTAAAAATTAGCTATTTTTTAAAGTCCATCTGGTTTTACAATAAGCAGCAGGTACTACAGCGGGAATTGGTCAGTCAGCTGTTAGTTCTCAAGCCAACTCACAGATGAGCCTATTATACTGGTTCTCAGTTTCTCTAATTAAAAAAATTAAGAGAGGGAGGATAGATTTACCTAATGAAGTTGATTTTCAGAGAACCTTGACTTATACAAGCAGTTTTCATGGCTTTTAAGTAATAGATTTATAATTTTATATCTTTTTTTAAAAGACCCGGAAGTATATATTCCTAAAACATCAGTATCTTATCCATTACCAAATAATGTCATCTAGCTAATTCAGTGGCACAAAAGATTCAGAACATTTGGAGAAGGAAGTAAAATTCCTTGAAATCAAGACTGGAAACCATACAATCTTATCCGTACTTTAACCAATATTTTCCCCCTACTGCTACACTAATAGAGATATTGGTATCAATGACAAGCTAACATCACATATTCATTAACAAGATTCTATTTGAAAAGCTACAGAACTTTGAGTTACAATGATGTCTCTTACTAATGAGAAGGTAAGAAAGCTCTACTGTAGAATAAAAGCTAAATTCAGACAAAATGAAATCAGCTAATTTGATTTGAAGGCTGCAAAGTAAGAAGAAGCCAGAAAGAGAAATAAAAAGTAGGAAAGACTATGACACAGAGAGATTAAGAGATGGGTCTAAAGAATAGGAAAAATTCATCCTCTTAACATGGTGCCCTCCTGCAGCACAGAGAACATCACCTGTCTCTGCTAATGTTCTGTTAGAACCTGAGATCACAATCCAGAAGGGGCCCCTCTCTGTGTTGAAAGATTGATTACTTGAAGTGGTATGAAAGAATTCAATCCTTATTCATTCAAAAATGTTCAAAGTACTTGTTGCTTAATGCTGAGGACTTAATGATCAAAAGAGATATGGCCCCTCACTCTAGTCTTGAGGGGAATACAAGTATCCCCCAGTTTTCCGAAGTTCAAGTTATACCACTTCACTTTCGCAAAACACTATTTTTCAACAACCAAAAAAATTCCAGGAGGATTTTCATTTTTTGACAAAAGGTGAAAAAATTGCATTCAGCATTTGCCGTTTTAAAGATAGTGTACAGCCTGAGCAGAAAGAGTGACCCTGCCAAGCTCCTGCCCTAGGAAATAAAGATGGGCTGTGTATTTATTACATCACTCCTGCCTTAATTATATATGAGTGTTATCTTAGGTTTTTTATATGTTATTATGATTTGGTAGATTATCTTTTTGGATTTAGTGCTGCTCAAATTTTTCAATATAAATTAATCATAATTATTTCTTATTATTTATATTGAGGTAAGTTTGATTTAGAAAATAATATAGTTTAACTGTGAAGGATCACTATTCCTCAAATGTATGATAATACACCACAGCTACCACAAAATTACCAATGGTGTTCCACCAGTGTCAACTGGATCCCCACCACCACTTTCTCCCATCCCCTTCCCCTTTTGTAACCTCAGTTCTATTGTCAGTGTCCGAGGGATAGTTTTTGTTTTGTCTTTTCTTTTTTTTGTTTCTTTATAGTCTACATATGAGTGAGATATCTGGTATTTGTTTTTCTACTACTGGCTTAATTCACATAGCATAATCCCCTCTCATTCCATCCATGTTGTCATAAATGATAGGATTACATCTTTTTTAGGGTTGTGTAATAGTCCGTTATATATATGTATGTGTATATATATAGAACACATCTTTATCCATTCATCTGAAGATGGGCACTGAGGTAGTTTCCAGTTATTGGCTATTGTAAGTGATGCTATATTAAAAATGGGGTTGCCTATATACCTCTGCAAATTAATGTTCCTGTGTTTTTCAAAATACCTGGAAGTGGGACAATGGGACCATATGGCATTTCCATTTTCAATTTCTTCAGAATCTATGTACTGTTTTCTTTATTGGTCGCACCAATATACACTCCTACCAAGGGTGTAAAAGGATTACCTTTGTTCTGCCTCCTTGCCAACATTTGTTGTTTCTGCTCTATTGTATAATAGCCATATTGTAGTTGTAAGTTTTTTCAATTTTCATTTCCTTAATAACAAGAGAGGAGGAACATCTTTTCATGTGCCTGGTGGTCAGTTGTATGGCTTCTTGGAGAAATGTCTACTCAGCTTTTCTGCCCATTTTTTAGATTGAATTATTTTTTCTGTTGCTGAGTTTTATGAGTTCTTTAAATATGTTGGATATTAAATTCTTGTAATACAGGGAATACAAATATTTTCTGATTCAGTAGGATGTCCTTTTGTTTTGGTGATTGTTTCTTTCACTGTGAAAATTTTTTTTACTTTGATGTAGTCCCATTTTTTAAATGTTTTTTTGTTTCCCTTGATGCTGGAATTGAGATTCCAAAGACTTCTCTAAGGCCAACGTCATGGAACATACTGCCTATGTTTTCTCTGTGTATTTTATGATTTTCATTCTTACATTCAAGTCTCTAATCCATTTTTAATTTACTTTTTTGTGTATGGTTGTAGAGAGTGGTTTTATCCATTCTTTTATTTGTAGCTATTCAATTTTCCCAATACCATTTGTTGAAAAGAATTTCCTTTCTCCATTGTATACTTTTGGCTCTTTTGTTGAAAGTCAACTGACCATATATGTGTGAATTTATTTCTGGTGATTTTTTTCTATTACACTGGTCTGATATTTTTTCTTCCGGTACCTCACAGTTTTGATTACTATCACTTTGTAAAGGATACCTCAAGATGTGGGAATGTGGTACCTCCACTTGTATTCTTCTTTCTCTTGATTTCTTTGGCTCATCAGTCAGTTGTAATTTCAAACATGTTTAAATTATTTCGTTCTAGTTCCTTGAAAAATGTCAGTGGAATTTTGATGGGGATTGCATTAAACCTGTATATTACTTTGGGTACTATGGTCATTTTAACAATGTTAATTCTCTCCCACCATGAGCATGGAATATCTTTTCATCTCTTTGTATCTTCCTCTCTTTTAATAATGTCTCATACTTTTCATTGTACAGGTTTCACCTTTTAAGTATATCCCAAGGTACTACTTGTTTTGATTATAAATGGGAAATTTGTATTAATTTAATAATTTTTATTATTTGCATATAAAATGCAACAGATTTTTTAATATTAACTTTGTACTCTACTACTCTACTATAGTCATGTATTTTAACTGTTTTCGGTGTAGTTGTTACAGTTTTTTCGAGAGAAACCAAGCGAGCACTCTTTGTAAGTATTTTAGGCAAATTTATTACATGTGTGGTCTCAGCTGGGATTTCTTCCTCAAAGAGCTGAGCCCCCATTTCCGGTTAGAACATGCTTATATAGGCTAGAGCGATGTGGGAAGAGAGGGATGTAAATTAGGGGAAGGGGTTTCAAGCGCGGGAAGTTCTTTGTCTGCTGGCTCAGGTTTTCCAGCAGGCTCAGATTACAGGAGGTGTCATGGCTTTGTTTCATAGTCGCTGGAAGTGGTAAGCAGGCCTTTTCCCACATACTCATTAGGATTTTTTACATATATTGTCATGTCATTTGCAAATAGTGACAGTTTGACTTCTTATCTAATATGGATTCCTTTTATTTTTTCCTGCCTAATTGCTCTGGCTAAGACTTCCAATACAATGTTGAATAGTAGTGGTTAGAGAGTAGACAGCTTTATCTCATTCCTGATCTTAGAGGAAATGCTTTCAGTTGTTCACCATTGAGTATTATGTAGCTGTAGGTTTATCACAGAGAGCATTTATTGTCTTAGGGTATTTTCCTTCTAAATGAATTTTATCCTGACTTTGTATCAAATGGTCCCTCCCTACAGACCCCAAGATCTCTATATTGGGCAATTTGAATGTGAAGGCAGTTCTGCTTTTTTCTACCATTTATGAATGTGTGTTATTTGTCTTTGTGGAGATGCTGGTCCCAATTCCTTTTCAAAGTTGCAGTTGTTTAATAGGTGTAGTTCTGTTGTATCTGTGTGGAGGAGATGAGCTAAAGACCTTAACAGTCCATCATCTTAAACTAGACTTTGATAATTGTTTCTTTATACCTCCCATCATTTCAGATTACAAAAGGTTTTGTAAAAATGTTCTACTTCAGATATTAAGAGAAACCTGTACAGGCAAGCAAAGAGACAATTGCAATTTATTGTGATATGAACTTTGGTAGGGTTGGTACAGGATATTGGGGAGCACAAAAAATGGCATCTGATGCAGATTTAGAGAGAAGAGACTTCTCCAGGGAAGTTAGAAACCATCTGAGGTATATAGATGAATGGGTATCCACTAGAAGGACTGAGGGCTATGTTTTAGGAAGAATGAAGAGGGAAGTAATTCAGTGTTCCTAAAGTATTATGAACCAGGTATTTATGTGGGTTGAGGGAAGGACAGAAGTGGTATGATGTAAGCAGATGCTGAATCATAAAGATTTTAAATCAGTAAAGAATGTAGACTTTACCTTGAAGGTCAAGGGAATGACACTATCAAATCACCCACATGGTGTAGATATTGGACTAAAGAGCCACAAGGTGATACAGAGACCAGTTAGGAGGCCATAGCAAAGATGGTAGCAGCCTCAATTGAAGGAAGTTGCAATTGTGGGATGGAGAGATGTGTATGGATTCATAAAACATTAAAAGACACAGTGTATGTGCTTTGATAATTGGTTAGAGATGAAGTGTGAGGTGACCAACAGATCTAAGATGACCTCAGATTTGTCTGGCTTGAGCAGTTGGGCAGCCAGATGGTAGAGCCATTTGGAAAGACAGTGACTCCAGAAGGAGCACATTTATTCCTTCTGAACTGAATCATCCTTTAGGATAAAAGTAGGCTTCAGAATTCACAGAAGGTCAGGTTGAAAGGCCCAAGAAAGATGGAATTTGTAGAATTATGGAGGTCAGGACAGAGGAGAAAAAAAGCCAAAGATTGAGAAGTTCAAGGGAAAAGATAGATGTTCAGATCAGAAAAACTGTCTGCAAAACTATACACACAATAACATACACAGCACAAATACATACAAGGAAAAGATGTGGCAGTAGCTACCTGAACAAAGTAGTTAGTGCTAGTGAAATTAGTGGTGATTTGTGTCCAGCCCCTCCCCCCACCTTTTTTTTGCTTGATTATTTGCAAAGTTAAGGTATGTGCAGTGAATGTATGTTTTTTTTGTAGTAAAAACAAAAAGTACTTTTAAAAGTGACTGTGTAGATGAGTGATGATTATTAAAGGATTTTGAACTGAGAGTGCAGAACTTAATTGGAAATAGTAATAACAGAGTTAGGACAGCAAAAGGACACATGGAAGGTTATCTACTGCCTCACAAACTTGGTTGCATTTTGGGATCACCTGCAAAACGTAAAAAATTCTAATCCTGTATCCCACCTCTAAAGATTCTGATTTAATTGGCAGGCATGTGGCCCAAGCATCGGAGAATATTTAATGCATCCCAGGAAATTCTAATGTCAGTAAAGTTGGAGATTCACTCATGTAATTAGTGAGAAGTAAGAGAGAAGTTTTTAGAGTAATATTTGGAGTAAATTAGAAAGGAGTGAAAAAACCTGTGGTCAGGCCAGGAGGCCAGGTCAGAGGTTAGCAATGAGACACAATCAGCAGGCATGGGGTCAGCCATAGGGTAGGCTCTGAAATAAAAGCTGGGAGAAGAGAACTAAACTCAATCTTTAAAAAAAAAAAAAAAAGTCCAAGAAACTCTGCAAGGCAAGAGGGCATTTTGCACCGAAAGCCAACGTAGGTTCTAAGAGAAAAGGCAATGGGAGTGTATGGACTTCTTGTACTGCAATGACTCTGAGATGCCTTTGGTTGTAATGCACACCATTTCATGTGTCATTAAGGAAAAAGAATGTTTCTAATGAAGCTATGACAATGTTTTCTTTTCTATTATAATTTTTCCTTACTCCAAGAACCCTTTTAGATTAATTAGCCATCTGTGGTTACCATGTTTCACTCTTATATCCTTATCTGAAAAACAAAACAGTGAAATTGGTTAAGGTATTTCCCCAAACTTGTTCACATTGAGTCTAACGCTTCTGAATCACTTTTCAGTCAGAGATGCCCACCTTTTTGTACACAGTGATGTTCTCTGAGCTTTCAAGTGAATTGGTGATATACTCTCTTATCTCCCATACTTTCTTCTAAGTCACTGACATCTTTTTGGAAGCTTTTTTTTTTTTTTTTTTGCTGGTGTGTGATAGGCAGTCCTGTTGCGCATATCTCAGTAACAAAACATAACTCACCTTCATCTACTTGTGGATCTCTCTCCTTAAGTGCTATAAAGCTATGCTTCTCAAACTTTCATGTTCACACAAATCACCTGGCGGTCTTGTTAAAAAGCAGCTATAAAATAGACATTGCCAGATCCCGCAACCCTGCTGCGCAGGCTCCCAGGCGAGGCCAGTATCACAGTTTGAGTCACAAAACTCAGGTTGTTGGTTGAAGTGGTTGCTTCTTTATAAGAAAATATGAAAGTAGGGCTAGTCCCTCAGAAAGGTTTGTTTCACTAATAACAAATGTATTCTCTTCTGCTCTTTCTTCATACTCCTCTGTGTATACAACAGTTTTTCATCTCAATACCAAATGGCAATATAATTTTTTTGAAATTACTTAAATAGCAAGGAAATGCTACATGCATAGCACCAGCAGCGCACAGAGGTCCTTGACAAGGCAGAGGTGTAAAGAACCAGTACCAAGTTAGTGTGTACACCGTTAGCACTGCACACTGATGTCAGAGACACTAGAGAGTGCAAAGACGTGCAGCCTCAGCTCAAGGAAACATGAAGAAGCTTACACATCTCTGAACCTTTTGAGTCTCTGCTCTTTGCATTTTTTTTTTTTTTCGTGCTTAAGAAAATGCTGAAATCAGCTTTAGGAAATAAAGAGATAACAGTAATCACCCCAGAAGTGTTTCTCTGTTCTTAGTCTTTTGGTTTCACCTATGTGAATAGAACACAAGGATGGAAGTCCTTCAGCGTGTGAGTGTTGGTAATAGACATGACTTCAGTCATCAGAATCACCCAAGCATTGTAGAAAATGCCTCACTCTGTATTCCTCCAACCCACTGAAGAGGCATCTCTGGGAACTACACTAGGAAGCTTTCACCAAGTCCCCCAGGAAAGCCAAAGACCATTTGAGCTTGAGAAGCATGGGTTTAATGTCTCAGACCTTGCTGCAGGATGTAGTCAGTCTCCAGGTAAGAGCACCTGCCAAGTACCAAGCACTGTGGCAGGTATTAGAGGAAATACCACTGTCAGACAAAACATCTCTCATCCTCAAGGAGCTTTTACTCTAAATAGAGAAAATGCTGTGTTGTGTGGTCAGAAGGGAAATGGAAGAGAGGAAGAAGGTGGCTTCTGATGCATGTAATTGGAGAAAAATTTTATGGAAAGGTGGGAACTGTATTAGGGTTGAAAGGTGAATGAGATGTGGAAAGACAGGAGAGGAGAAGGCATTGCAGACAGGCGGTCCAACATAAGCAAAGGCAGGAGGTGGAGGACACTTTGTGTCCCAGCCACAGAGTGTGCCAAGTGTTTTCAGAGATGGTTCATGTCACAGAATCATAAAATATATGCTTGGAAAATTTGACAGGAGTAAGGCGATGATGCCCACAGAGTTGTTCTGTTGTATCTGGTTTCTGCATTTTGTTTTCTAATTTGTTTGATTTTCTTTTTCTTCTTTTTCCTCCATTCTACTCTTTTTTCAAGTTAAGAGAGAGCAGACCCAGAACCTTTGATTTTCCATCAGCTCTTCAGGCCATGCCCCTGTCTTTCCCTTGGTGCTGGCTTCCCCTGACACTCAACATGCTTCTGCGGGACTGTGTCTTACTCCTCTGCTGTCAGCATGAGGAGAAATGCAAGCTCATTGTGCTATCAATCTAAACAAAACACAAGAGGGCAAATTTTGCTGCTCTGTTGCAAATAGCATATGGTATCCTAAAAGCCAAAAGAAATGATTTTTTAATCATCTGCTGGTCAGGATTATTCACGCTCCTTTTCTTCAGCATGGATAATTGAGGGTTGGCTCTATTTGGATTTCAAAGAAGTTTGAACTTTATTGAAATCCTAGGCTCCTAGTTTGCACCCCACCCCCAGTGGGCATCTGTGCCTGTAATTAAATTGATCTGCAAGGGGAGGGCCACAGAGGGTACCTCTGATGTCAGTGGTTGCCAGAGATAGATAAATGGCATTTTTATGTTGCAACTGGTTGTTTACATGAAATCAGCATGATAGTAGCTTCTTTCTTCCGAGAGAGGCCCTTTGTGTTGTGGGTCTGGGGTGCTGTTACCTCTAGATTTTCAGGATTGTTCTTCTCAAGCTTCTTCAGTGAATTTAGCACCTTTGAGAGTAAGACTTCACTATGGTGCCTGTTGGATTTCTCTGTGATGTAAACAGAGGTAATGGAGATAATTTGTTTTTAAGGTGGGCAAAACTTGGTTCACACACACATTCTGGGAGCTGAAATTGTGAATAAGGAAGAATGCCGAATACAGCATGGTTAGAAAAATACGTCTGCTCCCTACAGGTGTGTGCCATTTGTGGGTGAGAAGGAAAGATGGGCGGCCCCTTCTCAAACACATGGGGCCCAGGGTGCAGGAGGTGTGTTGCTTCACACAGTTTTCCCTGGTGCAGAGAACAGATGGGGGAAAGAGATGTGAGCCAGCCCTTCGCCTGGACATGTTTGCCACCTAGAGAACGAAGACATATTTGAAAGGAAAACATAGGAACACACAAAAGAAGTGCTGGAGGATTTCCTGAGTAGCACAGAGGCTGCATTCAGTGCAGAGTGAGGACTGAAATGCAGGAGGAGGCCCAGGAGCCAGGTTCAGGCAAGCGGCACAGTGCCTTGGAGGGACCGGGCTGTTGCAGCAGAATAGTGGGAGAAAGGTCAAGCAGGATGCTCCCTTCCCCAGCGCCCATCTTTGAATGAAGCACTAGCTAAAGCCTCCCGGGCACTTCAGTAACTCACTCAGCCGTGTTCTTCCTGGTTGGAACTGGTCACTTCCTAGTTGCCAGCGTTATTCTGAGGCCAAGGCCCGGCTGACCCACAGAGGCAAGACCATGGTACTGTTTAAGATTAGAATCAGGACATGGGTATGGAGGATGTGGGGGTGTGGGGGAGACTCCATTTCTTGACTAAAATCAGAGCTAGGGAGTCAGGATCTCAGCCACCCCTCATTCATTGTCTCCCCCAAATCATACCTCAGCCTCTTTTCTCCTCTCCCCTGGTGTACTCCATCACAAACTCCTCTACTCCAATGCAATATTCATTTCTGGTTTGCTGCCTGCCCCGAGAAGGATGTCTTCGATTAGTCCAGGAAGGCACCTAGCGTCCTGCGGCTGGGTCTCCTCTCCCTCAGTCTCCTCTCTCTACTTCTTTGCCTCATACCAGACGTGCTGCTCTTCCCTCTGCCATCCTGGGAAGAGCTTCTGTCAGGATTCATTACTCTGTGCAGCTCATTACTGAATATGTAAGCCACCTGACTGTTCCTCAGCACCACACAGACACTGTGAGAGCGGCCCTGCTCTACCATCTGGTTCACCAAAATGAGGTGGGCACCAGGGAGGGAAAGACGCCATCCTAGGCATCATTTCCCTGCCCTCCTTGGAGGAGACAGCCACCATTTTCATGATTAAACCTCATGAACCACCCCCACCAGCCTCTGTGACGGCTTCCCCTGACCACAGTGGTTACTGATTAAAGAGAAGCTGGATTTTCCTTAAAAGAAAATTAAAACCACACAGAAAGGGAGAAAAGGGAGGACCCTCCACTGCAATGCTCCTGGTAAGAACCATTGCTTGCTCAACCCATCTCCCCTCTTGCGGTGTGCAGGGCCCCAGTCACCCAAAACACTTCCCGGAGGACACATACTACTACCCAGTAAGTGCACATATCTTGGGGCACAGTCACTGTGGCCTTGCTCACACTAAGCATATATCAGTTATTCCTGGTGTCAGGTACTGTGCTGGGTCCTGAATGTAAAAGTAAGTGGTCTCCAGGCTTCCTGTCCTAGGGGGAGGCACATCTGAGCATCTGGGGAGGACTTCACGTGGCTCCTCATGGCTGTGTTCCTACAAAGCTGCCCGTGCATCTTGTTTTATATACTGCAGGGCCACAGCTCTGCCTGAAACATGTGTCCCTCTAGCTTGGGAGCAATGAGCTGTCCACTGGCAGTGCTCCCAGCAGGAATAGAAAGCCTGTGCTTCAAATGAAGTTTCCTCTAAAACATAATAATAAAAATAAGGCAATACCCTGGTGATTCCCATCTGTGTGCCTGCCTTTTATGGCCTGGACTCTTGACGTTCATTAGAGTTGCTGATAAAAAGCTGGTAACTGAGCACAGAGAAGGGACTCAGGATCTCTACTTGGGAGGTCTTAGAAGTAGCATGGGGGGGTGAGGTTCCTGTTTACTGAGCACACTGGTTATTTTGGGGATGCTGATAGAGAGTGTAGGAGGATCAAACCCTCTCCTGTTGTCCCACCAGTCCTTGGCAGCACCCCAAATTAAGTCTTTGTTCATGGATGAAGCTGGCACAGGGAATCAGGAAAGCTGTGGCCCAGTTCCAAGTCTAAATAGTTGGGGATCCCAGAATTTTTCAGTCTTGGGCTTTTCTTCTGGAAACAGGTTGTGGTTGGGCCACAATATCTCTGACATCTTCCATGATTCTAGGCCTTAGTGAAAGACATAAGATTGGAGACAGTTCCCAGCCCAGAAAAAGGCTAATGATGGCGAAAATATATTACAAAAGCAAAACTAAAGTACATCTAACTACAAATAGTAATGGAAAATAGTGGACAATCTTGCTTTGGGTCTACCAACATTTAACACCAATAACCTCTGGCAATAACCTAATTTCCACTTGGGAAGTTCATTAAGTTCTTCCAGGAATGGAATCCATTCCCTAAAACACACCCTGAGTTTAGCCACTTCTCAGTAACACTACTAACACTGCTTTGTCCCAGCTACTGATGTCTGTCCCTGCTGCCTCAGCCCTCTCCACACAGTAGCAAGGACACCTTTTTTGTGGTTGTTCTGTTTTATATGTATGACTTTTTTTTTTATTGTGATATAGTTGACATATAAAAAACTAAGTTAAAGTATGTGATGTATTTGATATTTATAAATTGCAGTATGATTTCCAGAGTACTATTAGCTAACATATGTCATATCTTTAGTGTGTTGCATCTTTATCAACTCTGTTTTGTTTTGAGAACAGTTAGGATTTTGTCTCTTAGCAACTTAGAAGCTTATAATTTCAGTATTTTTGACTATAATCACTATGTTTTGCCTTCCATTGCCAGACTTACTTATCAATGATTTGTAAGTTTGTACCCTTAAAAAAAATCTCCCCAATTCTTCCACCCACCAAGCCTGCATAACTACCATTCTACTGGTTTTGCAAGTTCATTTTTTTTCAGCTTCCACATATAAGTGAGATCAAACAGTATTTGTCCTTTTCTGTCTGATTTATCTCAATTAACAATGTTTTTGACATCCAGCTATGGTTGCTGCAAATGACAGGATTTTTTTCTTTCTAGTAGCTGAATACAATCCCTATATATAGATATAGATAAATACATAGATATAGAGTCCATAGATTTATCTTTTCATCTACTAATGGACATTTAGGTTGTTTGCCTAGCTTGACTATTGTGAATTATTCTGCAGTGAACATGGGTGTGCCAATATCTCTTTGTTCTCAATTCCTTAGGCTATTTATCCAGGAGTGGGATTCCTGGATCATATGGTAGTTCTATATTTAGTTTTTTTTTTAGGAACTCTCATACTGTTTTCCATAGTGACTGTATCAATTTTTATTCCTATCACCAGTGGATGAGTTTTCTTTCCTCCATGGCCTTGAAAACACTTATTTCTTATTGATTAAACCCATACTACTAGGTATGAGGTGAAAACTCATTGTTGTAATTTCCATTTCCCTGATAATTAGTGATGTTGAGCATCTTTTCATATACCAGTTGGTCATTTTTATGTAGAGATCTTTTTCAATCGCAATTCATGTCATGTTTCTTCCCTTTTGAAAGCCCTCCAGACTCTAACATGGTCAGATTAAAATACACTCTCCTTCCTTGGGTCTGCAGGGTACAGCATTTTCTGACATCTGTTCCTTCCCTACCTCCTCTGCCATTGCTCTCTGCTTGGTCCACACCAACCTTCATGGTTCTTCCTTAATAAGTCTGGCTAGTTCTGCCTCAGAGCCTTTGCACTTGCTCCCTATACCCAGAATATTCTATATCCAGATCTTCACATGGCTTCTAGTCATTTCATTCAACTATCTACTCAAAGGTCATCTAAGAGAGGGCGTCTCTTAACACCACCTCTAGAGCAGCACACAGCCCCCACCCCATATCACCCTCTACATTTTCCTTTTTAATAGTTTTCATCTTTTCCAAATTTTGTACCATTTTATACAATGTACTTGTCAGTGTTGTCTCTCCTACTAGTAAGCAGGCTCTAGCAGGATAGAATTCTGATTTGTCTTACGTCCCTAAAATATACTGTAGAGCCTAACATAGTATGTGCTCCATAAACAGTGAGTGTTATCCATGCAATCAATGTCCTGGCACCACACTGGCTGCTTCAAAGTCTGGAGTAAATCTCCGGACTTTGCCAGGACCCTGAGCCTTGGGGCCACATACTTTTCTTTGCTGCTCTAAGTATAAGGGTGTGAGGTTGAGGCCAGAGCTGCTGGGTAGATCCCGGATCATGGCCAACCCAGCGGAACTGAAGCCTGGTGGCATCCAGAGGGCCCTGAATGAAGCCATCCCTGAAGCTGGAACTTTCTATGAGCTTTCAACTAACATGAGCCAGTACATTTCCTAAACACTTTCTAGGTCTAGTCAAACCTTTCAAAATACTAAAGTAGTTGTACTTTCCCACATTTTCCAGGTGACAAAATAAATAAAACTGAGAGGAAAAATTGAATGATTTAGCCAATGTCACAAGTCAGAATAGAGCTCAACTTCAGGTCTTCTGACCCCAGTGCCATGTTGGGTATTCTCCTCAGGGCCTCAGATGGCCTTTCCAACAGGAAAACGTCCTCCACAACCAGACTGGGACACAGCCAGAATGCTGCTTCAACTGTCAGCAATAACCGTTGGCACTTTCTAAGAAAGCACTGTTGTAAACACATCATATTATTAATCCCCGTGACAATTTTGTGTCAGGTCAGCAATAAAATGATCCCGCTTAATAGGTAACAGAGACATGGAGAAGTTGAGCACCTTGTCGGAAATGAGTGGAAGTGCTGGAAAGTGAGCCCCCCGAGGTTGTGCCTGCAGAGTGCTCCACAGCGTGGACACGAGGTTGGACACCAGAAAGGCCTATAGTTTTGTCAGGTCAACATTCAGGGACCTGCCCAATCTGAGGGAAGTGGTAAGGAGGGTACCATCTGCCTCAGAGTGGTCAGTGTTGGTGTCATGGGCACTCAGGGTCAAGGTTTTTGTGATTAGTATTATAGATAAGTGATTGGGAGACATAAAACAGAGTATTCCAGACAGGTGTGGCTGGTGAAGCAGAGATGGGGTACCAGACACAGACATCTGAAGGCCTGGGGTAACTCTAGCTTCTGTTTTTCCCAGACAGACACAAGTTCCAATATCAGGAAATTTTGAAAAATCAGAACCAAGCTCCAAGAATATCCCTGGTGTCTGCAAGCTTTGACTACTGTCCATGGTGGTTATTATGGTCCTAGAGGGTCCATGAGTTCCCCTACTCCTATCCCTTCAGAGGTGTCTGCCTGCAGGGGCCATTCTCTGTTCCTGATTTGGCGACACAGAGGAGAACCAGAGTCTGCTTCGTGCAGTTGCACCTGGCATTGTCTGTCTGTAATACATAAGCCACCTCCCTCTCTCCCTGTGGGTTTGCATGTGAAATGCCTCGCCTGCAGACCATTGGGAGGGGAATTAGCTGAAGGTATTGTTAGGAGTCCAGTTACTGTCAGTATGTGGGTGAGAGGAGACACCAAATGGCTCTGCAAAGAGCAAAGGCATGTGCATGGGGCTGAAGACAGCTAGAAGCAGAGAGGGAGGCAGAGCTGAGTGTCCAGAGTGGAGGCAGAGACTGAACAGGTGAGGGAACCGTTGCTACCTTGGGTGTCGGCAGGTGGTTAAGGTTGGCAGCCTGACCCGTGGGGGTGATACAGGATGGAGGTAGGAAAATTAAGAATTTCTTGGAAACCAGGGCAAGAAAACCTGAGGTAGAAATAGGTAGACTCAGCTGATTGAGCAAGGAGCCCAGACCACAGGGACAGAACCCCCAGATGGCAGCTGTAATCTTTGTCATCTTGAGGCTTTGACAGCTAATCTGCATTCAGACTGGTCTTCAAAGGCAAACGAACACCCAAATTAGCATTTATGGAAGAAAAGGAGGTGGCAGAGAAGGAGAAAGAAGAAAAAAAATGGAAGACAACATTTCTGAGGTTCCATCTCAATGTGCTCTTCCTCAAAATGCTCAGGTCTCAGGAGAGATTCCCAGATTCAATAAAACTTACATGGTGAGAATCTACATGGAGCCAGAGGAGCATTTTTCTCTACACACACGCACACATAAGTCCACTCAGGCGCACATGCACATGCACGCACAGACACATGGCATCTGCCCTTGGGGTCCATCCTTGGGGCCATGTTCTGGAACTTTGCGACAGTCTTATCATACAGAACTTTGGAACTACAGACATTAAATCCCCTAGGATAAGGTCCAATGAGGCTTTTGTGTTCCAAATTCTGTTCTCCAGTTAATACTGGTGCCGTGAGCTAATAGACAGACTCACAAAGCCAGCTGGTTCTCCCAGTAATTATGATTGCTTCTTGGTAATTCTTTCTGGGAGGGAGACGTGGCACAATCTCAAACCCAGAAGCATTAACCAATTCTTAGGCAGAAATCAAGGGTTAGATCTAGCTTCATAATCTACCCCTCACTGCATAGATTGAAGGTTGCATCAGTAAACCAACATCTGTATATACTGTGTCCTGCACGGTTATTTAATAGTCTGTAAGTGTTTCCAGGACAGCAAACACAGAGTGGCCAGGAGAGAGTAAAATTCCTTGTGGCTTCAGTTGTCTAATAACTCTGCCATAGACCTAATCATCAAAAGAAGCAATTTTTTCAGTCTGTTGGCTCTAGATGTGAACTGATCCTTCTGCCCCAGCAAATATAAAAGTTCTTGCTGGCAGCATTAAGTTAGTTCCCAAATAGCAGGAGAACCTCAGATACAAATCCCTTACGTTTCAACGCATCTTCACGAATGGGCACTGTCTGCCTCCCCTGAGATCCCTCCTCCAGTGCTATTGCCAAGGGGAGCAGGGAAAAATGATGCCTTTCAGCTGTGACCTTTCTGCTAGGAAATCTCTGTTGATCAGTTACTGATATGTTTAACGTGATATTTACAGGGAGTATGCCCTTCATTAAATGGTAAGGTCAAGTGCACAATTGAAGGAGGGAACCATGAGATACCATAAGACCATAAGAATGACAAGGAGACCATCAAAGGGGAGGGAATCACAGCCAAATCCCCCCCCCCCACACACACACACCCAAAAAAAAAAAACAAAAACAAAAAAAAACACTTACATACAAAGTCCTCAGGTTGTCAAATGAATCCAGAAAGACTGAAAAAGTCTTTAGGGCAATATTCACGGCTTCCCAACAATGACAGGAGCTAAGTCACCTGTTGACATATCAGCACACCCCTCATAAACTCAATAAATAAAAGTCAGAGGACAGTCTGGCCACCTGGGAGCTCACTTGGGCAATCCTTCCAGAGAAGTTCTGGTACTTAATCCAACTGGGAGAAGCCACAGGTTTCCATAGTCCTGTCTAGAAGGTCCCCACACATCTTTTAGAAAAGCCGAGATTCCAAAAGAGTTTCGAAGGGTCCAAGGAAAGAACAGTAAATAGAAAGGAGTATAACATGTAGCTGCCAGTGAGTTTTTAAAGCCTGTATATTTCTACAAAGTCCAGGCAGTCAGCATGCTCAGGTGATGTCCAAGGTAAAACCCTCTGATTATGACTTTAATGATGTCTATTTTTGAGATGGGGACAGCATCGCTTGAAATCTATTGGGCAGTATGCAGATGTATGAGTAGAAAACTAACTGGCAAACCTGAGACTAAAAGAGCAAGGACCCCACCTTAGCAACTTGAGTCTAGGACACACCCCTAGGTACTCCATTTTCACTCCAAGTAACCTGAACACACCCACAAAGGGAGAAACGCCCCAGCCCTCATGTATGTTTAAGAATCCATCTTGCCTGAGAAGCAGGCAGCACAGGTCGTATACATGCGTGCATTCCCTTGCAGTAACTTTCCCAGCCCACGGTCGCTTGAACTTGCTCTTGTCTACTTTAAATACACTTGCTGTGTGTTCCTGACCAAATGGCACTCTCCACAGATTCTTTCTGGATCCACGCAGCATCTCATCAGTGTGTCTCACTCACCCTCCCCTGCATCACTTTCATGTCCTAGGGGATCTCAAAGTGTAAAGTCTGTTAGCCCCAGCTTCATCACCTGTAAAATGGGATTATCAATTGATGTTCTTGACCACAGATAAGCTAACTAAATGCTCCAAGGTTCCATGGGTTGAGTGACCCACATCATTGAACCCAGAGGACCAGCAATGCCTCAGGCTGGGCCTCCCTTTCTCTGCATCCAAGTTCTATGGTCCACCCGGTGTCAGCAGTAAAGAAGTGGCTGCAGCAGGTCCAGACCTTACATGCACACTTTGAGAGAAAGAAAACAAAATTCTTTCTTAAAAACTCATAGCTAGCTTCCTCTTGTTTCCTATTAACCCAAGGATGTCATAGGACATTTCTTAGCCAATTGCTATGGCAAGGAGAATGCTATGCTCTGATTGGCCTAGAACTGGGTTTCGCAGTCTGTCATGGCGTAGGAGTCCTCTTGGATCCAGTAGGCCTACTCCTAGAGCTCTTACTGAGATTGGGCTCTGCTTACATAGAAGCCCAAGGGCTGGGGTCCAAGGGGAGGGGAGAAGGGTTTATGATGATTCTTAGGTCAGCAGCAATTCCATTATAGTACCCAATTCACAGAAGGTTGTGAGAATTAAATGAGAATTGTGAAAGCACTGAGCCCAGTTTAGCACATAGTAAATCTCACTAAGAGAGTTTCTCTAAGAGGAAGGTGGGGAAGAATACCATAGATGAACTGCAACTAGAAATGAGTCAGGGTATGTGAGGCTACAGTTAGAGAGCATGCTTTCTAATTACTTTAAATTCTATTCCAGTAACGAAACCACCACCCCACCACTGCTACCTCACCCCACCCCAAACACAAACATTAGTGAATTGGAGTTAAGAATATCCTCACGATACTTCTGAATTCTGCTTTAGTTATCAGAAAACCATATACAGCCTGAGAGACATATGTCTGAGCCTATATCTCCTCCCATGAATTTTCTTAGTTAATTGCCATCTTTGTAAGTGATCTTATATTGTTCCTATAGGTGTCTGCAGTGCCATGCTGTCCAATAGAACATTCTGCAATGGTAGGAATGCTTTCTGTGCTGTCCAATAGAGTAGACAATGGCCACATGTAGCCACTGAGCACTTGAACTGTGATGAGTACAAATTAAAAGGTGAATTTTTCATTTTAATTATTTTTCATTTCAATTTGAATAGCCACATGTAGTTAGTGATGCTATAATGGATAGTGCAGCCCAAGATTGTAGCTTTCTGAAGACTGGGAATGAAGTTTCTGTTTCCTCTATATCTCACCACAGCCTCAAGTAAGGAGTGGGCCTTCCATAAATGCATTTGACCCAATAAGTGACTCCGGTTTGCACAGAATCATGAATAGACCAGTTCAGCAAAGGTGAAGGAACTGACCCCTTGCAGCTATGCGGTGTAATGGAGAAAAAAGGGAATTAACCTGGGCACTGAGAGTGACATGCTGCTTGCTCCCTTCTCGGCAGCAAAGGATTCCTTCATTATCCAGGTCAATACTGAGTCTGTCCCTGCCTGGGTTTGCATTTGCATGTTAATTGTTTGTGTAAATATGAATGGCCTGGAAGGGTAAGCAGAACTTCCCCATCTTTGTGGCTCCTGGCCCTGTCTTCTCAGTCGATGGCCTCTCTGTTTGGGGTTCCTGCTCACTTTGACACAATCTTAGATGATGCAGGCTTAAAAGAGGGAAGAAAAAAATCCACTCCAGGGCTGGGCAGATTGAATACATTCTCTCTTGACAGCAAAGAGAATCACACTTTCTACCATTGTGTTCAGGAAACCATGGCTGACACTCTCTCAAGAATAACAATGGCCCGGGTGAACGAAGCCCTTTCTGCTCAAAGGACTGCACTGTTTCCATGGGTGCAGTTTTCCTCTCAAAAAAAGGCCATTGCAGAAAGCTCCATGACCTTCAGGTAGAATCCAGTCCTTCCCCACTGTTGTCGTCAGGACAATCAAAGCTCTGCCATCTTTAAATTGGGATTTAGTGTTTAGATTTGAGAGCCGTTTTTTCGGTTGCAGTGGGGGTAGCTTGTTTCTAACAGCTCCCCCACTTCTGAACTGAGCCTTAGAGCTCGATTTGCAGATGAAATTGCCTTCTCAAGTGTGTTTATCATGGTGTGTCCGCCACCTAGAGGCAGTTGCCTTAAATTCAGACTCAGTTCCAGCCACTAACCTGTAGCCCCTTTCTTTTTCACTTTTTCTATGTCAAACAAATGACCTCAGTAAGGTCTTTTGCTGAGTAGACTCCACTTAGCTTCTACCTCCTCGGAGTTCCCTTTCTAGGACCCCACACCTTCTCGGGGCCTCAGCAGGAGGGAGGCCTGAACACCCAGGAATTCATTTGGACACTTTCTAACTTTTGCCAAAGGAAGAGAACTTTTCGGGCTACCTTAGGTGTTAGCAAAGATGAGATGAGACTTTGTGCTTACGTTCCCAGCTTACACCAGTTCTCTGTGCTGCTTGTTTTGTGGGGACTCAGCAGCCCAGTCATGGAAGATCCAGTATAACTTATCCTCCCTTCTGTGACCATGTCTGGGGCACACAGCAGAAGTGGGTATCTCCAGGGATAGACACCATGTCAAAGGAAGCGATAGCAAATATTTCGTTGGTATTTTGCAGTTTGTTTTATTTTATTGTGGTAAAATATGTTTAGCATAAAATTTACCATTGTAACATTTTTTAAGAATGCAGTTCAGGGGCACAGTGCTGTGTGACCATCACCACCATAACTATGTCCAGAGCTCTGTCTTCACCGCCACACCCCCGCTAAAAAACTCCATACCCACTCATCTATAACTCCCTGGTACCTCTGATGCAGGTACCTGGCACTGGTGAGTGCAGTCTGCCCTGGAAAGAATTTGAGGGGAGATGCCTTGTCCCAACACCATGTGGCCAGTTTATAAGAAAACAACTAAACAGAAGTGACATGCGCAGCTTGGAGGTTGCAGGAGCAAGACAGCTGAGTTGTTAAAAGGGAGTCTCTTACATATGAAGGGAAGGGACCTCCCTCAGGGGTCATAGCTCTCACTAGAGTCAGAGTTCGAGGGTAGGGGGTGACTAAGGAGAATGTCTCCAGTTCAGTTTGCTAGGGAAAGAGGTCACGATTTCCAGCCAGTTCCTTTTCTCCTATTCCTCATCACCTCAATTCTGCTGCTTTTAGTCTCTTTGAATTGCCTATCTTGGTAGTAGAATCATACAATTTTTATCCTTCTGTGTCTGATTTAGCCAAATATTTTAAGTTGTGGCTGATTTACTTGGGCTCTGGAGGCCTGGCTTCCTTTTATGTTTTGTCAGGCATAGAGATGGGAAAGAAGTCAGCAAAGTGAACTTAACCTTGCCCTTGAGCCACTGCCAACTCTAGTTTGCCCTGAGGCTGGGTGTGTCTCCGAAAACTGCTGCTGAGGCTTTGTGGAAAGGAAGAACCACAGTTCAGAGCTCTCAAAACAAACAAGGAGGCTTCCATTGTTTGAGGACTTAGGCGAATCAGGCCTTGGCTGATGTTTCCTGGCCTCATTTTAAAGGGATCCGGAGGAGATTGTCCCTGAAATCTGACCAATCTGACCCTGGAGACTTGGGAGCAGACAGGTGAGAGGCAGCTGTGAGTTTCTGGCCATGTTAGTGGGATGGCTTCTGGATTTCTCTGTCTGCGGGTAACCTGAAGATCCTACCGAGAGCCGACTGTGCTAGACAGTCATCGTCTTATTGCACTAACAGAAGGGAATGTCTTGCTGAAACAGCTATTGCTATATGTGTTGGTTTCCGTTATTTTTATATTATGAAACTGTAATTCTGAAAATGCCACTTCCCGGGGAGAAGGGGATTGGAGCACCGGAGTGAGTCATCATAAAGTAACATAAAACTAACATTTATATAGCATTTAATGGTTTATAAAGCACTTTTCACAGACATGATCTCGTTTCTCATCCTAGGGATCATAAGGAGGTAGGGAGAGTTTCTAAGTGGCATTAGGAAGGGATGCATCATATATTGGTTTCAAGAAAATGATAATCATCTCAGATCTGCAAATGGGCTTCAAACCCAAGTGATCTCCTCAGCTGAAAAGGACTTAGTAGGAGACTCCTCTGGGAACAAGAAAACTAGATATCAGGGGGAAAAAGCAGATTTGACTGGGACTTACAGCAAATTTAAGATGTGTAAGACAGAGGCTCTTAAAACTGATGGCTAGACCAAGTTTTCTTAGTCTAGAAGTAGAAAACATCAAATAAATAGTATTAATTCAACTTCTTTTCAAGACTTCTCAGAGCCTTTAATGTGCCAGTGTGCATTGTGACTTCCCAAAAGAGGCCTAGAGCACATTGTATTTCTCACACTTATTACATGATGAAGTTGTGTTAGAACACACTTTAGGACGTCTGAACGAAAAAGAGTGGGTCCCTGCAGCCATGGAGAGACCAGGACCACCCAAAAGTGGACAAAACAGCTTTCCAGAAAAGTGAAAGGGACTGAAGATCTAAAGCTCAGAGGAGAACAGAAGAAGAAAAGAGAATGAGTAGGAAACAAGTCAAAAGACGGAATGTCCAACTGCAGACCATCCCATGGTCGTCTGGCTCCTTGGAGCACAGTCATTGCAGCATCTGCCAGGCTGGCAGCAGCAGAATCCGGGAAAGCCCATATCCCCTCAGCATTCTGGAGAATCCCTCAAACTGGTCCACCCTTTCACCTGGGAAGTCAAGGGCACCTTAAACCACATAGGCCTTTGGGAATTGCACTTAAAAGAAGCCTTAAACACAACACAATCATGTATCTTGTTCTATTTTTTTAAATAAGGCATAATTTTTTTATCACATGTGAGTATGTGGATTGTTGAAATTTTGCTTTCCCACCCTCTTAAATCAGATTCTTAGTAACAGCTGCACTTTGGAGGGTTTCCCGTCATGCCAAACACCATCCTGCACACTCTACATCAGTGTTTCTGCCTGACTCTCACAAGAGATCTTTGGAAGACGTTTGATTACCGTCTTCACCTTATAGATGAGGAAACTGTCTTGGAAATATTGGGTGTTTGCTATTAATCAGTTATAGAGTCAGTTATAGAGCCCAGATGTTAACCAAACAACCATAGAGCTCCATGCTTAACCACGAGTCTCTACTGGTTCATCATCTATAAAAAAATTCATGACTTTTTCATCCTCTCACTCATTCCCCTTGTCAGCAATTCCTGAAGAACATGTTTTATTCCAGGAAGTCAAAACTATATTTCCCAGTTTCCCTTTTAGCCTGGAATGTTCAGTGAGCTATCAACAAAATTTGTTGGGTATAATTTCTAGAAAGGCTATTTAAAAGACTACCCTGTTATCCTTTTCCTACTTCCTCCAGCCTAAAATTGGGAGGTGATGGCTGAAGTTTCAGCAGCCATCTTAAACAATGAGGTATGCTTGAGGATGACCATTACTTACTTGTCAAGTATGACAAAGCAGGAACATAGATTTCCCTGCCAATCATGGAATCAACATACCCATTATAGACAGCTTACCACCAGTGGCAAATTGGCCTTTATTGTATTTAAACCACTGTTAATTGGGTTTTCTATTCTATGAAGATAAAACTAATCCTAACATATACACCCAGTCATATTTCAAATTGTGCTTCCTGACCTTAATTTCTAATTGCCTGCCCCATTGAATAATTTCCTCCATTAAGCCATTTCCCTTCCACACCCTGTTCCCCAGAGAAGCATGTTCCCTGCCTGTCTGACTCAAGTCCTAAGTCCCAGTGACCTTTTTCACACCCACCCTGCCTCTCCTTCTAAATCAAGCAATTAATACCATAACCACACATCTGGGCCCTGTGTTCCTCTAAGCACTGTGCAAAATGTTACTGGGAATATTTTATACTAATGACTGTTTGGGAAGAAGGATGGTTTAGTGTAAAAAGCACTGACCTAGTAGAAAAATAAGGGGTGACTCTGGCCTTTTCAAGGTTCTAAGGGGATAACTGGTCAGTGATCTCTTCCTTTACATGAGCCTGAGACCCCCTGACTTGGCCAGTAATGACTTTTCCATTTTATAGGAAGCAGATGGGATTTTAATGGACTGTGACTATTGTCTATTTTCTTTTAAGCAACATACATCGAGATCTATGCGCCCCTTCCAGGCCATAAGATGCATAGTCACAAAAAGGAAAGTAACATTTACAAATTCCTACTTAAAGCTTTTCCTTCAGAAATCATGCTGTTTTGAAATTTATTCTCCCCCCCGCAACCCCCCTAAGAAAAGGAGACCCTGGCCTTCTGTTTTCTAGATGAAGTAAGAGGGTCATGACTGGATAGTACCACATGTCACTTTTTTTCCCCAAAGTAAACAGAAAAATTGTACCATTTTTGATGAAATAAATATTAGGATACTCTTAGCAGAGGAATCAGGTGGGTATAGTCTGGACAGCAGTGGAGGACTCCTTAGATGCCTGGCAAAATTCTACCTCCCAACAAAGCTGCTTAGTATAAGATTGTTCACTGTATCACTGCATAGTAGCTCACAAACTCTGCATTTGTTTTATGTTGTTTTCTCTATTTGTGTTAGAGAGGAGGAAGAGGTCACTTCTTCCCACAGGAACTGTCCTCGAGTCATGTCAATTTGTACGTGGAGGCAGGATTCTTCCCTTCCTTCGTCAAAGAAGCAATGCCAGCAGCAGAAATGGAAGAACCCATTTCTGCAGAGGGAGACCATTACCATTGCTCATGTTTCCTGGGCACCTAGTACAGCTAGTTCTCTGTACAGTCTCCCTCAGAACAAAGCTCAGGTGACAGTGGGGTCATTGCACTATACCTGTGAGCCACCAACCCCCATCAGAGAGCACACCAAGAAGCAATGAGATGTGGCTGCTGAGAGCCTAAAGAGGCAGGGCTGCCTGGGATTGAATCAGCTTCCTCACACAGAAGGCTGAATTAATCATGACATCTAGAGAGAGCAAAAATTCATGGTAGCAGAGGAATGATTTGAATGAGAATGAAATTTACATTTCTTTATATTGGACCACAAATCCCCTTTGGCCTTGCCGTCAGTCTAGACCATGTTTAATTCTGTCAGTCACTCTGAGACAGACGGTGGTCTTAGCAGACAGGGATTTGTGCACAGTGCTATATAATCCTTTGCTGTGGAACAGGCCTCAAGGCCTCTACAAATGTCACAGGCATCTCTGCACCTGACTCAGAGCTGTTAATGGTGTTCAGCTTGTTATCAGAAGGAATATGATTCAACAGAGGTCACATGACTTGCCACCAGCATCCTTTCCCTCTGGTTGTGTAGGAATAGGAGAGGCAGATGTAGAATTGCAGCGTCTTAGTGGTGGTGGGGATGGGACATGAGTGGCTTGGCGCCTGTATGTGTGTGGGGTTGCGGGGTGGTTGCTGTAATGGGTGGAGGTAGGGAAAGGACATTAAAAATACCACGGTGTGACTAACTTTCATTCATATTCCTCGCTATATTTCCTTTAATACTCATACTCATTAAGCACCTGCTGAGCATTTATTCTCCAAATTAGGGATCCGCCGTGAATATTGTAGATCTTGTGCTGTTCCATTCTGGTGGAGGAGCTAACCTTCTGGAGGTTAATACCTGAATTTCATTGTCTTCCTGGCTTAATGCCTGTTTATTAAGGATATTATACCTAGAATGTTAACATGTTACCTTTATAGATATGTTGAAAGGAAATACTTTTGAAGAATATGCTTTGGAAGGGTGACTAGTACAGCTTCTTACACCTTTACTCATACTTCTTCCTCAATGGACATCTCTAATCCTGTTCTAGGACCACCAAGGACAGCTGTATAGGTTGCACACTGCACACAGTGTCATAGATCACCATCACTTAGATTATAGCTGGTCCCCTGGTACCAACACAACCTTATCTCCCTTGTCTACCTAATGCAGAAATCCTACCATCATACCCTGCCAAGGAGGTGAGGCCTTTGAAATCATCTATAAAAGAAAGTTTACCCTTCTTGACTTCTAGTCCTGAGATCTTGATATGTTTCTTTGTTCCTTTTAAAATATAAATTGGACATGTCCTGTGGCCTAGCAGATAGGGCCACTGTACATAGTCCACATACATACCAAAGACCCAAGTTCAAGACTTGAGGCCTGAGGGGAACAACCAAAAAGAACAATTAAATAAAAATGCTTCTTCCTACTCTCTTCCTGCCTGCCTACTCACTCTCATTCCTGCCTGCACTATTCTTTTAAAATAAAATTTAACCAAACAGAAATTGATCTTATTACTCTCTACAAACCCCTTTAAATCAGTGGCTTTCAAACTTTAGTGAAATCATGATCCAACATGCATACAAACATGCCTACATACATATATGCAAACTACTTACACTGCTGTCTCTTTTCCACTGAGAAAATACAATGAATGAGAGAACAACTATGGAGCCAGACTCTGGTTTCAATCTCTGTCCCTCGCTTGTTAGCTGTGTGACTATGTTAGTTTGTTCTAGGTGCCAGCGCAAAACAGCACAAACTAGGTGGCTTAAAACAGCAGAAACTTATCCTATTGCAGTGCTAGAGGCTGGGAGTCAAAATCAAGGTATTAGCTGGGTTGATTCTTTATGAGAACTGTGCAGGAGAACCTGCCCTATGCCTGTCTCCTAGCTTCTCGTGACAGACAGCAATCCTTGGTGTCCCTCGGCTGATAGATGCATCATTCTGATCTTTACCTCCATCTTCCCATGGTGTCCTTACTGTGTTCTATCCTCTCTTATTCATTTCTTACAAGGACAGCAGTCAGATTGTGTTAGAGCTACTACTCTAGTAGGACCTCACCTTAAATAGTGGTATCAGCAGTTGCCCTGTTTCCTTTCCAAATAAGACTGCATTCTGAGATTCTCGGGGTTAGCACTTCAGCGTATCCTTTTTTTTTGGAGGGGAGCATAATTTTTCAGTGGTAGTATTTATCATTTCTTTTGTTCACCATGCTGTATTCATTTTAGGACACTGAAATGGCATCTCAGTCTGTACTTCACACTATAGCCACCATCAGAGTTCCCATGTCCTCTACCACCACCTTTTCCCTTCTCCTCTTACCCTCTCCCCCCTATAACCACAGTCCTGTGTCCTGCTATTTTTGTGGGAGTTTTAATGTTCACGTGTTTCATTTCATTGTGTTCCACATGAGTGAAACCCTCCTGTATTTCCTTTTCTTTCTGACTTAGTTCACTTAGTATGATCAGAGGGGAGCACAATGAAGCCTCTCACAGTGACCTTGGGCAAGTACTTCTGTTTCCTCATCTGCAACATACGGTCAGCAATCCTACCAGCCTCTGAGGACCAATGAGTTATTAATAGTGTTTATGTATTAGCACATCTCTCAGAATACTGCCCTGCATATAGCTCTTACCACTTAAGAATTCACCATTGTTATTTTGCTACTATATACTGTTTATGAATAACTATTGGTTCGATACAGTTCTGAACTACTCTATCGATTTCACACCCACACTTTCAAGAACACTGTTCTAAATATACTTGATCCATTGCTGTCTAAATAGAATTTCAACTCTCCTACATGGTTACCAAATCCTTTATAATCAACCCTTCCTGACTACACAGCTTCCTCCATCCCAGTCTCTCTTCTCATGCTGAGCTTCTTTATGTTACATATATGTCCTAATCATTCTTGCTCCCAGGCCCTCGTGCATGTTCTCAATTCTGCTCCTGCCCTCAGTCATCTGGAAAACTCCTGCTTATTTCCTCAGCTATCAGTCAAAGAGCACCTTCTCCAGTAAGTCTTCCTTCACCACTGATTATGGGTTACTGCTCTGCAATTCTTCCTGCACAACAGTGACACACACCATATTGTTAATGCCAGTTTGCATGACTATAACCTCTCCTGTAAGATACCCAGGAATTGCATCTGACTTAATAACTACTGTATGTTCAACACCAACTGTAGTGCCTGGAAAACACTCTTGGTTGACTACCAATAGCCATTTCTGCCTTTTTTCTTTACCTAATTGAACCTGATTTTGTTCTGGTATCAACAACTCCCGAAAATTAAGAGTCATCCTAGCATGAATCATGAGACATCTGTTCCAATCAAGGACACCATTCATCTCATGAGGATATGGTCCACTTCTGGTCTATGAGACCTGAAGGAAAGGGGTAAAATCTAGGCAATAATTCCAGGAAAAATTGAAATTGTTCTATGAGAGGAAGAAGCCCATGCCTGTCTCTGGGTAAATGGATCACTACTGTTTTGTGGCCATGATGAGAGGACCAGGACAAATGTCAACCTCCTGAGGTTGGCAAAGACAAAATAGGGGAGGAAGCTGAGTCCTAAATAATTGTTCTAAGACTTTACATTAACCAGCCCTATAACTGCCCTACCTCTGGACTTCTTGCATTGAGATAATACCTTTTCCTTCTTATTTACTGCAAGCAGCCTAACTGATACAGGTACTCAGAAGATATCCTGAATAAATAAGTTCTTATAAGCTAAACCTGCTAAAGAGGGAGAAGAGAGAGGAGAACTGAAAAAAGTTGACCATTTACCAAGAGACAGGCATTCTCATAACCGCAGTATTTTGACCCACACTAGGGATGAGGAATCTGAAGCTCAAAGAAGTTTATGTATCTAACACCGGTCACAGAGTTAATAAGTGCTGGAGCTGGGCAATAGTGAATTTGTTTTATGAGGACTTCGTTTTGCATTTAGTTCAGACTTTTCATTTCTAGTACAGGTTTTGATGTCATTGTTTCATTTCTATTTTTTTACAGGATTTTTTTTTTCTGACTCGTTTAGAAGTTAAGATTCTAATTTTGCTCTTATTCTAGTCACTCCTAACTATGTATCCATACTCATGTTTATTTACCCCTGGGGATTTCCCAGTCCCATCACTATTTCTGTCCTCCCCTCTTGTATTACCACAAGCCAGGCCCGAGGAGTTTTCCAGGGGACACCCCCATGTCACTTGATCTCCCTGGGCCTTCTCCTACCTCCCATCAATTCAATATGGGGTTTCTCCAGGGTTGCCTTGGAGGAGGCGCCCACAGCCTACACTAGTCTGCCACCTCGACGGGAAGCCAGGGGGTAGGAAATGAATTCCAGAAATGTCCCGACTCCAAAACACATTTTCACTATACTGTAAGGCCCACATAGACAAATTTAACCTGCATGCATGGTCTCCTAGTAATCTTAGAAACAACAAAATTCATTTGTGTAGCTTTCTGTGACCTTTTCTCCTCCTCTTAGTGGGAATGAGTGCCAGGAACAGAGAATGCAGTCTCTCCTCCACCCGCCAGTATGTCTGCTTCTTAGGCCAGCATTTCACAGATGAATGCCCTAGAAAACACATTAATTGCATCCAGGGAATTTCAAGTTCTTTCCTCTTTTTTCTGGGGGAAAACAAACAAACAAATAAACAAAACTGTCCTTTCTGCAGCAAAGCCCCCAGGGAATTGATTATGGAGCCGGCCTTATGAGCTGGAAGTCATGTGCCCTCTAGTGGTCATCTGTAGGAAGTCCCAGCAGATGGTTATTTCTCCAGAAAATGAGCAGAGTGTAAGAGACAAAAGACAGAATGCTTCAATAATAAACTTTTGGAAAGTTTATTATTTACTCGGTGGAAAGCCCCTTACTTTAGAATTCTATCTTACATACCAAGTACAGGTCATGGGTGTTCAAATGGACCTCCAAGTTATCCACCAATCCTGACAGGTTTTATTGGAGCTGTTCTGGGCCCACTTGTGTTTGGAGGCGTTCCCCAAGCAAAGGTGTTGCGCTGAAGAATCACTCTCCAGAATCCCTCCTGGGAAAAGAAGGCCGCTTCTGATGGGAAGTATTCAATATGAACTTGAGGCCTGTGTGGATTGAATGGTTTGGGTTAGACCTGGACATGGATTTTTTTTTTTTTTTTTTTTTTTTTTTTCAGTTACAACCAGAGAAAGGGAAAATGGAAAGGAAGAAAGAAAAGAAAAGACAGAGGAGGGAAGGATGCTCACCTATTGATGTGTGTGTGCTTCCCATACCCGCTGTACCACAGTAAGTTCTTAAGATTAGTGTCTACTGCTCACTACACTAATACAATCTCTGGGGCATCTCAAAGGAACTGCCTCTGAGATGATGCAAAAGTGAAAAGAGCAGGTGAGCACAGGAGTGGGGTGGCCTCAAGAGAAACAAGGAGCTCGCTGGCATTATGGGAATGGATTGACCCATAAAATCCAAGTTTAACCAGGTTTCTGTGGGCAAGGAGAACTCTTGATGCTAAAGCTGCACAGACATAAACACCGTTAAAGTTGGGTTAGAATTGGGTTTTCAGAGACACCAACCAAACGTAACAGCAACTCCATCCTGATTGCCAAAATTCACATATTAATAAGACACTTGGATAAGATTCATGCTAACTCAGAAATAAAGAATGTCGTATCTGGGCTCAGGAACAGATCCTGTGATCTTAAAACAATATAATAAGCTTCTGAAATGCCTTTATATTTAGTTATTTAAATTTCCCAAGGGGCAGAGGCGTCACAGGAAAGATGGACTCAAATAAGCAGCCTGAGGTCCCTAGACCTGTTTGTTGTAACATGAAAAATGAATAGCCGATCTAGGACTCAAACCAGACCTTTTAATGGCAAATCTCATATTCTTCCCATATACAGCATTGCCTCCTCCATGCAGAAAACCCATTTTTATTATTTTTTAAATGATGAAATAATGTCAGTTGAGAAGAGATCCTAGTCCTATCCTTCTGTCTAACCCAATTACTGCTTTTCTATTGGTACTGAAAAAACCCGGTTTTATAATAGCCCTAAAACTGCTGATACATCTGAAAAATATTTAGCTCATCTGAGGATGGGACCCAGCTGACCAAATAAAACCCAAATAAAGCTTATGTAACTATTCTTTCCCCAGATCTTTCATGTGTGCCTGGAAACTGATTTCATATTTCTTTCCATTGAGATTTCTTTCTCTAAAATAATCTAGATATGTGGTTTCTTAACATGCATCTTACAGACAACAGAGAGCAAGATGAGAGCTAATCTTTTGCCTTCCTAGGGCCTACCACCTTTTTTGGCACCTTTTTATATAAATGAAAAGTAGACAACTGCTTTGCTGTGGGCAGCAGGAGGAAGAATTCATATGCTCCTTCAATTTTACAATGAGAGACAATAAATGAAAAGAAAGAGGTTAGTCACATACATTCATCACATCTCTAGCCTAAAGCCCTGCATACCAAAGTCAGTTACCCCAGAAATCTTACAGTTATTGCACATTCTCCCTTCAGATGCTTTCCCACACCGTTTCTACCTTCCCAACTGACTTAGGCAGGCACCATATTAGTGAAAAAAAATTGGTGTCACTTGTTTTATTTCTCCAATAAGAGAAGGACTTAGATTTACATAGCCTCTCTTCTCCAAAGAGCTCAGCAGGCTTGTGCATCTGGTCTCTCATTTGTCTTCATTTCATTGTTGTGAAGAGAAGGAAGTGTGCGATGCTGGCTTTAGGATGGACCAGAAAAGGTGAGGGAGTACGTAGATTTTTTTTTTCCTGCTCACCACAAGGGGGAGCACACGAGCCTCCCCCAGTCCCAGGTTCCTGCAATAGACACCTATTGCCCATTTAAGTGATCGAAATTGTTTTACAGGCACCCAAGGGTCTTTGCCTAAGAGCAATCTCTCTCCGAGTCTAGCAATGGGCAGAAATAAGTGAAGGCAGAATTATAGGATTACAGTATAGTGTGATAAGAGCAATACTGCAATACCTCAAAGAGTTGTGGAAGGCTTTAAAATGTTAAGCTTCCACATAAACTGCAGTATGTAAAATAACCAGAAGGTATTAAATCCTTTTTAATTCATCGAATTGGTCTTTTCCCTCATCAAAATGGCAGTACCTTTTATGTTTTCTATGCTTGATTGACAAATTTGGCTGAAAGGACTCATAAACTATGTTGCCATTAATAATCACAAAATAAATAGAGAAAATAAACCCTTCCCCCCAAAAAAGTGAGGTTTCAAGTAACAAATGTCAATAAGGATGTCAAGGCATTAACCCTGTGCATTGCTTGTTTGAATGTGAAATGGTTCTTCACTGTTAGGAAAACCGCTTGGCAGTTTCTTAAAAAGTTAAACACAGAATTAGCATATGATCCAGCAAATTCACTCTTAGTATATATCCAAAAGAACTGAAAACACGTACTCAAAGAAATCCTTATGCATACAATGTTCATACCAGCACTATTTGCAACAGCCAAAATGTAGACAGAGGCCAGGTATACATCAAAGGATAAATGCACAAGTTGCTTTATACCTAGAAGAAAATGTTATTCAGCCATAAAAAGGATCAAAATCCTGACTCATGCTACAGCTTAGATGAGCCTTGAAAATATTATGCTAAGGGAAAGAAGACAGACATAAAAGGCCACATATTGTATCATTCCATTTAAATGAAATATCCGGGGTATGCAAATTCAGAGACAGAATGTCCATTGATGGTTGCCAGGGCTGGGGAGCAACTGCTCAGAGAGCATGAGGTTTTATTTTGGAATGATGGAAATGTTTGGAACTAGAGAGAGATGTGGTGGCATCATGTTATGAAAGTGCTGGATGCTGTGAAACTGTTCACTTTCTAATGGTTCATTTTCTGCTGTGTGAATTTCACCTCAATACATTTTTAACAAAAAGAAAAGTAAAGCTTGAGCCAAGAGATGACTGGGAAAAGGAGGACAGCAGGATCTTGACAGATGGTCTGGAGGGGTTATCTGAGTCAGAGAGCAGCGTGTGCAAGAGGAAAGCAGCATAAAGCAGACAGCATGTGATGTGTCTGAAGCTGCTGGAAATAGTCCCACGTGCCAGGTTCGTGCAGTGAGGGAGGGGGCTCTGCCTAGGTCTAGAGAATAGTTCATGGATATATTTTCATTAAATCTGGGTGTCCAGAGCCATGTCCTGGTGGCCTAGAGGCCTGGTAGACCCTGGGAGCAATCCCATATACATCCCAAGGGTCCTGGGTTCAAGACCTGAGGCGTGGGGCGGGGGCAACCAATGTAAACAAGTAAATAAAAATAAAGTACTTCTGTCTCTTTCTTCTGCCTGCCTATTCACCTTCATTCCTGCCTGCACCTTTCCTTTTTAAAAAAATCTGGGTGTCTGGCAATTCTAAATGCTTAGACACCTGCTGGGGTAAGGGTAGGCATTGGTGTAACAGCACTACACAGAGAAATCCAGATCATACCTGAGCTCAAAACCAAGATTTTTCTCAGAAACTGTGAGTTCCAGGTTTGTCTCCAACCACCGCTTGATCACATGAATGATTGCAGCCCCAGACTTCCGCACCATAGAGCAGGACTGCCGTCATCTTTGCTGGGGAGACCTCAAATCTTTTAAGTTACACTCTAGGGCAGAGGTTCTTAACCTCTTCCAGCGCCTCTATATACGTCTTCGTTAGCAGAAATTGTGAATGAACATGTTCCAGTGACAGTTCTGATGCTAACTCTTAGTGATAAGTATAAATGATGTCCTGAGATATCTGTAACAACTATAATGTGATCTAAAAATATCCATGCTTCCTCCTGCTGAAAAATCACAAGAGTTGCTGATACTATGGTGATTTGCTGTCTCTATTTATGATTGAAGAAAACGCTAAGTTTCAGTTAGAGACTAATAAAAAGAAGAATTATTTCACAGATCTCAGCATAAGAATACCTGCATTACAATCCAGAAGGGAAGTTGAGGGGCAGAGCTAAAACTCCCATCCCTCATACTGATTGATTGCCGCTGCTGTCTAGCAAAAAAACATTGAAAAATTGTGCATGGCCAAAATTGGCTTAGTTCTATTTTCCACCAGGTCGGATACAGCAGATAGACAGGGGGAACTGAGCTGAGATGAAAGAGGGTAGAGAGGGGTATGTTAAAGGGCACATCTGTAGGAGAGAGACATCTAAGTGACACTTATGTTTCCTACCAGCTTAGATGACTCGGAATGTGCTGGTATCTGCAGGTTTTTCTCTGCAGAACTGGTCAAGCAAGTTCTCTGCTCAGTGAGGTTTGAGTACCTCCAACTCTGCAGGGCCTTAGTAATGATATCCACTCAAGCTACTGTGTGTGTGTGTGTGCTCACTAACACAGGTTGGGGGTGGGGGCGGCAAGCATATGTAAAAAAACGATCTCAGAAATTGCTCTTACCAGGCACAGGTAGAGGAAAGAGAAAACCCAACTCAGCGAAGTGTGCTTCTCTTTCTATACTCAAAACGGTAACACAAGGACAACCCCTAATTTAGAGAACCTCATTTCCTCAAGTGACCACAGGCCTACCTGAAAGAATGGCTATGAACTGTGTTCCTTGATGTGACTGATGACCTCCCCACAGCCTCATCATCATTCCACCCGCTCACTTGACCACTCAGCAGGCCTGGGCTGTCAGTCTCAGACCTGCTGACCTTGCCCCCTGCTGCTCTGATCCCACGGTTCTGTCTCTATCACCATGTGAAGATGGGGACTATGTCTTGTTTATATGAGTTCAGTTAACCTCAGCATCAGGAGAGCGTGTGTATTTCTTACTTGAATTAACATTTGAGTGACAAATTAATACTCACTAAACACAATGAAATCTGTCTGTTTAGGTCTTAGTCTGCTCCAGCTGCCATAACAAAATGTCACAAATGCAATGGCTTCAACAAGCAAAAAAAATGTATCTTTTTTATTTAAAGGAAAGGTACAGGCAGGAATGAAGGTGAGCAGAGGCAGGCGGCAGGGAGAGAGAAGAGGAAGAAGCATTTTTATTTACTTAGTTGTTCAGGTGATTGTTCCCACCAGCCCGGGACATGAACCTGGGACCTTGGGATATATGTGGACTGCTCCCAACTGTTACACCACCATGGCTTACCCAAGGCCCAAGGTCAAGGTGACAGCAGGCTGGGTTTCTCCTGAGACCTCTTTTCTTGACTTGTGAGCGCCTTAATGCTTTATCTTCACCCATCCCTGATAGCACTTCCTCTTCTCATAAAGACACCGATTCCATCCGATTAGGGATTGCCCTAACAGCTTTGTTTTAACTTAATTACCTCTTTAAATACCTTATCTCCAAAAACCGTCAAATTCTGAAGTACTGGGGATTAAGGCTAGTTCTGGACATCAGAGCTTCCATGAATGTTGACACGAATGTTTGAGGGAGCATAATTCAAGTCTGGAATAATTTATTGAGTGAGTGAATGGCAATGTAATGGGTTTTTCGCCCCTTCTCCACTACTGGCCATGCTGCCATCTAAATATAACACATGAAAGCCCAACAAATTGCGACTGACAGCACATGGGCAGCAGCCTTTTTCCAGACTAGTAGCTTGATGACTTTATAGTCTTCTCCCTAGTTGTGCTGAAGCTATGGGTGTCCTTAAAGAACATTCCACAATCATACTTTTTCAAAATTGAAGACATTTTTCAACTTTCAAATCAATTTTAAAATGACGGAACAACCACTAATCACCAAATAGGAGATACTTTTTGTCTTCATCTTCACTAGAGACCTACTCAGAGAGCATATCCAGAGAACTGGAGAGAATTGGCCACAGTAAACTGGTTCCAGAGTCTGGGGTTCTCTGCCCCAGTAGTTCTTGCTGCCTGCGGTTCTTCACCCTGCTCTAGCCAACTTCTCCAGCACTGCTGGCCAGACAGATGGTGCTGATGCTACTCTGCTGTATACAGATTCAGCTTTAAGTTTTGCTGTGGACTGAACTGTGCTCCCTTCAAACACATGTGTTGAAACCTTACCCTCCAAAGTAATCATGTTTGAGACAGGGCCCTTAAAGTGGTAATGATGGTGAAATGAGGCCATAAGGGTAGGGCTTTAACCCAGCAACTCTAGTGTCCTTATAGGAATGCCAAGAACCATCAGACATTACCTTTTCTCTACATGTGCACAGAGGGTAAGTCACGTGAGGACACAGTGGGAAGGTAGCTAACTGTAAGCAAGGAAGCCAACCTCACCAAGGTTGACCTTGGATTTCCAGGCTTCCAAACTCAGAAAATACATTTCTGTTTAAATCACCTAGTCTGTGGTACTTTATGGCAGCCCCAGGAGGCTAAGACAGTCATGGACTGCAGAATCCCAGGTCCCATTCCAGACCTACTGAATGAGAACCGGCCTTTTAACAGGTTCGTGTGCACATCGCATTTGTGGCAGCACTGTCCTCGACTACCTGCTGTCTTCAATTCTATTCCCTTTGATACAACAAAATGGGCCAGGAGTTATGCCAGGAGCTAGTAGACAACCATATAATTTTTTAAATGATTTTGTCATTTTAAGGACAAAATATGCAACTGTAGTAGACATCTGATATTTTGGGTTGTACAGCACTTCGCTTTCTGTTGGAGAACTGGTCCATCCACATAGTTCCCCGAGGGCTAGCCATTCATAGTGCTCCATTGCCCCTGTCCACAGGGTAGACACAGGACCCAGGCCTGGTCAGTCATGGCACTTCATCTGTCTGTCTACTGTGATGTATCAAAGCATGTGATTAAACAGGTCTAAGCAGACTCCCTTGAAATTTGATGTGTGGATGCTGAGAGCGATGGTCTTTCCTTTAGATCATAAACTGTAAGGACATAGGTGTAAAACTGCCAGACTTGAGGGAAAAAATGAGACCAGCCAATAAAGAAAGCCAGAGATGAGGTGATAAGAGAGAACCCTGGCTGCATTGCTTGATGCCCACTATGCCCCCGCACCTTCCCTCCAGCTTCACCTTTGGATTTGTCATTCTATAAGCCAGTTTGTGCTTACAGGAAGGATGAATTTCTGTCACATGCAACAAATACATTCAGGTATTAGTACAGTTCTCCTCACAAGCCCTGTTTGTGTAAATCTATAGTCAGTTCAAAATTGACCATTTAGTACCCAACTTACTTTAATATCATGTGCCTGACATCAAATGGAGGGGTAGGAATATCATCGTGAAGAAGGTGCAGCCCGTGTCTTCAAGTTGCTAACAGACTGGGTGCTTGGGCCAGTAAAGAGTCAAAAATGAGAATATAAACATGGTACGTGCAGTCATGGAGCTCTGAGCAAAGAGTACTGTGGGAATATAACAGAGGGAAGGAGAAAACTTTACTAAAGAACAGAGAACAAGGGAAGGCTTGACAAAGGAGTTAGCATTTGAGCAGAAAATTAGAACATAGGGATTTCCCATGAGCTTGATATGGAGAATGGTATTCCAGGCTGAGCAAGTGCAAACACAAGAACGAGGAAACACCCAGATTGACAGCCTGCTGGAGCTTGGTGTGCTGGGACTTGACCACAGGAGGAATGTCTGAGGGGGCTGGTGAGAGATGAAGCTGCAGAGATGGTCTCATAATGCTGTGGGAAATCCTTGTCCAGACAAGGAGTTAGAGTTAATCCTTAGGCAACAAGGAGCTAATGTGCTTTTCTGAGCAGAGAAGAGTTAGGAGCAGACTTGTAATTTAGTAAGATCCCTCTGGAGGTTAAATGGTATCATTAAACTATGACTCCTAGATGGCAGAAATAGCTCTGGTACATGGTAGAATTTAATAAATAGTTATTGAACTGGGAGACATTGACAGTCTCAATAGAGAGAGTAGCAGTGGGACTAGAAAAAAGGGAGCAATTTTGAGAGACATTTTTGAACTAGAATCAACAGCATTTATCAAGCAGTTGGAAAGAAAGGAAGAATTAAGAATGATTCAGCATTTTCTCCCAAGTGACCAGATGTGGGGATATCAGAACTAGGGAGAGGTTTTCAGGTAAAGATATTAGCTTCACTTTGAACAGATTAGCTATGAGAGACCTGGGAATCCAGGGTGAAATGTCTGGAAGGAAGTTGGTCTGAGAGAGGTCAGAACTAAAGATATGAGCACAGGAGTCCTCCCCACAGAGATATGGTTCAGAAGAGAGAATTAACCTCTGAAATGCCAGATTGTTCAGAATATAATTCTCCAAAGGACTGTGCCATCTTCAGTTTCCTTTGTAATTGTTACATAAAACAACAAAGGTCCCCTATGCCTCCCACACCCTCAGTCTCTAAAAACAACCATGGCAAATGCTGCCACACTACAGGTGATGATACAAATATCAAGACTCCAACATTTGACTCCCTTGGCATGTCTGGGCCACAAACAAACCGTACGCTTCCAGAGATTCACGCTGAGAAGCCAATATTGGACCACTCGTTGGAGAAATAGCACCAGCATCCGCTGAACCAGATAACATTTAAAATACTGCTGCCAACCCTAGGATAACCATGGAGCCAAGAGACCTTTGGTTTTCCATTTTCTTGCCAAACTGGCCATGCTCTCACTCTCCTTTGCCAGGAGTCCCTGCCTGCACCTCCACAGGCCCCTGCTCAGATCGCATGGTCCTAGGGGTGGACACACATGAGAGGACGGCAGGCAGTAGTGGTCAGGAAGCCAACAGCCCCAGGTCAGTGGTGCCAGAGATTCTTAGCTAACAGCTCTGCTTTAGCTGAGCCTCAGAGCCTGTATGAACACAAATTCAATAGAAAGATGACTTCTTTTCTTGATTTTTTTCCTTTAAAAAATGAATTAATATAGAAAGATATTTCTGCTATAATCAGTGATAGAGAGCACCTTATATAACCTGTTTTTTAAGTGTGTGTATGTTTGATGTATGTGATGTGTAATTGACATGAACAGATACACACTGGGGAGCTGGGATAAAGAAAGAGGTATAGGGAAATTTCACTCTTCTAAAAACAAAAACCCTCTTCATTTTCAAACAAGTTTTTTTGTTATCAAAAAGCATTGAACATTTTAATCAATCATAGAAGGTAGAAAAATATTTAATAGATTTCCAGGGCCTAGTCATCACTGAACATCATGGTTTCAAGGAGATGCTCTTAACCAGCCAGTTAGTAGAGTTTCTGGTAAGTGGTGGAAGGAAAAGGCAGGTTCCTGTTTCTAGAGTTCCTCCCTCACAGTTGCTTTCCCTCCCTCTCTCTCTCCGCCCTTCTGGCCCAGGTCAGGTAAGAACTTGTCTGGAGAATGTGTGTCGGAGAAGGGAGTTGCCATAATGGGTAACTTGGGAGTCACTGGCCACAGACACTTGTGAAACAAGACGGGAACTGGGTTACTTGTTACTAGTTCAGGAAGAATCTGACACTCTTTGTCTAAACTAACCCAAGTTTGATCATACCCAATCTAAGCTAAGGTAAAATTCATAATCAGATCAGCTCTCAAGTCTAAGGCTGATTTGTCCTTGGGTAAAAGGTAGGTAGGTGGGTGCTTGTTCAGGGCTGGCTGCTTTGCCTCCTTGAGAATTGAATTCCTGAATGGTTGAGGGATCCTGCCTGCCAACCCAGGAAAAAGCCATCAGGAACATAAATCCTCAAAAAAATCAGAAGAATTCCTCATGAAGAATCAGGACTAGCTCAGAAAACACTTCATAAGAGCAGAGATAAAGAATGCCCATTTGAGGAATTTAAGAAATTAAGTATAATTAGAAGAAGATAAAAATTTGGAAATCAGTATACCCTCTATTACATTTTTTTATGCTCCTTTAAATATCAGGAAATTGAAAAATGTCAGTATCAATGACAGGCAGCCCAAACAGGAAAGGTGGGTCCTTTACATCCTGTGCTATAACCAACAAGACTCTGCAACAAGAGCCCCAGCCGAGGGAGACTGTTAGGATGAAAGCTGAGACGTTTCCTCTCTGTCTGCCCTCAGCACAGTCTGTGACCTCCACCCTCTACCACCCGTGTTAAGGGCAAGTTTGACACTGCCACACTACAGCAGCCTCATCTTCCACTTTTTACCCCCCTCTATTTTATCTTTGTGTACATATTTGCTTAAAAGCAACATTTTTTCTGGCCCAGAGTCAGGTAACAAAAGGGCTTTATGAGGAGCTTATGTTCTCTCAGTCAAAGACGAATGGCAATCTGGAATGAAGTGGAAAATAACATCTTTCTAAAGAGAAGTTAGAGGTTCTAATTCAGTAAATAAGTTGCTCCTGTCTCAGGAATGGGACTGAGTTTTATCTGACCACAAGGCCACATTCGCAAATACCACCAAAAAATCATGGCACAAAAAATAAGATTAATCATGTTACATGTTAAAGTACAGATATCACAGTTTAAATAACCTGCACTCAAAGAGTAAACTTAGAAAATCTTTGTTAAGATATAAGCACTGTCAAAATGAGATCACTGTCATTTGTAAACTGGCGACTGTTCTAGCCCATGTCACATTTAAGATGCCTCAAAAAAGGCTGTTACTGAGGGTGTGGATAAATTGTAACCCTTATATATTGCTGGTGGGAATGTAAAATGATAATCCATTGTGAAGAACATTAGGTGGCCCTCAAATACTTAAACATAAAATTGTCACATGGTCCAGCAATTCCACTTCTGGGTATCTACCCAAAAGGTGTGAAAGTAGGGACTCAAACAGATATTTGTATACCCACATTCATAGCAACATTATTCACAATAACTGAAAAGCAAATAAGCTGAAAAGCAAAAATAACCCCCATTGTGTATCACAGTTGAGTGAATAAACAAACTGTGCTATTTCATACAATAGAATAGTATTTAACCTTGAAAATGGAAGATTTTCTGAGAGTTGCTACAACATATATATGAACATTGAAGACATTAAGCTAAGTAAAATAAGCCAGGAATAAAAGGGTAAATATTGTATGATTTTATTTATGTAAAACACCTAAAGTAGAGAAATTCATAGTGACAAAGTGGAAGTATGGTTGTTGGGGCCTGGGAGAAGAGGGGAAAATGGGAGCTGGTGTTTAAGGGATATCATTTCAATCTTGGAAGATGAAAAAGTTCTGTGAAGATGAAAAATTGTAATATCTGTCTGTAACACAGACCATCCCATGTGGCATGATGGCCAGTGATGCCCGTTTCATAGCAATGTGAGTGTACTTAGTGCCACAGAACTTAAAAATGGCTAAAATGATACATTTCATGTATATTTCACCACAGTAATTTTCAAGAGACTGTTGTGAGGTCACACAGAGTAGCATTAAGCCCAATATATATTGATCCATGTTCAAGTAGATCTTTTGTACTGTAAGTTGGTTAATTTTCCAGGTTATATCAAAAGTTGTTAACTTTTTCCTGAGCTTCACTTGGTTCATGATTTTTCTGTTTTGAGTCTCCTTCTCTAGGAAACTGGCACCTCCCCTGGTCTCCCTCAGCCACAGCCAGCACCCGTGACAAATACTGCTTAACTCGCCAGGGAACAGCTATCTTTGGTTGACCTTGTCCCTACACATCTTAATCCTACCAGTCCATTCTGACATTTAGTTACACCAGCACTCACCACGTTTGTCATCTAAGACTTCTCAAACGTGCCAACATGCTATGTACAGAACAAATAAAGGACCAATTTCCTGTGCCCTGGCAGAGAGCATTCTAAGGGTACAATAAACTTAAGAGAACAGAAATTATTTCCTAAGTCATGCTTTTAAAAATTCTTAGTGGAAGTTGTCTGGCTCATACAGATTTAGAAATATTACCAAGAAATGATCATGTTTTTGTGTTTTAATTTCATCTCTCCCCTCTTCACTCTATGTTCTCCATTCCTAGGGGTAAAAAAGGAAACAAAATGCAACTCATCTCAGAGCATTTTCACTCCCTTTTCTAAAATACTAGTCTTTGGAATCTTAAGTTCTTCTCCAAGCAGGCATGCTTGTCAAAAGTTCTCTTTGAACAAGAACTCATTCAAAATATATTTTGGTAAGTGAAAAAAAAAATCCCATGTAATTATATATGTATATACTCATATTTGTGTAGACTTGTTTAGAGTTGTTTAGTTACATTTGTAACTAAACTTAATATTTTTATAGACTTGTTTAGAGTTGATCACACACTTTATAAGAATGATCTGATTTGATCTTGTCAGTAAGTAGGCAATATCACCAAGTCTACACATCATAAATGAGGAACCTGAGACCCAGCGAAGTTGTGTGTAACGCAGAGTTAGAAGTAACCAATCAAGAAAAGCAAGATTCACTCCAAAATATCTTCACTCCAAGTCTACTTCCTATTGTACTACACTGTATAGTCAATGCAATTAGCCAAACACCAAAAGTAACCTCCATTTTATTTTCTATATCCCTGCCCTCAATGGAGAGTTAAGTGAGAAAGGCAGAAGTTAGTCAATTAAGAGGTAGCGTATGCCAATCACCAAATATGTCCTGAAGGTAGTAAATGCTGCAGGCAAATTGTCCTAGATTCCTAGCACATGAACAAGTAGGACCTATATGTGTGAGATAGGCACTCTGGCAGGACTGTGAATGGAGTTGGAGAGATCTAATATTCTCTAGAAAGGGTGTGCTTCCATGACTGGTCTGAACACCTTCCAGGTACTGACTGAGATGGTGTCAATCAGATATTTTTCTGGCATGGCTGCACTTGGGCCTTCCCCATTCTTTTCCATGATACTCCAACAATGTTTCACCTCCTTTTCAAATCCTGTCACAAGCTCAAGTGTGGCGACAAACCTGCCCTAGAGCCTCATAGGACCTTGCTATATGTTCTGTTTGGTCACACACCCAGCTTTGCTATCTATAATTGTTTCCTTTGTCTGGAGCTGTAACACTCTTTCCTGGAATATTGGTGTCCCACTTGTCTCTGTAATTAAAAGAAAAAAATCCTGGGACAAAGTTGTTCAGCTCTTACTCAGGCCAATAAGCATTTATTGAGCACTTAATAGATGCAAAACATTTATGACCTAGAGTTTAAATTATCAGTAACCAACAGTTTGAGCAATCAGTAGCCCTACGTGTAGGTGGAACTGTCAAAGGCTTTCTCAAATGACCTTTCTGTGCGACTGCCCAACTTGGAACTTGCAGGGAAGTTTGAGAAACCAGACACACCCAGTTGCCGCCATTAAAGAGACTCTTGTTGATTATTTCGGGACCCATGAGCAGTAGTGTGATATTAGCTGAGGAAGGTCTCAGAGGAACACTGCAATGATACATTTTCATGTGGACAGAGAAAATCGAAAGTTTTAAGATAAAATATTGACTCATCGAAGCTGGCCTAGGAGAAAACATTGAGTGATCTTGAGCAAGTCAAGAATTTCATGAGAACACCTGGGGGAAGAGGTATTTATAAGGCAAAGGAAAGTGGAAAAAGAGACACCAAAAAGGGAGCAGTCTCTTCTATGGGTAATCCTTGGGTCAACCCTCAATATAGCTAATGGAAGATTTAGGTGAAATGCTTCATTATATTCTTTTGCTGTTATATAAAGGTCAAGAGACCTCTTCTTCGGAGGCTTTCAATCTTATGCTTCTCTGAGACATCTATACTATAAAGAGGACAAGATTGCCACACTGGAGATGCCATAGTCCCTTGGAATCTTCTGAGTAGAATGGGATCCTGCTCTAATTTTCTAATCTATCATTTACTGGTCAAATTATTTTGTTATCACATTAGGTCTGTGACCAGCTCTCCATTGTTGATTTGCCATATTGTTAATGTGCCAGAAAACAGCTGAGATTAAAGCTAATGGAGCTAAGGGAAATAATCTGTAATGAGCATTAATAAGCACTAAGTGTGAAACTATAAGTAGGATTGTTACTGAAATAAATTGCCTTTTTAAATAGCGTGGGATACTTTGTGGTCCGCAGAGTACAACCCTCTGTTGTTGATGCTCTATCAAATCCATGAAAGCATTTAGTGTTTCAGCCAATTCTCCTGGATATTTTCCCCTGGTAGCTCCTGGAAACCTAAACTGTATTTATAATGGGAATTTTTTTCCTTTTTTTTTTTTTTTAACTAACGGTGCAGGCAAGAAGGAAGAGGAGGAAGAAGAAGCATTTAGTTAGTTGTTAATCTTGGTTGATCTCCCCAGCCCCCGGTCTTGAACTGGGATCCCTGGGCTGTATATGGATTGCATCTAGTGGCCTTATCCACTGGGTCACCAGGGTGTATGTATCTATATAGGACTTTTTTTTTTTTAAGGTAAGGCGCAGGCAGTCAGACAAAGAGAGAGGAGGAAGAAACAACTTTATGTTTTATTTTTATTTAGTTGTTCACACTGGTTGCTTCCCTCCAGGCCCTGGACTCGAACCCAGGAATATGTGGCTTGCTCCTTTGCAGGTGACTGACCTAACTGCTGCTCTACCAAGGCTCTCCATAATGGGACTTTTAAGGACAAAGTTTTATAGTTGTGCCACACTTATAAAATGTAACTATTGTGTGATATTTTATAACTTGGTCCTCTTCATTATATTTGTTTTTATAAATATATGAATTTGAGGGACTGGAGACTAATTAATATTAGAATTTTTACTGAAGTATATAATTATGATTTCCCCTGTTTTTGGCTATTTTACTGTGGGATATGTCAATTTGGTTTAGCTGGAACTACATTTTCTAGAATCCCCTTATGTTTCTCAGAAGTTTTTCTCTCGCTAAAAGAAGAGTTTGTGCCAGATTTGGAAGGCATGAGTAAAACAGTAGCCATTATTCCCTGAAGGTGAGAGACAGACCCAACAGTTGAGAAGTTTCAGCTTATCCTCACTCTTCCCTGTTCTGTGGCCAGCTCTGCAACCACTGCCCCACTACTGGGAGCCTCCAGCAGATGCAATAGTTACACAGAGATCACTTATTTCACCACCTTTCCTTCGTGGTCCTATTCTGGACCCTGGATGTATCTGGTTTCCCAGAGAGACTCCCCAAGTCCCTGATTGCCCCCCAGGCCAGCCCTGCAGTACAGCATATTAGTGACTTTTCTCTGATCCTCTGACTCCTGCTTTAAAAGCCTATTTCCCCAACTTCTCCCACAATTGTAAACTACATCCCTTCCTCCACAGTACCCCTTAAACCCTGACTGAGTCCATTGTTCGATCATATGGAGACCGTCAAACAGCCAAAGAGATTTCATACCAGAGTTAAGGACTGACAGTACATTTCTTGTTCTTGCAGAAAAGCATACAAAGTTAAATTCAGTATCTATCAATTCTTAGTAGAAATAAAGATTAATCATACAAGGCAATATTCTATATAAATTCTCTTTCTTGTGACCTGAAATGAAACCTAGCCTTACAGAAGGGCTAAGAAGTTATTAATTTCAAATTATCTTTTTTGGATTTCAAAGTTACTATTGAGCAGTGAATGTCAATTTTCTGCATATGGTGATGCCCCAAGTTTATCTACTAGTCCACAATAACGCACAAAGTAAAAGGAGAAGGAAATTGGAAGCCAGGGTTATTATGTACACCCTGTTTAAAAGGTAAGGCTCCCATCTTTAGTCATGACTGTGTACAGCAACAGCATCGTAACCACAATCTTTTGCACCTTCTGAAAGTATATTACACGAGTGATCACCACACATTAAGACTTCCTTTATTATTCACATATTTCAACCTCTTATGTACCCCCTAGGGTCTCATCTGAGTCCCTGCCAAATGCAGCTTCTCCCAGTTATCTCATGAATTTCTCCATGCACTGTAAACAACTTTTGTCTGCCTCTTCGCTTTCTCTGTACTTTGTTAGGTGCCCAAGAGACCACCCTACATTGCAAATCCCTCAGATGTTATGACTTGAGAATATTATGCATGTGATATTAGTGTGTCAAGAGAACTCACACACTGCATTACATAAATGTTAACAGAATGTCACACAAGCAAAGGAAAATAGCAATCTATAGAAAAAACCCAGTTAGTCATTAAAGAAGTGTCTGCCCATGGTGGGTATGTGTAAGCTGTTCAGTAGACAAGACGAGGAGCTGGGATAGAAATGATACCCACAGCAAACAACCAAACACCTGGGTGGACACAGTTCTGTCTAGTCGCAGCTCTGCACTAACTTGCTGTGTGGGTGTGGGCAAATCACACACAGCTGTTGGGGCAGAAAGTGTTATTTACCCCCGTATATATTTGCCCTTCTAGAATGTCCACAGTTATGACACATGACACCAGCAATAAAGACTCTATTTCTCAGACTTCTTTGCAGCTGAACGCAGCCATGTGACTACATGTTAGCCAATGGAATGTAAGAGGAATGATTGCATGGAAGTTTCCAGAAATTTCCATAAGAGACAGATGACATGTGTGTCCTTCACTTTTTCTGTCCCTTCTTCCATACCACTTCTTGAGATTTGTAAATAATAGATTTCTATCAGCAGTGACAATAGCCACCAACTTGTAACTGTGAAGTCAAAAGTAGGAAGTAGTATGAGTTGTCAACACTGAGGTTTTTGTATAATAGAAAAATGAATTTCTATATTGTTCACACCACTGTTTTTCATATCTTTTACAGTTAGATCTAATCCTAACAAATCCATGTGTTACTGTTTTTTCCCCATTGTATTTAGATTCTGTTAAAATTAATAAGATAAATATCCACTTCTATCAGCAATATCACAGGAATCCCATTACTGCGTGCATCTTGACTTTATTTTTCTGGTCTTTATTGAAGCTTTATAGGTGACACAGAGAAGTCAAATCAAGCAGCACATTAGACGTTTCTTTTCCTCTAAGGGTCCTTGCTTGTCTTTCTCCCAATAGCATTCTTATTGGAGTTTTCTCTCCAATAACAGGCTTCCCCATGTGGCTTGCCCTCTTATTTCCTCCTTGATTCTCCCTACCTGCTCCTTTTTCTGTGCAAAGCATATGAGCTCTGTTCCAATTGCAAACTCATTTTTACATGCCCATCACTGCAGACCCAAACTCTCCAAGGTACTTACACAAAGGTCTGTCAGTCGAGAGACACCCTCTTGTCACTTGACTTTGCCTTTTATATCCTCAGCCTTCTCTCACAGTTTATCAGATATATGTCTCCCAAACAAGCAAAATGCCCTTCTCGAGGGAAAACCCACCAGCAGTTATGAAAATAAAATGTCTCCACGTGCTTCTGTGTATGGATTTCCTTGGATTCACTATCTTTAATCTTAGGTATATCCTCAATTATCAACTCATTTCATGTTTTTTTTTTTTCATGGGTTCATTCAAAAGAATGTGGTGCTTTCCCTTTTTCTTCAAGTCACTATTAATGGTGAACATAATCTAGAATAATTCTGCATATGCATTTTTTTAAGTGAGGAAGGGAGGAAGGGAGAAGAAAAAAAAGATTTAAGGATGGAAGGAAGAGGAGGAAAAAACATTTTTACTTAGTTGTTCATTTTGGCTTTTCACCCTGTCTGGGTCTCAAACCCGGGTACTTGCTTTGTATGTGGTCCATGCACTAGCATCTCAGCCCAGAGCCACAAGGGTACAACTCTTTTTATGCATTTAAAGGCAGATAGACATTATCCTTCTAGGAATGTACTTAGCCGTGGGCTTTAATAATAAGGAAGTTAAATGGACATTACTGACTTTATCTTAGGAAACTGAAAATAAAGTCAAGTGAGTCTGACCCTTAGCTTTGAGCCTTCTACTATCCATATATTTTCCAGTAAATTCCCATTTGTGTCTATTGCATAAGAACAAGACATGATTCCTTGGTAGAGGATCTAGGTAGGAGTACCATTTCATTTGCTGAAGACAGCCCTGGCATAATTATAAGTAGAAGCTTTTTTCTTTTCCTGTCACAATAAAATGTATTATGCAAACAGGCTGGCTCCAGTGTAGTCAAGTACATTGGGGTAGGGTAGCTCAGGTGAAGCAGTGCAGCCTCTTCACATTGATGCCATACTTTCTCAGGATAGGGGTCAGGTCCTCCATGGTTAGTGTGAACTTGCAGTCCTTGCTGTTGGTTCGGAAGCTGCCAGAGGGTGTTATCTAGACGCCTTCTCATTCTCGAAAATGTCTTGTTTGGGACAACAATCTATATGTTCCCTCTGAGTGGGGCACCTACATTCTAGTCCGTAGAGGTGGTGCTAGTGGGGTGTAAGAGTATCGCCTCTTGTCCTACTGTCAAGTTCTGGCTTCCTCAGCAAATTGCCCAAAGCAGTTAGGGTTCTTAGCTACAGGTGACAGAAACTGGCTGATTTAAGCAGAATAGGAACTCGTTGAAAGGATTGGGAGGGTCTCACATCCAAAATTGCTTAGAATACTAGAAAACCATGCTCAAGGATGAGGCCTTTGGGCTGGTATTGGAAAACAAGTGCAGGGGTGATCTTGTGGTAGAAACTGCTGACCTGCCCTTGAACAACATGGTGCCTCCCTCAACTGGTAGCACTTCTAGCCCAAGACCTGACCCGGCAGCAGCAAGCACTGGCCCTGAGGCAACAACAAAGTGGACCTCCAGGTCTCCTCTTCCCCAGGTCACTTCCATACATCTCCTAAATGTTCACTCTTAGTTTTTATCTGTTTGTCTTCTCTACGCTGGAACTCGCAAGACTCTGATTTTACTATGGGAATATTTTATTCCAGTATGTACATGTGCATGTAAGTAAATAAGCACAAACAGACTCTTCTATAACCTATCAATGTCATTATAGATAAAGAAGAAAAAGTTAATGTAAAAATTCTCTCTTTCATCCAATAATATTAGAGGGATGTGCTCAGCCTTTATTAAAGAAGCAGTACAGACTGACAAAAAAGTCATTAATCTGCTCCACATTCGACTTGGATGCACTTTGGCTTTTTTATGGCTCATATGAAGCAATTTTTTTACAGACATTGCCCAGTTTTTCCAGACAAAGCACATCCTGGGATTTATGCATTTTTCACCGACCTTGCTAACTCAGCATGTTGTTAGCCCAGAGTCTATGTCTTTGAGCTGTCTGGAGAGGTCATGGGGTAGAGAAACATGGTCTTCAGACCCATCCTTATTTACCCTACTGGTTGGTAAAGATGCCCAGGCAGGTGAATCTCTGGGAAGACTGAGCACAGCATCAGTATTCAGTGGAGAGGCAGAGGCTGCTCACGTTGGACCCTCCAAAGCTGGCATTCCCATCCTTGATGAGATGAGCAACCCAGGAACTGATGATGTTTGTCAAACTTCAGAATGAGAAAACTGAGCCTGAACTACTGTTACATGATGAATTACGTGGACAATGACTAGAATCAAAGGTGATTCATGTATGTTCAGCACTCAATCATGCTTTGGGGGAGAGGAGAGTCTTACTGTGGTGGATGGAATTTTCTATCTTAATTATAAGCCACTTGTGAAATACATTTGAATTTGCAAAAAATACACTAATCCAGATCTCAATTTTCATTCCACAATTGAATGTTGTGCACAAATGGTGGCAATAATTATTTCCAGCTTTTCATATGCTGAGGCTGCAAAGTATAGAAAGAGAGGCAAGAAGCCAGGCTATTGCACACACCTGGGTCTTAACTCATCTGACACATAGTATAGGTTTGTTGTGCTTCCTTCCCCTGAACCTTGAAATTTTGCAAAAAATACATTTTGGACTGATCATAAAAATGATGACAGTGAGCTATTTCTGCTAAAAGAAAAGCTAACCCCACATTTAAACACATACTTTATACATGACTACAAGTATAAAATGACTGAATTGGAAAAAAAGAAACCATGTTTGGTACAGCTAATGTCTATGAGCAGATCAGAAGCTGACCTCATGGTACTTCAGCCAGATTGTAGAGACACTTGTACGAATGAGATAAAGACAATTCCTTTCGGGTATTTGAAACCTTGAGAACAAGACCGTCCATTGTGACAGAAGAAGGGACATCCTGGGGTGCATGGCTTGGTGTGGGTCCTGGTTGGACTTCATCATTTAGAGCCCCAGGTTTCATCCAGGGGATGAGACTCAGCTCAGTTTTTTGGTCTTCTCTGGTCCTGTACTCAAATGAGAATGGTGTGGAGATATAAAAGTAATGGGGTAGTAATGGGTTTGAATTATGTCCTCCTCAAAGATGTTGAGGTTGTAACCCCAATACCTGTGAATGTGATCTTAAAAGAGAATACTTACTGCTAATTAACATAAGATCATTAGAGTGATCACAACTCCAACATAACTATACTCTCATTAGAAAGGAAAAATTTGGACAGAGACAGACACACAGAAGAAAGACAACATGAAGAGACACAGAGAAGTGTCATCTATAGGCCAAGAATATCCAAGGCCACCAGAAGTTAGGAGAAGGGCCAGGAGCATGTTATTCCCTGTCACCTTCGAAAGCACATGGCCCTAATCACATCTTGATTTCAGACTTCTGGCTGCCAGAATTGTGAAACAATAAATGTCTGTTGTCCAAGCCACCTTGCGACAGCACCCTCACAAACAACCACAGAGACAAACCCTGGGGTATAGCAACAAATGCAAAGCCTCCAGAGCACTGCCTGAACCAAGAGGTCCGGATTCGAAAAGCACCACAACTTGTACCAAGTTGTCTCCTAAGGCTGTGGAAAGCACAGCTGAGGCAAAAAGAGAGCCTAGGGAACGGCTCTAGAACTGCAAGTCTATGCAGGAAGGATGGAGCCAATTCTGGAGGAAGCTGGATGGAGCTGCCAGTGGATCTCCCACCAACAGCACAAGACTAAGACAAAGGTGTAGGGCTTCGGGCCTACAGAGCAAAGGGGACAAGGTCTAATGACAGACTTTGGAGTTACAAAAAGTATGTTTAGAGTCATGTTTTGAACCATTCAAAAACAAACAAGTTCCTAACTGAAGTCAAAGCAACTGCACTGAAGGACAATACAAACAATTCTTCAAAAATAAAATGTGTTATGATACGTCAGTTTTGTCTCCATAAAGTGTGTGTGTGTGTAAAATTTATATAAAACCTCCACACCTGGCACTGAGTTCATGTCCTGGGTGTGGGGGTAACAACTAATACAAACACTGAGTAAGGATTAGAGTACTTCCTCCTCTCTCTTCCTTTCTGCCTGCCTGCTTGCCTTCTTTCCTGCCTACACCTTTCCTTAAAAAAAGAAAAGAAATGTTGTATTAATGGTCATTATTGGTAAGTCTAGTTTCTTTGCTAGATACAGAAACCGATAGAGGCTGTTGGAGGATTTTCAACTCTGGTCAAAGAGGGGTACCCCATATTTGTATGATTATATCACCCCAAGAGCTTAATTTACTCCTTCAGGCAACAGTTCTGAATGTTTCTATCTCCTACAGATAAACATCAAGCCAAAAATTGCATGTTTGATCCGAGGGAAATACCACGGCAGATGCCAGCTCAGAAAAGATAAATTCTGATGGCCTAGGAATGAATTTACTGAGTCTCATGTTACATTTGCAAAACAACCAGAACTGAACTGAGCCTGCAAGTGAAATGGAAATCAGTGTTTCAGAACAAAAATAGAATAATGCATGAACTCTACCTGCTCTTGATCACATCTGAGTAGAGATAGAGGCACTAGGTTTTCATTTCTGTTTGTCATTCTTGTCTTTCCCACACAGAAATGAACTAGCTGACTGAGGTATAATCAGTGTCCCAAATGGATCCATTTTCCTAGACAGTTTCAAATCATCTCATAACCACTTTCAGTTTAAATATGCTTTCTGTATAACCCATGAAAGGAAAGTTACATTCTTTTGCCACTCAAAATATGTACATTATCCATGTCTCCAAATGAGTGAAAGACTGCCCAGATGTTTGTTATTCTGAATCCTCCAAAGTGAAGAAAACCTGAGGGTCTTTTTTCTTTTAAAAAAAAAAAAAAGTCTGACTTTTTGAAGGAAGTATCATAAATATATCATATTCACAGCAAAATTTTAAAATCTTTGGAAATACAGATAACTGTGAGAATGCTATTTTTTCAGCTTATTTTCCATAGCAGCTAAGATGAATGGGTGTGTATGTAGCATTTACCTTACATGATAGAAGTAAAATGCTTCATTTAATGCCAAGGAAACAACCTGAATAGTGTTACCTGGAACTTTAATTTTATTATCTCCAGTCAAATGGCATTTGTTAAATATCAATAGACACTGCTTTATCAGATTAAAAGGAGTTTTACAAAAAGTACAAACTTTATAGGCCCCCTGAATCATTCAGTTAGGAAATATTTTAATCAGTAACTAGGCTCAGTCATGAATCAACCTGATCTTAGTAATAAAATGACCAAAAATACTTTATTGAGCATTTTTTAATCTGCTATGTTCTATTGCATGAAGACAATGAGAGGAAGATATATACAACCCAACCAATGAAACTACTGGATTGGAACCATTCTATCTACTATGAATTACAGCAATAAAGTGGCGATTATTAGTATCTATAAGGATCCAATTATGTCCTGGGCCGAGTCCTCAGGTTTTACATATACCATTTCCTTTATGCTTACAATTATTTGAGGTAGATGATTTGTCGTTATCTCTTTTTACAGTGATAATTGAGGCTTAGAGAAGTACTTGCCAAACATCTAATGTCAAGAACAGTGAAGGATTTGATTTTTGACTCTATTTGCAAACCAATGAGTTGCCTGCAACCATTTCATGCATACTATCAGAAGACATGAAGCTCTGGGTCAGAGGCAAAGGACTTTATTTTCCTGGCAGCAGACATCTGTGTCTATGTATGCATTCACGTATGCATCAGTTTCCCAGTCAGAATGAGCAATCATCACAGTTTGACAAAGATTTTATTTTCAGTCCTAGCACTGAAAGTCCCGGGCAAGCCAGGACAGTTAGTCTTTCTAGTTCCCCATGCTCTCAAGTCCCACAAAGGCAATGGAAGCAGCCTAGGTATGAGGCACACACAGTGGACCTAATTCAAGTGTGGGGCGCCCCAAGATTAGGAAGCACCCTATCCTACTAGGAAGCAGTTAGTAAACTTAACCAACTTTTGTTCCCCAAAGAGATTTTACTCTTATCATCTTGTAGAGCAGACAAATCTTCAGAGTCCTGGATGGACACACGATATCTTTCAAGAGTATTCACTATATAAACATCCTTGAAAAGACCATCTGATACAAAAGTTGTGAAAAGAAGTGTAGAAACATGAGAGACACACAGAGAATTATCTCCCAACAACTACCGCTAGTAAAGTGATGAAGACTGTTCAATCCAGATCCTTCAGATGTCAAAATGCATGTTATTCTGCTTTATAAATTATGTTCAAATTTACAGAATTGGGGTCAAAGTGGATGTTTACTTCTCATGGAAACTTTAAACTCTTGATCATATTTTAAAAACATGATATAATCAATCTTGAATGAATCTATGGAATAGAAAGTTGTAGGTATTACAGAAATGATACAGCAATCCTAAACAAAGTTAAATGGGTCAGTTAAGCTAATTGACTTCAAAGGATTGTTCCTGTCCTGAGTCCATGATTCTCCTTCCCCATTATCACTATTTCCTATTATCTTTCCTCTTGCTGTTATGAATGCCTTCCACAAAATTATATTCTGCCTCATTCTGAATCCAGACAGGATTTCAGCAGAAAATCTAGGGTATATATTTTGATTCCAGAGCAATTTAAAAGCTAGTTTCATTATAAAATAAAGACAATGATGCCTAGGAACTCACTTGTTTTTTAAATTTTCATTTTATGCAATGGTAGCCACAGCCTCACATTGCATGACTTTTTAAGGCCAACAATGTTTAAGGTATATTTTTTCTCTAATAGTCAGGTCAAATTTCCTCTTCCTTTTTAACCCAAGGTGCTAGCAGGGGAGGATATTGCTGTATGTTTTTAAAAAATGATTTTGATTTCCTTTGTGGGTAGAGGTGAATCTTCTCTCCCTGCTCTCTGAAGATGAAAGGAAAATTAAGAGAAGAAACAAGCAAACAGAGAACAAAAGACCTGTAATAACAGCATTTCTATGTTGCCAAAGTGATAGTTTGCCTAAGGACATTGTGGCCAATGGGTACACAAAAGTCAAGCCAAGTATGAAAAAGTCGATGGAAATAGTCCATCCTTTAAAGAGGAAGCTTGTGATTCAGATGCCCACAGAACATGATCAGACCACACAGCAACCACACAGATGGCCTTATAGGAGCAATTATGGTCCCATTCTGGAATCTCTAGGCCGCTAGAATATTGTAAATGTGAGCCCTCAGGATTCAGAGTTAACTTCAGTGAGTAGAAATTACCCATCCTCCCAGCAGGGGCCCTGAGGTTCCAGGCTCTCCTCAATATACTCAATAACACCGGAGGGAATGGTGTCATCTTTGGCAGACTAGAGACCACTTGTCTCACCTGAAGATATTCAAATTCAATTTTTCAAAACTGCCCAATAGACTGGATTAGTTTGGGCAAAGTTGCCACCCAGGCTATCCAAGAAACAGACTCCTGGCTAGAGTTTAAGCAGCTGTGAGGAAATGCCCATCCAAAACTTGTGTCTATGCGTTTGAGGAAGAAAAGTAAAAATATGACTGATCGAATGCTGTTTGGCTGACAGCATTGTTCAAAACACACAGTCCATTAAAAAAAAACAATGAAAGGGTTGTTTCGAATGGAGCTGTTTTTCTCTCCAAATGAATCAGGATCTGGCATGTTAGGAAAAAACCAGAATGCATTTGGATTGTGCACGAAAATAAATTAAAATCAGACTACTCCTCCCCACACTCCTAGACTCCACCACCCAATTTCCATTGTATTCAAGGTATTCTTTGCATCTTCTTCTTTTTTTTTGCTTTCTTCTCTGTCTTCTGCCTAATTTCCTTTTTTTGCCTACTACCATAGCTATTTTCTGACGTTTTTCATACTTCAAAGGCTTAAGATTCTTTTCTTATTATTACTATTTTAATGGAATATATACTGGATGCAGAAAAGAACACTTAAAAATACCATTTACCACAACTGTTTGTCATCTGCCTCCCAAGTGCATCTGTAAAATTCTTTGGCGAACGAGATTTGTGGAATTTTAGACATTGCAGAAGCCAACTTTCCTGCTGAATGCTAATGGTACCTTACAATTAAGATCTAAACACTCTGACCACTGTCCTTCTTGATATTCTCATAATCAGCAACTTGCCTTTATTTTGTTCCAACCATGAGTGATTCAAATAATAAATGTATTCCACTCTCCTAAATGCCCCCCTGTCCCCCCAAGCACATGCAAAGATAAAAATGCAGATGTGGTAAATTATCCTGTGTTAAAATCCATCTCTACAGAGTAAAGAGACACAGAATCCCCAGTTTTTGTCGTTAGTGTTCTACAGGTTAAAATTCATGCCTTTCTGCTTCTCATACCCACATGCAGACACAGGATTTCAGATAGCATATAATCCAGCATGCCAAAGCAAAGAGAAGAAAATGAAGGGACTCTTCTTTTAAATTTAGTTTTAGTCATTAAAAAAAGAAAAAATTGTTTTATCATTACCTGCCTTAAAAAAAGCTTTTTTGATTCAGAAAGCAAACTCTCATGGGTAACATAATCCACTAAATCTATTAATAATCTACTATAAAAATCTTAATATATGTGCATAGTTTTTAATGTTAACCAGTGCTACTAAAGAGAAAATTATTTTCAGTAAGTACATCTCCTCTCACAAACACTCGAGCAGCAGGAGAGATCAAATTCTACAAGGCCTGTCAGTGTCTTCAGATTTGATTAATTTTTCAATTTTGATACCACATCAATCACCACAAGCACCAATAACACAAAATCCAAGAACAGAGCATGGGCCTCCATTTCATACCCAACCTACACAAACACACATCCTCTACTGAAGAAAAGTCATTTCAGTTACTTTCATATTCTCAGGGAAGGGAAGACCGAAAGCATCTGTGAAAACTTAATAAAAATAAGAGACTTTATAGCTGCATTATTTTTTATGAAATTTTAACTTAGACCTGTGGATCAGCCAGCATGGAACAGCCTGCAGTCAGGAGAGCACCCAGGAGAGTGACCAGCCCCTGCCCCTACCTTTGCATCAGCTGAGAATGACCTATGCCCTAACCACTCCTGGCCAGAATGACCCACAGGTCTCTGAACTGAGCGAGCATGCCCACACCTGCATGAAGGACCCTGCCTGCTGCTGAGCTGGACAATCCAGCTCGCCAGCATGGAGTGACCCTGCACAGAGATACCACACAGCCCACAATTGCTACACTACCCACAAAACCCCACAGCTGTGACTACCTAGGGCATCAACAAAAGAGAAAGAGAAAAAATAAACTGCAGCACTAAATACAGGGCAGAGAAGGCGAACTGAACCAAAATGTAAATCCCTCAAAACAAAACACAAGTGGCTCAAAGAGAAGATATTGGAGCTCCCTAGAGAAGAAATCAAATGACACTGAATACGACAGCCTAACAGATAAAATAATAGTTATAAAAACTAAATGATCTGAAGACTATGCGATTAACACACTAAACCAAATCCAGGACCACAGAAAAAAAGTGATAGATTATAAGGATTACTTCACCCAAAAGAATGAGGCTGTAAAGAAGTCCAAAAAGAACTGCTAGATACGAAAAGTACAGTCAATGAATCAAAGACAAACATGGAAAGTTTTCTAACTGACTCAGTCTTACAGAGGAATGAATCTTGGAAATTGTGATATAAGAACATAGAAGCAACCCTCATGGGAGAGGAAAGAGAAACAAAATTGAGGGAAAACAAAGGAAACCTTATACCACTCCTATGTTCATAGCAGCAAAATTCATAATAGCTCAGACATGGTAACCACCTAAATGCCCAATAACAGATGACTGGATAAAGAAGCTGTGAAGAATTCAACGGAATTCTGTGCACTTGTTAAAAAAGGTGAAATTTGCCTTTTTCAATAACCTGGATGGAAGCGGAAGTGACTATACTAAATGAAATAAGTCAGAAATAAAAAGAAGTATAAGATGGTCTCACTCTTCTGTGAAACATAAACAAATGAACAAATCACAGCAAAATTCATAGGACTAAGGACTATAGCTACCTGGAGCTAGAGTGGGGAGGGAGCAAAAGGAATGAAGACGTTAATGAGGTGGTGATGGAGGGTGCTGGTGTAATATGAAATACACACTGACGGAGATGTGACTTCAGTATCCTAACAATCACATAGCAATGTCAAAGTAAACATTGTTTTTTATAAAAGTTACGACACACTAAAGAATACTTTTCGAAAAAAAACAAGTTTTTATTTTTATCAATTCCACATTTTATAATAGAATTACCATCTGCTTAAGAAAGTCATTTTTATGGTTAAAATGGGATTAACTACTGGGATTGAATCTTAAAGCCATGCAGAAAATAAGATTATTCACAGTTGTATTTCTATTTCTTTATTTGAATAATAGAAAACTATTGCTGACCCAGGATGACCATAGAGTTGATGTTTTATTCACTTCAATGAAATATCGAAGGTAATGTAGAATGGCTTTGAGGAATGTCATTGTCCATTGAGAAACCATGGGGCAACTTGTCTTCGAGTAAACATTTCTTAAAGTAACACAAATTATAGAAACTATTTTCTTTTAAATAAGTATTCCTTGAGAATCTCTGCATTGGTTCAAATCTCACACACTGTGACATTTCATCAACCCCACAAAGCATGATGAATGGGAAGTATGGGAAAATTGCAGACTAATGAGGTTGCAGACAACTGGGGATTCAGTGGGAGCAGGGCAGTTCAGACAGCAGCATTTTTAAAAGGGAGATAGTAACCAATATGAACTTTTTATTCCAAGTCAAATAAAAAGAAAGTAGAAAAATTCCTGAAATCCAAACACATTTGGACACAGTAATCCAGACTATAGGTCTCTAAATACCTGAGCTAGGAGCCATAGGAAACTTAAACCAAAAGCCTTTTACTATACTGAATCGAAAAGTCAGCTCCCACATTTGATATTTTCTCCTCCTACAATGAAGTTATGGGTTTCTCCTCTGGGACTTATTTTCTATAGAGAGACAAGTTTTGTTTTCTGTATCTAACAGAGTTCTTTAAAAGCAGAATGTCAGCTAAACTGACAGATCAACCTCAGCATTGTACAAAGAGAGACAACCAGACTTTATGCGCGTCCTGACATGATTTAAAAGGAAGTGCACAGTAACACCCCTGAAGTATCCTTGCCAAAAACAAAAAGTAAATCAGATCAAGCCTTTAGGTCTAAACCTCTCTAAAAACACAGAGAAACATGTTGAATGGCAATATGACAACTGCAAAAAAATCTAAAATGTGACAAAGTCTACAGGACCACAGATCTAGTTTCTTCAACAAATAATTCCAAGAGTAAAAAAGGGGGCATGCCCTTGTGACCTAGGGGACTGAGACACTGGTGTGCAGACTGTACATAGCCTAGGGGCCAGGGTTCCAGACCCAAGGCTGAGGTTAAAACCAAAAATGAACAACTAAATAAAGATATTTCTTCCTCCTTTTCCTTTCTTCAAAATATTAAAGAAAAAAGGAAGGGAACCTGTTGATTTAAAGAAAGATTAAATAGATAACTAAATGTGATATGTACATTGCTTTGGATTCTGGTGTGAACAAACCGTCTATAACAAAAAATGTATGAAGCAAGCAGACAAATTTGAATATTGACTAAATATTTGATGACCAGTGACTTAAAAGGCAGGGCAAGCACCTAGAGGCACCATTTTGTCATATGAAGTCACCTCGTCATTTGAAATCCCACTCCTTTTTCCTTGATATACCAGGCCTCCTTTCTCATTCCTCAGCAGCGTTTGATCTTCCCCATTTACCTTAGAATTTATATAAATTCTCTCTATGTATGTCATGAAACTTGATCTTTGCTCTTACTAATCCTGCCTGATGTTAATTTGTTTGCTTGACCAGTCTTAAAAGAATCTCAGAGGGATGGGGAAAGTTTTCCCTGCATCCTAACAAGAGAAAATGCTAAATGAAATTTTAAAAAGAGAAAGCAAAGCACTAAAATAAACTGAAGGAAAAAAATGGAGAGAGAAAATGTCCTTTTAGAGTTTCCAGCTGTAGTTTGTCCTGACAGGAATGGCGAGAGGGCCCAGGACAGAGTGGAGGGAAACCATCAGCAGAGCAGATATAGTCAAACGCTGAGTCACAGAAGACTGCTGACTGGGACCTTTCAAGGCATCTCTTTCCCCTGGTCCAATCTGACCATAGCTGGGACTCCTTTCAAAACCTTTGGTACCTGAAACTTTCTAATCCCAGGAAGGAGTGCTCATCTCTGTGATATAAATCTATTGTTAGCATCTGTTGCTCAGAGAGTGTGCTGCTCTGGGGAGATTCCCAGGATGTCTTTCATATGCTTGATGAGTATGTCAAGCTCCTGCACCGTAAGAAATATTAGGCCAGCAAAAGGCCAGTAGGGGCTTCCAATCATTTCTCTGCTGTTTTTTTTTTATAGTGTGTAACAATCAGTTTGCCTCTCTTTATCTCCTTTTATGGTCTTTTCCCACCTGTGATGGAGTAAATAAATTTTTACTTTATAGGAGGTAGGGAAGGTAGGTGGTCACAGAAATTAGTGTTTTCATTAATCTTCTCAAGTGTACTTTTATAAACAAGCAACTATTATTATCTTTTAATGAAGACTATTTGCCTGTTTAACACCCACCACCAGAACTTCAGGCCCTAAGGCAAAAAAACGTGTACTCTTCACCATATTTACCTTATTATCAAGACTAACTTCAAAACTATATTTGTCTGCTATCCTGCACACAAAATCGAGGCTTGTTTAGTTGTTGGGGAAGTCCCCTATTAGCAAAGGTGTCTGTCAGTTTTATAACTCAGGGAAAAGAGCCTAACATACATCTCCAAAGTGTTCATGGATTGTTGGTTTCAGGTCCTGCAAATGAAGAGAGAAAGCAGTGCAAGTTTGCTACTCAGTTATATGAGGAATTTAAAATGTCCCTGGAGGAAAGGTAAATCCCAGTGTTTGGGAGATAGGAGAAGAAGGCATGTTGCATCTTAAAAACAAAGAAAGCTGGTGAACAGGACACTGGCAACTCAGAAGCATCTTACAAAACAGGGCAGGGGCCCTTGAAGTGGGCTTCCCTCTAATCCACCCCGCCACGAGCCATCCCCTGCTGGTTAGACTTCTTGCCCGTGATTTCTGACAGAGATGTCTCATACTTTCAGAACTGGACATTCAAGGCAGTCTATAATTCATAGTAAGAGGGGGATAAAAGTAAAATATAAAAATGTGATGCACACTTCAAAAATATGAGTGCAGAGTGCATGAAGAAGGAAACAATGGCTCCCCACATACAAATTAAAAGAAGAAAGTCCTATGATGAAAGTGTTGTATAATTTTGAAATATTATGAATGTCTTTAATATTATATTGTCCTTTCAGTTAAAAGACAAAAAGCTATCTGGTAACCTCAATGTCGTGAGAAGCCATTTTACTAGGCTTTTAGCATTACTAAGCACAATTCCAGATACTTTGGTCCTAGCATGAACTACTCTCCCATTGCAATTAGCTAGACTAATGCCTCTCTTAAAATAAGGTTTATAAGCCCATTTAAATGGTAATAACATGTTGCTTTCCTTAGAGAAGACTTTCATCCTGATGGAAGCTCTAGTACATCCCCAAAGTAAATTAATCTGAAAATAATCTACTCGCCTCCCTGAGTGTAAAACAGACCTGGACTTTCAATGATAATATAAAGTGAAGTAGGGAAGACCCCACCCCCGACCCCAAGAGGGCTGCCTGCTAGTGGTATGCCAGCACTAAGGGAGTCAGAATGGGGACCTTGGATCTCCTATTCCACTGATGCCAGAGATGGTGACAGAGATGATGGGGAAGAGCATGTTAGAAGAGACCTCCCCAAAGAAAACACATTGGCCCTGTTTCTCTTTTCCCTCTTCTAGTCATGCTTCTACAGTTAAACAGGCTGTTGGTTTCTTTGTAGGTTATGGCACTCTCATCCCCGTTTATAGGCCTGGTTTTAGCTTGTAGGCATTTTCCATTTGGAGGTAAAGAGAAAACTAAAGCATATATAGTAGTCTTCACTTATCATCAATAGGTTTTTGGAAACTGCAATATTAAGCAAAAGGAGGCATAATGAAACCATTCTTAGGCTAGTTGATATAAACAAGAATTAAGTTCCTACAGCGTATTTCTGGTCACAAAAATACCAACAGTTTTCTAAATAAAGACCCCCAAACATTGCAAATATTAGACAGTCATTTGTGTTTATTTTCCAGTTTGCTTATTCCAGGTCAGAGTCTGGTGGCCAGCAGCGCAGGGCGCGAGGGTGGACTCAGCCCCGAGGAAGCCCTTCCTAGCAGGGTGCTCACACACTCGTACACACAGACACACACTCACTCAGACCTCAGACTGGGGCAACTGAAGCACACCTGTGAACTTCAAGTGCACGTCTTTGGGATGTGGGCGGAAATCTAAGTACCTGGAGAAAACCTACACAGACACGGGGAAAACATGATGTTATTCAGTGACCCTGCTGTACTATTTGTTAGTTTTTGAGGCTCATGTTAAATGTTAAAGTTGGGACGCATAGACTAGAGAGAGGCTAGCATCTGGATTCATTCATTAATTCTTCCTGTTTCCCTGGTTACTTCTCATTTACCATCACCTGGTCCACGTGCTAATTCCCATGACCTCAGACTAGAGTTTTCCTACTAAGATTGCAAGAGCACAAATTCTAAGGGTTTTGATTTGGGGCTAGAAGAGCAAATGTTTTCGTTGTGAAAGCAGCTCTGAAAATGCCTAACTCCCTCTCTGGAGAGTCACAACATGAGCCTGCCTTCGAGGGCTTTGCACGTGAGTGCGGCAAAAAGGAAACCCATTTACCATTCCTTCATGGGAGAACAAACCAGCATTTGCTAAGAAGAAGCCATTTTTGCGTAGACAAAATTATATTCCAGTCCAATCAGCTGAGCTGTCCTGGGGGCAGACGTTCCTAAGGGCTGGTTGCCCTTTCATGCCGCCTCATCTCCCTTCACTCGCAGCTCTAGAGGTTATTCAGTAGTTCCGGGCCACAGTCACACATCTAGGTTTTATGCTACAGATGCTGCTGTTCAATACTATAGCCACCAGCCACATGTAGCAATTTCCATTTAAATGATTCACATATTATTTTATGTATCAATTTAAATTATGTTAATTTATATTCATAATTATAATTAATTGTATAATCTATAAATTAATAGTTTAATTATATATTAATTTAAATTACTTTGAAATTAAAATTTAAAATTCCGTCTCTCAGTTGCACCAGATCAAATTACATGTGACTAGTGGCTACCATATTGGTCAGAGCAGATATGGAACATTTCCACCATCACAGAAATTTCTGCTGAATAGCACTGCTATTAACCGTGTCAACCACAGAAGGAATACTTAGCTTTGTCTCCTCTTCTATATCCTCCATGAGACTGTGAGATTCTCAACCTTAGCTCCTAGTCGAAGCCCCTACAGGGAAGACCATTCACCAAATATTTGCCAGATGATACAGATGAGCCCTTCTCTTTGCTCGCATAGTGTGTACCCACCTTGGTCACAACCCTTGAGTACACAATATCCACACCCACCCCCACAAGTGTTATTGGTCTTTATTTAAAAAGTAATATAGAAAAAGATCACTCAAATTAACAGGTAATACTGTCACTCTTAATATACTGGATTATTTTCATTCATTTATTTAGCAAATATAATTGTTTACTGAAGTACACTTTGCATACAGCAGAATTCCTTTAAGGAAAGGTACAGGAAGGAATGAAGGTGAGCAGTCAGGCAGGCAGGAAAAGAGAGGATAAAGCATCTTTATTTCGCCTTTATTTAGGTATTCACACTGCTGTCCATCCACCCCAAGGTCCCCAGCTCGAACCAGGGGTATGTGACCTGCTCCTTCACAGGACTGACCTGACAGCTGCTCCCAAATAGTTGCCAAAATTCTCTATTTTATATAAGGTATATAAAATGAATATAATCACCACTACAATCAAGATAAATAATATTTCTCTCAGTTCCCAAAAGTCTCCTCCTTTGTAGTCAAATCACTCTCTCCCTCCCCCCCTTTGGCAATTACCGAACTGATTTCTATTTCTGTAGTTTTGACTTCTCAAGAATGTCGTATAAATGGACCTGTACCATGCAACTTTAAGTCTCATTTCATTTAGCATAATGCTTTTGAGATTTATCCATGTGGTTGCATCTATCTGTTCTTTCCTTTTCATTGCTAAGTAATATTCCATTGTATCAATATACAACAATCCATTTATCCATTTATAGTTAATGGACTTCTAGGTTGTTTCTAACTTTTGGAAACTATGAATAGAGCTGTTAAAAACATTCGTATGCAAGTTTTAGTGTATGTATCTGTCTCTGTTTCTCCTGGGAAAAATTCCTAGGAGTTCCTTAATCATGTAATAAATGTATGTTTAATTTTGTAAGAAACCGACTTCCAAAGTGGAAGTTTGCATTTCCATCTGACATGCATGCGAGTTCTAGTTGTCCAGCATCTTCAACATCATGTATTTTCCCTTTTTTTTGTTTTTAGCTGAGACATATGTAAGATATTTCCTGGTGGTTTTAATTTGCAATTCCCTAGTGATTAATGTAGCGCATCTTTTTATGTTCTTATGCTGTAAGTGTCTCTACTTTGTGGAGCTTTTGTTTGAATATTTTACCCTTTATAAATCAAGTTCATTGTTTTCTTATTATGGGGTTATAAGAATTAAGTATATATACTACATACCAGTACTAAACAGAAATGTGTTCTATAAGTAATTTCTCCTGGTTTGTGGTTGATCTTCAATTTCCTAGCAATGCTTTATGAAGAGCAAACATTTTCATTGCATTGAAAAACAAAGATATTTGGTGTTCCATGATGGCCTAGCAGTTTAAGAAAGGTGCAGTTCACATATATCCTAACATCCCTGGTTCAAGACCCAGACCCGGGGAAACAATCAATCATGAACAACTGAATACAATTTTAAAAGTGCTTCACTTCTTCCTCTTCTCTCTTCCTGCCTGCCTACTCGGCTTCATTCCTGTCTGTTCCTTTCCTTTAAAAAAAAAGAAAGAAAGAAAGCCAAAGATATTTCTAAGTATCTGCCACATCCTAAATTTGGCCAGTACTATAAGTACAATAATACCTAAGCTTGCATTTGTATGTCTTCTTTTTAACAAAATTGACATCTGTTGGTTTCTAGTCTACTTTTTCACTGTTTTATCATACATATTTTCTACATCATTAACATTTTGAAACAGGATATGTCATGTATACTCTAATAACTATATCTTTGTCTCTCTCTTTAAAGGTGTTTACATTGATTCCAATAATACTAAGAGAAAAAAGGAAAGGTAAAGAAAAGGAAATATATGATTTGATCTTTGTCCTGAGATCTCTGTGCACATCCCCAATTGTATTTTAGTAATAAATGCTTGCAGTTTCAACACCTGGAACAAAGACATAGCACTTTGCTTTATCATTGTCTTTTCAGAAAGACTACAGATGTCTTGAAGCAAAGATCTTGTCTGGTCCTACTTGTCATGCTAGTGTATGACAAAGAGCCTGTTGTACTGTAGGTGCACATCTATACTTGATGGATGGAATACATAGTTAGAGAGAAAAGGAATTCCATTGCACTTCATCCTCTCCCCTTCCTCCTGTGAAGACGAGGAATTCCCTTGGCTGTCTACCTTGCCTTCTCAGATGAAAGGACTATGAAGAAAGTTTTCTTCTAAGGGACAGTTTGCCAGGGAGATGCAGGTTCCCAGAGAGCTAGGCAGCAAGCCCTGTTGCTGCTCAGCAAAGCCCTGAAGGGGCCCCACCCCCAGCCTGTATAAAACCAGGGTGCAGTGGGGCAGCTGCAGCTGGCACTCAGCCTGCAGAGCACCCGCACTGGCCCTGGCCCTGGCCCACACTATGGCAAATGAAGTGCAAGGCCTGCCCTCCCCACTGAAAGGGGGCCATCCTCCTGCAGGTAGGCTGCCCACCTGTCCTCTGTCCTGCAAGGGCCTCACTGCTGCTCTGCCCCTCCCTCCATCAATGCCTTCAGCAGGAGAACCCCAACAGAGAGGAGACTCTCGACCTACCCACTGCTACTTTACCTTCATTGCAGTCTGATTTCCTCCTGTGTCTTTAATCCTTGCAGGCTGTGTACAAACCATCTGGGGATTTGTCAGGCCCCAGCTGAATTTAAACTTAATTTTGTATGGGAGTACAGGGATTTGGTATTTGTGGAAAGGGATAGGTAGGGAGGTTGGACCTTCCCTCTTGGGCTGTAGGTTAGTAGTGACACATCCACACCTGGATTGAGTGTTCTGGAAACCTTCCTCCCTAGAGGCTCTGATTCTAAGACTTGGTATCCCCAAGATGCCTCTATATCAGTTGATTTCATATACAGGCAAACCAGTTTACCACAGAGGATGGCAATCTTATTTCTGTCTCCCTCCTCAGGCTTTGGGGTTGGACTGGAGTGTGTCATTGATGTAGCTTATCTGTCAACAAACTCAGGAGCATTTTTTAATGAGAACCCAAGCCCAGGAGGGGGCTGACAGGAACAAGTAGCTCTCAAGGTGTTTTGCAAAACATCCACAGTTCATTTGTTCTCTCTCTCTCTCTCTCTCTCTCTCTCTCTCTCTCTCTCTCTCTCTCTCTCTCTCTCTCTCTCCTTCTCTGTCTCTCTCTCTCTCTCTCTCCCTCCCTCCTATTTATATCAACTCGCTAGAATATGGAAAATAGTTCGATAGTACTTACACATATGTTCGTATAGTTTAGCTGAGGTGTGCAGGACTATTTTTAGACAGTTGAATGTTCTTACAACTGCCTTTCTTCTTTTCTCCTTGAGAAGAATCTCAAAAGTTTGACTACATTGTTCTTTTCATTCTCCATTTACAAAATTTACTTATTAGTATAATTCTTTCATGTCTCTGTTTTAATTCTCTTTGCTGCAGAAGATGATGGCAGGCATAACTTTACAAAGCATCAAAAGCTAGCACCGAGGTTCTGTGGTTTTCTGGTGAGCTGCCCAGCTCAGAGTCATAAGTTCTACAGCTAATTCTGAGTTTCCAATTCCAGGCACTATGCCCTGGTCTCCTGTGGCAGACTCTGACATTTTATATTTGTTCTTGGATTTAGCAATATTTAATATTATCTATAAAATTAATGATACTAACTAATGGTCAGGAACTATATATGCAAATTAGTAGAAAAGAAGTTCATTACATAGAAAAAGAGAAATAGAACACCCTTCTGTTCCCACCACTTTCACCTCAATCCTTCATAAAACTATTAAGCTAAAACCTGATTTGCTAAATTACATTTATGCACAAAGAACACAGAGATAAACTTAACCAAATGAAAGTTTGAATGAAACCACTAGGAACTTTCTGTCCCTACCACTAATGACTGCTAATTACTCTGTGTACATAGCACACTAGGACTCCATCAAGCATGTCACAATGCCTCTGGCATGACAATTAATTATTATGAACTGTGACACTACAGATAAGAGGTTTGGGATAATTAGAATGGCGATGAAGGCAGACTTTTGCCTCCCCACTGAGAACCAGGGAACAAAGAAGCCTTATCCGTCAGTTTGTATTGCTACATATTTTAAGTCAGAACTAGTTTGGCATGGTGCACAATTTTATTTATGGAATGAAAATAAATAATTTATTGCCAGATTTCCATTAAATCTTCACCTGAGATCCTTGCAAGTGAGGCACAGATGTGATATGGAGTGGAAAGGGTCTGACATGGCCTCTGGAATTGGGGAGACCTGGGTTTAAACTCTCCTTTGATTCCACGTCTCTAGTTTTCTCATCTCTAACACAGCAGGTAATAAACAACTGATCTTCTAAGATTCTGGTGGTGATTCAATGAGATAACATGTCAGGTATCAGGCACATGAATGGTAACCCCCTTCACATGAGGGCTTAGTAAAACAGGTAGTTGTCAGACAACTGCAAGACATCCTGATGCTTCAGGACTGCGTTAGGCAGACTGCTGTAGCAGAACAGGAGGGAATGCAATAGAAAGGAAACTTGTGTCCATCCCATCACACTTAAAAATGAAACCATTCAGAAGTCAGCCAGCTGTAATTCACACGTATGTGTGGAGTGCTTAGTGGTTTTTCTTGTATGTATGTTAATATAATATATTGCTTCTCTGTTAGCTCTGGTTATAAGTTTATGCGTGAGACCAGACATTAAAAATGGACTCTAGGAAGCTTAGGTTTGGATTTTCTACTTTGTTGATTTGGGTTTGATCACAGTTTTATAGGAACCCCTTTATATGTACAGCCAAAAAAAGTGTGTGCAGAGGCAATCTGAGGAAGGCAAGTACATAATGAAATAGAAAAAGCAGGAGTCAATGAATTTTTCTGTAGGCCTTATAATTTTTAATTTGGTCTCAGTCAAATGAATCAGAGTCATCAGAGAGGTCACCACTGAACCTCCAGAGAGAATCAGTTTTCTGTCTCATTAAAAGAAAGGGGGCACACCCTGGTGGCTTACAGGTTAAGTCCCCTGGGCATGACCACTTGCATTCCAAGAACTTGTGTTTGAGACTTGGGATGTGATGAGTCCAGAGTGGGGGGAGCAACAATGGTGAAAAACTAAATAAAGATAAATGGCTGCTCACTGTTACTGCCTGCAACTTTCTTTCAAAAAAAAAAAAAAAGCAAAAAACAAAAAGTGAGAGAGAATTTTGGAGGTGTGTCCCCCAGTGTGAAATCAATGCAGAAAATAGGGGTTAACCATATCTGCATAAAGGCTAGTGTCATTTAAATAAACAAACAAACAAAAATGGTTTAGTTCAAATCTCGTCCGATGACGTCCATGCACAGGGGTGGAAGGGGCCAGATCTGTGAGTTTCAAGAGCAAAGATTCAAGACGACCCGCCCCCCCCCACCACACCCAGAATATCACAGGGACGAAGAGCTGGTGCAGGAGCAGCTGCAGTTGGCGCAGTGCTAACTGTGAGCCTGGCCCCGCACAGACTTCTAGACAGACCGGTGCGTCACCTGCAGAAGGGTGACGAACCGTCATCCTGCTTCGCAGAGGAGCAAACTGAAAGTCAGAAAATTGAAGGACTTGACGAAAGCTTGCACTATAAATGAGTTTGAAAAAGTGGGCCCCGTGCCAAAGCTCACTCATTCCTCTGTCCTTACTCCACAGCCTTTTCCTGTTGAGGGTCTTTAGGGTCTTGGTTGGCAGCTTAAAATTTGCTGAAAAATCAAGTGTGAATGCAAAGTAAGCATTTTTCCAACATTTAACCTTTTAATTAAAATCATCATTAGGAGCTCTTAATCACAAAGCAAATTCAAAATCTTTGTCTTGGTCAGCCTTTTTCATTCTCCACTGACTGGTGAAGGAATAAGACTTAATTTTTCTTGAAGTATTGTCGTTACTTTGACTACCTTCTCCCTACAGCTGCACAAAATATCTGGAAAATTTTCACTGGAGTATGATTATATAGTATTCTAAACTCAAGGGTCTGTTTTTGAAAAGTTAAAAACCGCGAAAGTGGTCACAAGAATATAACCCCTCCTCAGTGATAAGAAAGTGAAGTTTCATTTTCCTCACGTAATTTGAGGAACCTAAAGTTTGAACTTAGGTATTTGTACTCCAAGTCCTGTTAAAATGTTAAATCAATTCATATTCTACTTTGCCTCAATTCCAGTCAGTCCTTCTACATAGGTTCAAAAGTCAATATGGTACCAAACATTGAATTAGGTAAATGACTATACATTTAAAAGAGCTAATTTAGATACAGCAGAACTTTCAAGAAGTCTTATGAATCACACCTATCTGTTCGAAGGAAACTGGGCAGGATCTTGATTGTATTGGGTCGTGATGTTTATTTACAATGGTTTATCTAGATCCTGGGAGACCAGTGTGACCGGTGTTCCCAGCAGAACTTTAGAGATGACCCTCCTCCAAACTGGTTCCAGCTAGTTTCAGTCACCCCAATGTAGTCAGAGCCTTAATCTTTATCTCAGTGTATCCATCTACAGTATGTGGATACTATCTTCTGCTTACCTACCAGAACAAGTTGGGTACAAGAACTGTACTCTGGAAATCCCAGGTATGACTTACTTATGCTTCCTAAGTCACTCAGAGTCCACAGCCCTATAACAGAGACTTCAAAGATACCTAGGTGGAAGTAGGAATCTTCTGGATTTTTCATTTCCCCTCAGGATCTTTGCTTCAGTGTTTTTAATAAAGAAGAACTCCCATGTTCACATTCTTTTAAATTTTCTTTGACATTTATTTCACTGTTAAGTGCCCTATATACTTTCTGAAGGGAGGAGAGTAGTAGATTTTCTTTTAGAGGTGGATAGAATTTGGATCAAAGTAAACTGGTTCAACTTTGACCACATTCCCCAAAATCTTCAAAAGATATTGATGGCAAGAAGACTTCTTTTTAAAGGAAAGACACAGGCAGGAATGAAGGTGAGTAGGTAAGCAGGCAGTGAGAGGAAGAAGAAGCTCTTTATTTTCATTTCTGTTGTTTACACTGGTTGTTTTCCTTGGAATCCGGGGCTCGAACCCAGGGGTATGTGGCCTGCATCCTTCAGAGATGATTGACCTAACCACTGCTCCACCAGGGCACACCAGACAGGTAGACTTCTTTAACACACTGAGAAATTAAGAACAAATCACTGTACTAAGAAATCTACTTCACTTTAGAAAACACAAACTTGGTGTATACCCTGGTGGAGTAGTGTTTAGGTCAACTGCCTTCAAAGAAGTGCAGACCACATACCCATGGGTTCAAGTTCCAGGTCTGCGAGTAAACCAGTGTGAACAACTAAATAAAAATAAAGTGCTTCTTCTCTCTTCCAGCCTGCCTGCCTGCCTATTCACCTTCATTCCTGCCTGCACCTTTTCTTTAAACAAAATGAAAAAGAAGAAAAACATAAAACTATTACATGTAACTAGATGCTGCCTTCTGAAATTTCCATCCTTTGGTATTCATTCTCACCCCTAGAACAACATAAAATAAATATGCCTAATAATAACACTAGTTATTAAGCGCCTGCCATGTATCATGATACCATGTATCAGGTATTTCTGTCACCTCTATTCTCTAGAGAGAGCTGATCAATCCTTAGCATCCCTTTTGAAGGATGCAAAAGCTGAGCTTAGAAGGTATCAGAGGGTTTTAAGGTGTCAGTGTTCAGGGAGAGTAGAATTCTGTCCCTGCATAATACTTCCTTACCAGGAAAGCACACCTCTGCCACATGGTAGCTTCTCATATCTCAGAAAATGGTACTCTAAGCTCTTTGCTTCTTTAGAAGTTATCTTTCCAGATTTTCTAATCCTTTCTCCACTCTTGGCCACTCTCCTCCAGACATTCTCTATATTGTCAATGTCCTTTCAAATGAATGGCACAGAACCCAGCTTTCCAAAGGCCTTCTCATTTTTAACTATTGCTTATTTGAACTAGAACAAATTTGCTTCTCTAGTTGATGATAATAATCAGTTCAGATAGAAGAAAATGTGCAAAAACAGTAGGATGAGAGAAAATAAAAGGAACACTACTAAGAAAATAATTACAGCCCACCGTATTAAAAACACTTGTCATAGGAGAAGAGCAAATGCTGTTGGGCAGGGTAATTAAAGGCCGAAGTTCTAGACCGCCTATGTGGTTCCCTTTGGTCCCACGGACAGCAATAATGTGAACAGCACCCCTCACACACTGGCACACACTCCTCAAACATTGATACCCCCCAAAATCTACCCTTTCATTTAGCTCACCTTTGTATTCCATAGTTGTTCAGAAGATGGCTCACGTAATTTCATTTCTGTTGCTGATGAATTTGTATACCTTTTAAACTATATATGAACTAATATTAACATATGTTGATGAATTTTAAGCAGACCATGTAGGAATTCAAGTAGCATCTTTTCTAGATAGCATCTAATATTACAAAATTATAGTGAGAGGTTTTTATAATCAACAACAACAAAAATCTTGGTGATTTAAAGTGAGCAGGTAAAGTTTGCAAAAATGGTTTGATAGTATTTATTAGTATCTATTAATAAAATTAATAACATTAAGGAGAAATCACATATGATCTTATCCATGAATGCAAAAAGGCATTGCATATTGATTAAAATGCACTTTGTATTTATAATTTTAAGCCTAATGAGATAGTAGCAGAAGTATTATTTCTTAATATGATGAAATATATATACACACACACACATATATTCATATATTCCTTTACCTAACTGCATATCACACTCAATGGGAAAACACTAAAAGCAATTCTTTAAAAGTTAGAATGACAAAAATGTCCACCATCACCACTATTTAAAATTACCCTAAAAGATAGTATTATAATACTTTGCAGAATATCTTGGCCTTGAAAACCTAGTAGAATTAATAAAAATAACTATAATAGACAATAAGATAATTCAGTAAGGTCTAGGTATAAAACCAATAATATTAACATAAAAACAGCAATCTTTTAGTGCTGTAAGGGAAGATAAACTTCATTTATGCTATCAACAGCAACAGTAAAAATAAAGTACTTAGGAAATCTAATAATAAATATGTAAGGTTTATATGAACAAATTACCAAGGAATCAAAAAAGATGTGAACAATGGAAAAGTGTATCACAGTCTTGAATAATCACCAGGAATATAAAAAGAAGAATTCTCCTCTTTAAATGTATATTATATATATGCCTATATATAAATTTAAAAGAAGATCATTAAAAAATTCCAACAGGATTCTTGTAGTAAATTGACAAGATGATTCTAAAGTTCATATGGAAAAAAAATAACAATAATTTAGTAAATTTCTATAAAGCAAATGTAACAAATGAGGGCTAGCTCTGACAGATATTAAAATATGATGCTATAGTAATCAAGATAAAGCTAGAATAACATATAATAGAGATAATTGGAACCAAAGTCTAGAAATAGTCATGAATATATATATTTTATACATATATACATAGCAACATATGCATATATAGACATGTATATATACATATAAACATGAGAACTTTATATATAGTAAGATGACATTTCAAGTTAACAAAATATGGATTTTTAATACTGGAATAATCTTTTAAGACACCTAACATGCTGCAACATGCTTTATATGTAATATATTCTAGAAGGGTTAAGAATTGAAATATATGATCAAAGATTGACTGCAGAGAGAAATGGTAAAAATTCTGGAAGAATACATGGAACAGTGTTTATAAAATACCACACTGGGGATACAATACCCATAAAATATTAGCAAAAATATCATCACTAAAAAAGATGATAGCAGATAAAATATTTTATATTTGCAATGTATCCTATATATCAGTAAGAAAAAGATAGGGGCAAAAAAAAGCAATCCAGTGCGGAAAGAATGGACAAAGAATTTGAACAGTTTATTAATAGAAAACAAAAATGTCTTCTAAATCCCAGCAACAATCTTTAATTAAAAATAAAAATAGTTCACATTTCTTATATTTGCATTACTATATTGTAATATATTCATTGCAGTATTTATTGTATCACTCTATTAAGAAATGCAAATTAAAAGGCAATGATGCTTTTTTTTTAACTTACTGGTTGACAAATTCAAATATTTTTTAGCTCACATTGTTGCTGGGGACACGGGAAAATGTTCACTGTCATAACTGGTGAGATTGTAAATGCGTGCAACTTCTAGGAAGGGCAGTCTGGTGGGCTATAGCAAAATTCTAAATGCAGATACTCTTAAGAATTAACAAGGAATTTATTCCATGGATATATTTGCACTTGTGCAAGAGTGTGTATATAAAAGTGTATTGTTTGCAGTACTGTTTGTATAGCAGTGGATTAGAAACATTAGAAATGTCAAACGTTTGGGAATTGGTTAAGTAAACACAGAATATCTACATAATGAAATTTTAAAGCGGGTTTTTAAAATGAAGCCACATAGCCAACCCCCTGGTGGAGTTGGTTTGATGCAGTCCACATACATCCGAAGGACCCGGGTTCGCGTTCTGGGTCTAATTGCAACAACCAAGATGTACAATGAAGTAAATTAAAAATACTATTGAAAAAAAAAGAAAGATTAAGATAGATAAATAGATAGATAGATACGGAATTTAACTACAAAACCTATGACTGGATTAGAGATATAAACAAGATGCTATACCTTATGTGCCGATTTAAAATAATAATATTTGTAGGTATATGTATATGAGGATGAACCTCAATAACTGGTAACATTAGTAACATCTAGGAAGTTGTACTGAGAAATGGGAAATAATGGTAGGAGGAGACCGTAGACTTTTTTATGGCTTTTTAATTGTGTGCTTTATGGATGTATTACATAACCAAAATTTTGAAAGACAGTGATAAAGTCATGTGCGAGGACATCAAGAAATGAAATAGGTTTTTTCTTATTTTTCATTTTATTGGATCTCATTTTAGAAAATTATCAAATTGACATTTCCATAAAAAAGAATTAACAGGTCCAAACAAATCAACATCCATTTAGCTTTTTCTCATTTGAGCTTGTCAGATTTTAGATGTGCAAATTTCCTGGGAAAAGAAAATAGTATTTGCTTTGACTCACAATCTGAAATGGGTTGTATGGGCTGTTCCTTTTTAAAAGTTGATTTCATCTGATGTTGCTAAACACTTGAATTGCTGGTAGGTCATCTGTAACCTAATTAATACTAATTGATCACTTGAATGGCAGGATTATTAATGCACTTTAATTACTCATTAGAACATCAAAGCTCAACCAACATCTGAGCTTTGTGGCCTGGGACAGTCGGCAGGTCTCCTGTGGGACAGAGCACCTCTGTTGAATGAAATGCACGTTATCACTGCCTGCCCTAACTTTGGCTCATCTCTCGGAATGGAATCCGGCTTTTTGAAAGATGTGATTGAAAAAAAGAAAAAAAAAAATGCAAGCCCTGCACAAACTTTTAATCTTGTGGGAAAACAGGAGGGTCACATTGTAATTGTTGGTTGCTATCATGAAGAATGTAATTGGTTTGCTAACAATAACAAAAAAATGTTTTCCAGTGAAATGCCTAAGGGAGATGCTGTCTCCAAATCAAAAGTGTAACCTTCTGCATTTTTCAGCCTTGTTTCCCCCTTTCTGAATATAAACAAAACGGACTTCCTCCCCACCTTGTTTGCTCAAAACAATAATTTTTCTCTATTATGCTGTTTCAGGGTAACTTTTTATTGTATTATCTAAAAGTTTAGATTTTTAAAAAATTGCTTCTAAAATTCCTTTCAGATCTAAATGTATACTTGAATAACAAAGCAAGCCTTCTCTTTCTGTTCTAACTCTTTTGTTGATGCTTGTTTATAGTAAAAGCTGGAGGAATGAGAATTTCTAAAAAACAAGAAATTGGCATCTTGGAGCGACAGACCAAAAAAACTGGATTAGAGAAAACAAGGTAGGGACTGTTTAATATCTCTACTTCATTGCCTCTAGGAGTTTTGAGTAACTTCTTCCAGAAGTTAAGAGGCCTCCCTGTATTCTAGGACAAACCAGGGGTCCCCAAGCATTTGCTAAGCAGGCTTAGAGGCAGCAGGGCTGCGGTAGGGTGGGGTGGGGTGGGGGAGGGGATCATGACTGGTAAAAAATGGGGTGCGGAAGGAGAGGGGAGTTGGCTGAAGGTGAAATGCACACTGAGGTGAAGAGTGGCTGTCTTTGGAGGGGGGTCTTTCTTCCCCACTCCTCCCTCACTACCCTCACTCATCCTCTGTGGTCATTTCAGGTCAAGATTCTCAGTGCACCCAAACTTGACACTCCCTTATCCTGTTTTCATATTAGCCTTTAAAATATTGTCCCTGTGCTAACCCTATTTCCATAATACACTTTCTGCCAAAGCCCATCTCTTAAATTAAAAATAAGTGCTTTTTGTTTTAAATTCATCACTCAATTATTTAGAAAGTAATGGCCCCTATATTTGGCATAGCAAGAAGGCATATAGATTCTGAGGTTGGTTTCTCCCTGTTCCTTCTGCCATAACCTTGACACACTGCTATTCCCAGAGCTAAGTAGAGAGCTGTGGGTTGGATCTGATGTACAAATGGCAACCTCTCAGCTTTGGTTAAGGAAAATTGAGTGCATTCAAAAAGAAATAAATATACGGAACTGGGTCCTTCAAACAGCATAATGAGGACACTTCAGAGACTATTAATTTCAAGATGGTTTCCACAGATGAGTTTTGAGGAGTGATTCAAAAGGAGTTGATTAGAGGATGCTCAAAGTACATCCTTAAGAGTGAAAATGACAAGTCTCACAAAGAGAATGCAGAGGAAAATAGACTATGGAATTTCTCTGGCTCTTTCATATAAAATTATTTTTAGATCACTTGTATTCTTCCTGGTTTCTAGAAGGAATTTTTTGAAGATTTTTTGTTCTATTTAAAAATGAAATACTCATCTGCAACTTTAGCACTTAAGTTTTTGTTTTTTCTGACATCAGAAAATAACTATCTCATAATAAAAGGGAGTCCTCAGTTAGGAGGGTCATCTGACCTGACCTCTAGGACAGTTCCTAGAGAAACAATATGAAACTTTGTTGAACTGTAAGGTGGTTAATTTTGAAAGCCTAGTCTATTACTAAAACCTGACTCAAATGTCCGCCCTGTTTACTGTGACACTGGCTAACACACCTGGGCCAGGGGCTCAGGAACTAAATGTCACCACTTAGAAATGACTTCTTATTGTCAGTCAGTGGACAAGTCATTCATTTCTCTGAATCTCAGAAAACAGGGATTTCACTATTACTTCTAACATCAGCTGAACAACACCAGAAGAATTGCCTAAAGAGTAATGAAATAGTGATTGGAAACCTCTTTAAAAATTCAGTTGTTTTCTACTAGTGATTAAAAGTTGGGAATTGGACTAAATAAAGAGCAAAAAATAGCTCTCTCTTGCTCTAATTATCAAAGATACAGGGCATGAAGCTTATAGAATTTGGGGCCCACTGTCAAGAAAAACTGAAAACATTACAAAAGCCTAATGGGTAGGACACCACTCAGAGCCTTGGAAAGAGCCTGTGCAGTCAGGGGCCTTGACACCAAAGCATCCTTAAGAAGATCATAAATTCACCTCACTGCTTATACTTGCTTGGCTGACATGTGCACAGGATGTGAGTGCCTCGTTTTCACGCACAGGCATCTCTCCTTACATCTTCTTGGAGAATAACCTTTTAAAATATAGATCATGGAAAATAGATTGCTAAGCGCCAGCAATCTATGTCCATTTCCTAATCACGTCTGCTAACCAACACCAACCATCCAGAAAAAGAAAAAAATAATGAGTGTAGAATTTCCTTCAAGAAATTGTACTGCAGGCTCGAACCTGATTGAAATTCTCCTACAAAATAACTTGCCCTGAGGAAAAGAAGCCAGATACCCCAAGAGCACATGCCTTATGGTCTGTTTCATGAAGCACAGAAGTAGTCGAAATTCCTGGATGGGGCGGTACCCTCAAGGTGATGGTTACTTTTAGGAGCCACTAGTTTGACTCTGTTAACAAATCCCCTTTTCTGCAGGTATATTTTATTTCACTGCAAAGTTAGACACAGTAATAATAATAGTAACTTGACCTACAAATCTTATTCTAGTTTAAAGGCCAGATATCTTTTTTTCCTTCTATATGTTGCCAAGCTAAATGAAAGCTTAAGATGCAACCAGGAAGTCCTCATTTAAATCATTTAACCTTTTTAGAGGGAATGTTTTAGAGCCTACGTAAAGTTTCTTTTCATCTTCACAGTGTCATTGCAAATGTTGCCAAAATACAGACGATGGAAGCCCTGAATGACGCACTGGAAAAGGTAAGGCAAGGGGGGGACACATCACATCATGCTCCCAGTGATATTTACAACCCATAAAGCTGCGTGGGTGCTGAGCTGTTGACCACTAGGGTTTCTTTCCAAGTCAGAGGTTTGAAGCCCTTCTGAAAGTATCTGTTCTCAGTCCGAGGAATATAATGCGGTTTTGGTAAGAAAAAGTTATTCCTCTCAAACTCCTAGTATCTATTTAATAAATCTTGTCAAAACTAAGATAGAAAATAAAACAAGAATCATGATGCCAAATTGGAAGAACTTTACTTTGTCATCTCAAATATTTCTCAAAAACATCAGCATGTTTTTATAAAATGACAGCCTGTGTGTAGGGAATTCAGTGGTTTTTGAACTTCCTACCACTGCTTTCCCATAAAGAAATATTGGAGTTAAGGCAGGCGGGTCGGGGGGCAGGGGGAGTTGCTTGGTTTAAAGCTGGAAGACAGCTGGGCACTGGATGGGTTTATTCAGTAAAAGTCTGTTTATAAAGGTGGTTGACCAGAGCTGGTATTTTTCTAGAGCTTGAATTTCTTCTAAGTAGCTCAGGGAACTCAAAAAATACTTACCAGAGAAGCAGAATTTGATTTTGGATTCAATAGTTTTTTTTTAATTTTGTAGGTAAATGAGTGAATGTCCTTACTGTACTTCTAGGGGGCAGATCAGACACAGAAGAACCACTTTTTCTGTTACTTCCACACTTATTAAAGGGACAGGATCGGTGTCCTTTGTAGAAGGAAGACTTGCTGGGACTGCCCAAATTAGGTGTCTGAAAAAGACTCAAGCATAAACGGTGCAGCTTAGTCTCTGGGGCCCCTTTTAGCACTGACTCCTCCATTTACTCTCTCCATGACCTTGAGCAAATTACTTATATACCCTAGCTTCATTGTTTGTAAAATGGGAGATAAGGAGGAGTATGTACCTCACAGTGTTGTCATGTGGAATAAATGAGTTTCTATACATGAAGCACCAAGTAACCTGTTGGCCCTCTCTGTTCAGGCTAGTAGCATTGGTTTACGACAGTGAAATGAGCAGGTCTTGTGTTCATGGGCTCTACAAGGCAGATAGTTTAGTACAAGACAAGATCTTGCTTATAGGCTATAGCCACAGACCCTTCTAGGGTCAGGGGCTGGGTTCTCCCATCACATAAATTTGAGGTAAGGTCATAAGTGACTCTGCTTCCTGGCTTCAGAATAAGAGCACGATGGACAATACTCTGCCAGAGTCACCCAAGTTGTCTCACATTCTCTTGTTCCTACCCAATAAAAACCTCTTCCTCAGGGGAAAGAGAGTGATTAAGGATGTCAGTGGAACTGGATGAAATAAACATGTTATTCTAGAATATATGTTAACCCAAAATAAAATGTTTCAAGAAAGTGGTCAACAAAGGTTGATTACACTGTACATTAGGAATGATGCCAAGTCTATATGTTGTTGTTTTTTGTAGACATGGGCATGTGTCTATCATAGAGGAGTTCTCTCCCTTTCAGTTAAGAATATCACTTCTTGATTTCAAAGAGAACAAGAATCAAATAACAACACACAGAATAAAATGCATTTGGAAACGAAAAGAGAATATTGAAATGGTGGCCAAGTACAAATATTTTATCAGCAACTATACATACTTTTTTTAAAAAAGACTTTAACACTCAGCTCAGTGCTTGTTGGAGTATAACTATCGTTAAAACTACATAGGTTGCTGATCAGAACAGGTTCTGGCATCAGATATCAAATGCCTAGGTCTGTGTTGGTTCTATCACTCACATCTGTGTATCATTGGGCAGATTTCTTTAATTTTTTGTAGCTCTGTTTCCTCATATTTAAATGAAGATGTGTTTAATAGTGTCCATTTCACAGGATTTCTAAAAATCAAATGAAATTATATGGGTGTGACCTGGTGGGTTAGCAGTCTAGTGTACTTAGGAGCAGTCCCATATATATCCCAAGGTCCAGAGTTCAAGACCAAGTATGGAAGGAACAACCAATGTAAACAACTAAATAAAAATAAAGTGTTTCTTCTTCCTCTCTCTTCCTGTCTGCCTGCTTACCTTCATTTCTGCCTGTACCTTTCCTTTCCTTTAAAAATAAAAGAAGTACATACATTAATTTAAAAATGCTTTATTCCAACAAGTCATAATCTTTTTGCTGGTGAAGGGTCTTGTTAAAAAAAAATACAGAATCATATAGCACAGTAAAATACAGCAAAATAAAAGAAAGTATATCCGGATCTCAAATATAGAAGTTAGTAGGGCCCATGTGTTTCCTTACAGCTCAGAAAAGTCTTTCCTGAATCATAATTCAATCTGAAACATATCTGGATTTCATAATAAACAATAACCTGGAGTAGAAAGGTAAATGCCTTTAAAAGATAGACCCTCTAAGTGCTTGTCAGAGGCTGGGGGTGGAGGAAGGGATGACCACAAAACGATAAGAGGGAATTTGCAGAACTTGGGGTGTGCAATGGAACAATTCTATATTGATTGTGGTGATGGTCACAGATTATGTATTTGTGAAAACTCATGCAACTCTATGCTTAAAAGGGTATATTTACCATAGGTAAATTATACATTACCTTTTATAAATAAAGCATTAACTATATTGTCTCCTAAAATATTAAAAAATATCTATTTAAAAAAATTTATATATGTATATATGCTGATAAATTTTTACCTATATTACAGTGATTCCTCTCACAATACATAGTCATGAAAACCCAACAAAATATGATTGGTCAGAAGAAATACATAACAGAATTGCAGGTCCTATCCTATATATTTATTAACATTTATTCATGGTTAGAATTATATCTAGTTCCAAGAACCATTGTTAATTCTCATACCCATGTAAATACCTAAAGTCTATGATAGTGAGAATACAAACCTATCAAAAGATCCATCAGCCATTCCATCATGGCAGTACATTTCTACCCATATGCTATTCCTCTTTGGATGCCCTACTTTAAAATCAACCTAGGGCTTAAGATTTGGAAGATTACAAAACAATCCCCAAAAGTTTGGTATTGTACAAATTTAAGTGAGAAGCTATCTAAAATTTCCCTTCCAACTGTCTCCCTGCCTCCTCCCAACACATAGACTTCTCTCCCCAACACATTGCCCCCTCACTCCTTCCTCTCTAGTCAGTCCTTCCCTCCCTCTTCCAGCCCTAACTAATAAGAGAATTCATGTTGCTTTTTGCAGGCCACAGAGCGTGCAGTTCCTCTAGGAAAGGAGTTATGTATCACCAAAAGCTCTCTAGGCTAAAAACCTGGGAAATTTGATCTTAGTCAAGTTCCACCTGCTACTTAGGGATGGTTTGATCTTTTAGAAGTCACGTAGCTCCTCTGAGATTTATGCTTGCTAATTTACTTAATTTTTTTTAAGGCAGGGAGTGAGAGAATGATACTGCCAAATACATTAATTCTCTGGGCGGTTATGGAAATTGAATTTGGCAATAGTTGTGAAGCTTCTCAGAACATGAAAGTATCCAGTTAAAACATTAGTAACAGGGTTGGCTTATAGTGTGGAGGGGGGCGAAATGTTGAATCCTAGTTCAAGTTGGGACCACTTTTCAAGTTGTTAGATGTGTCACCACCACTTAAACTTAGTGAGATATACGCAAAATGGAATCCTGGGGCAGAGGAAACTAGCAAAAGCATCTGCAAACTTGAAAAATATTTTCTTGTTCTATAGATTAGCATCACTGTAGGAGTATCCTTGAATTTCATTGACTCAAGCTCAGTGTTTTGTTTTAAGCACTTTGCTTAACAGGGTGTGGAAATCTAAGAGCCAACATTGGAGTTGGAAGTTAACACCCTGGAAAGATGAATGGCAGAGCTGCCAGTCTGCTAATACTACCTAACTTTAAGTGTTAAAACCTGCTGCCAGTTTTCTTACATCTAGAATTTCTTTCACAACTCCAGTCGTAAAGATTTTTACCATAATTCGTTCACTTGTTCCCTGAAACTGAAAATGTAGATTCTGTTGTCACTGCTACCCAAGATGAAGGGTGAAGTAATTCTCATTGTGGAAGTTTCTGTTTATCTGCTTTTCAAGTTAATGTGTTGCCTCTTATATGGTGGAACCACAGCAAGGCTGAATCCTTACACACATGATCTTGAATTCTTTTCTTGTGGGTTTATCCTAGATTCTCTTAACCTAATGAATCAGACAAGAAACACCTTAATTCTACAGACTGTATCATTTTACAAAGACTAATTGATGACAAATTCAAACGTCTCCAAAGATACCAGTCTTATGCACACAGCTGGTTGTCGGTTGTATTCTGGAAAGCATTTCCAACTTATTTCTAGTTCAGATTTGAAAACAAAATCTCCCTATCTCCACTGATACAGAATCTACTGCACAGAATCAGGATATTTAGGGGTTGACCCATTTTATTTGCAATCTCATCAATAAGGATAGAAGACTTTACACAGATTCTGCCTACAATCCCCAGGCCCTTCCAAATTCAGATATTTGTGACTGAGGACAGGGGTATGTGAGAAAGCAAATTTGAACCTTATATTTTCAAGAATTGCTATAAAACCCTACAACTGCCCCTACCCCAAAAAAACAAAAAAGAAAAAAGAAAAAACCCTGCATATTTGTAGTTTAATAATTATGAGAAGTTTCTCTAAAGCTATTATCTTTGCCAGAATTATTTCTACTTCCTTCTCAATCTTTTTGGTTTTCTCTTTTTCCCCTAAACTTTCCCAAATGAGTTCCTAGATGGTCAACAGGGCCCCAAGGACTGACCTGGTCTTCCATTTAGTCTAATTGGTGGCATTATCCTCCTGAGAAGCAGTTGAGCAGAGTCTTTAGAACCTCAGCTAAGTGACTTAGTTTAAAATATAGCCCCTAGTCTTTATGCATCACTGGTGGAGATCTAAAATTGTATTACTACTGTGGAAAATCATATGGTGATTCCTCAAAATATTAAACATAGAATTAACTTATAATTCACAAATTTCACTTCATAGGAATTTCCTCAGAGTCTCAGCCTGTGTTAATTTAAATCTACCTAAGCCTCATCATCAGTGTCTTCTGTGGAGATGACTAAAGAGAAATTTAGTGACCTGCATTCATAAGTGACTAGGTACTTTTGTACCCAAAAGAATTAAAAACAGGGGTTCGAATAGTTTAAATGATCATAATAGCATTATTAATAAGTCACAAAGTAGAAGCAACCCAAGTGTCCATTAATGTATGAATGGATAAATAAAATGCAGTAGCACATGTACACACAGTTAAATATGATTCAGCCTTTAAAAGGATGGAAATTTTGTTGTGTCCTGGTGGAACAGGGGATTGGGTGTATCCACATACATCCCAAGGTCCCAGATTCATGTTCTGGGGCCAGCAGGAACAACCAAGATGAACAACTAAATGAGATAAATAAAGTGTTTTTCTTCCTCCTCTTTTTCTGCCTACCTACTTGCCTTCATGCCTACCTACACCTTTCCTTTAAAAAAAAACTTGTTTTAAAAAATAAAATAAAAAATTAAAGGAAGGAAATTTTGACACATACAACTACATGGATGAACTATAACAATATTAGGCTAAATGAAATGAGCCAGACACAAAAGGACATCTATTTCATGATCCCATTTATGTGAAATACTTGGAGTAGCCAAATTCACAAAGACAGGGGTAAAATTGTGGTTACCAGAGGCTGGCGGGAGATGGGAATGAGTAGTTATTTAAACCTGTACATGTAGACTTGTAATATTTAATTAAAATTTAAAAATCAAAACAAAACAATCTAAATTTATTCTTTAAATAAAATAATAAAGGGACAGAGTTTCAATTTAGGATGATGAAAAAATTGTGCTGAAGATGATAGTGATGGTTGAACAATCCTATGAATATTTTATACCACTAAACTGTACTCTTAAAAGTACTTAAAGTGGTACATTTTATGATACACATCATTTACCACGTTTTTTAATGGCAAAAATATTATCTCCTAAATTGTGGCAATTAACCCTGGAGATGATCAAATGATGAGTTAGTGCCAAATTAAGCAATGATGTGTTCTAACTCACAGTTTCTCCTTTTCCCTTTTGTTTCCCACCTCCTGCCATCAGCTCTCTCATATCAAGAAGAGCCATCTACATGTGGCTTTCTCAGTCCAGTCTCAGCATGTCATTTTGCCCCATTTCACTATGGCTAACTGCCCATACTCTTTTTATATCAGAGTTTCTTTTCCTTTCTCACCCCCTTTTATCTTATATTTAGTTTTAATTACCTTGCCAAATTGCTCTTCCCACCAGCAATTTCTTGAATTTGTTTTAGAGCTAAAATAACCTGAAGTAATCCTTCTGTTTTAGTTGACACTGAAGACACCCTGTCCTGAGGTAAAACTACTAAAGTCTGTAACCACTTAAGTTTCCTTCTGGTTCTAATGTTAAAAAATAAATAAATAAAAGAAAGTACTCTGTTCTTACCATATTATAAATGTTTCCCATGTGGCCTAATGACAACTGATGTAACAAAAATAAGTTATCAGTTCTTTTTTTTTTTTTTTTTTTTCAACATTCTAAAGCAACATTTATGACCAATGTTTCCATCCCTCTAGAATACCAGCGGAGGCCACAGTGGGCTTCATTATTAAATAACTTGTGACTGCTCATTGTTTTTTTTTTAAAAAAAAAAAAAAGAAGTATATTAGAAAAACAATGATAAGCAAAGTAAAGACCAGGGATTGTCTAGAATGCTATCAGAGATAACCACTGTTAACACTGCAGTGTAAGTTCTGCCAGTGTGTTTAATTTTATAAGACTAAGAACAAAGGACTTTCTGGAATCAAGCTTTACCTGAAAGCAAATGCTATGTGCCTAGGGCTCAGGGACATATGAGAAAAGATAGAAGGCACATATGTTTTTCCTGGCGTAGAAGAGCTCAAACAAACTATAAACATCGTGGTGCTTGGGGTCATGAACAACTTCTCTCCCCTTTTATTTAATTTAGTGTCAAGGCAAGGGCATGTAAGTTCAACGGTGATAAATTAAATTTCCGGTGAGCTGAACCTTGATAGCTAAGGAAGATATTCTTAGATACTTTTGTACTTTATATTTGGGCTTGGAAACCAAGAACTGGAATAAACCCAGATGTTTACTGGGTCCAAATTCTCTTCCTAGGAAAACTACATCTGAAGTGCTTGAAGCTTGAGGCATGCTTGCAGTTTTAAGCTGCTCTTAATGTAAATGTTATATGGCCTCTTGGTTTCATAGGAAATTCCTCAAAGTCTCAGCCTGTGTTAATTTAAATCTACCTAAGCCTCATCATCAGTGTCTTCTGTGGAGATGACTAAAGAGAAATTTGGTGACCTGCATTCATAAGTGACTCCTCAGCCTTCTCTTTACCAGGCTGTTTACACTAAACAATGTAAACTGGTCAATACTAGACCATTATTTTTTACCTACAAAAAAAACAATTTCACATGCTTCAGTCTAATAAATAACCCTCTTCCTAACTTCTTTCAGAGGTTATTTCTTTTAACAACTGAGGAATTCTTCCCTGCCTTAGAATCTTCTCCAATGTCCTCATAGTCCCATGATTCAGTAGACATACTAGCACCAAAGTAATTGCTAATGCTGGAGGACAGATCAAATAAAATTAGCCATTTATACATTTAAAAAATGTCACTTCACAACATATATAATACATATTACATATATCATTACATATGTAACAGATTTTATAATTTTTAAAATTAAAAGCGAGCTAATGAGAAAGAACTCCAATTAACGCATACACCCATGGATCCAGAGCTGGAACAGTAAGGGGAAAAAAAGAAATAAAACTGAAATTGACTAATTATATTGCTTTATACTACTTGAATACTTCAATACCTGAGAGATTCAACATATTTGTTTTTTCTTTCCTTCTCACCTTTAGCTCAGCCATAAATTTCCAGCAATGGTGCATACAGCACATCAAAAACCCAGACCTGCTCTGGAGAAGGTCACACCACTGAAAAGGATCTACATTATTCAACAACCTCGAAAATGTTAAGCTGGGATGTAAAACACAGCTGTCTGGCCAGCTTCCTCCAACATCTGACAGCTTAGCAAAAAGGACCAATAGGCCTAGTGCACTTGCTTGGTAAATAAAACAGCTTTTGTATCTTCTCTTTTGACTTTAGATAATAAAGCATCCAAAATTGTAAATCCAGTGCTTTCTTGGGCCTCGTTTTGGTCCAAGTCAGGATCACACTGATACTTACATGTGTTAATTCTACTGAACACATGGAGAATCCAGAGTACCTGACTCTCCCACGCCACTTCCCAGGATAAACTCTCCTCTCCTGGATGCCAGCCCTAAAATGTTATGCTCATAGTGAGTTTCCCCTGAAAGCAAAGATTAGAAAAATTACACTGAACTTTGTTAAGCCAATATTCTATGCAAACATGAGTAGTTTTTTTTTCTCTGTGCTTGTCTTAAGATGTCAGATTTTCACTTGAAATGCCTTTTACAGTTTCCCACATAAATACAGTTTGTTTTAAAGGTTTCGTGAGGGAAAATGAAAAAACTAGATTTATTACAAACATATTCTCTTCTGCAAAGCAATCTGGGATGAAAGGTAGAATTATAGTGTCAGTGGAAGAATTGCTCAGAATTCTTCCCAGAATTGCCTCCCAGAAAGTTCATGCTCTATAACTGAGGAGTTATGATGCTACAGGGCATTGTGGTTGGGTTATAGAAGTTGGTTTTAATTGGAGGTGGAAGTAAGAGGGAAAACATTGCCATAGCTAAACCTTCTCTCTCTCTCTCTCTCTCTCTCTCTGTCTCTGTCTCTGTCTCTCTCTCTCTCTCTCACACACACACACATTCATATATTCACGTATGAATAACCAAGAGCATTCCCATGTCATGGGCGACAACTGTTTTCTTTTCTTTTCCCATAGAGTTTAACTGTCATTTTCATTTATACTATTATATATTTTTAATTGACAATGTTATCCAACATTCAACATGTCTCTTTATCCAAAGAAGGGGTCAGCATTCTATTTCATTATTTTGTAGATTGACAGCCCTTCACTATAACCTGGTATCAAATCTATCTCTTGATTCCTAGAAGACCAACAGCACCCTGTTCAGACCCAATGATCATGATGACATGTCCCATTCTTTCTCCTGCATTATTTGGTTCTTTTTCCAGATTAAGAGAGTTGTTTGAGATGTCAAACCTCCCATCAATGCCAGCATAAATCAACAAGATAGTCCTAATTATCCCACTTTGGTTTAGCTCAGTTCCTAGTCCTCAGGGACTATTGTTAGGAATACTCCAGAAAGGTAAGTGTTGCAAGGAAAATAAAAATACAGAAGTTTGGGGTTAGCTCCCATTTACCTAAGAGAGAGTAACAAAATATAAGCGAGATGGAGGATACTAGCTCAAATATTGGGCTGAGATTGAAAGACTGGGGTTCTAATTTCTTATCCTTACTAGATCTTAAACCTGAAGCAAGCCACTCAGTTTTTCTGTTCCTTGTCAAACAGACAATAATATTTTATTCCCCCAACTGAATCCTCCCTTGGCCTACTAGGAAGAAGATAAAATGGACACAGATTTTTAATACGTCATTTAAGCAATAGTGAGAGCAAGTTGGTACCACAATGACTATTCTAGAATCTTCCATAACTAGAGGAGATAGAGAAAAAAGAGAACTATTAGAGATGGTAGGAGCAGAGTTGGGAATAAGAAATTCAAGGGAAAACTAAAGATTTGGACTTGATCGAAGCAGGGAGGAAACTGAAGAAGTACTAAGGGAAATGGGAAGCTGAAGTGGCAGCAATGCTAGATTTGCCTTTCCTGAGGGTGAGATGAGGGCCAGTCTCTCAAGGGAAGTGAGAAGAGAAGGTGCTCTTTCTCTGCTGAGAGAGGGAAGATGTATGCCTGGGGAAGAGAGCCACCCGAAGGGAAATAGTGCAGGAGGACTCCAGCATTCATTCAGACCCACAATTACAGTCACTTACATCACCAAATCATAGGAAGTAAGAAGTCTAATGTGAACTTCAGACCTGAAAGGAAATTGGAATTGTAATGGAGAATGTATCAGAAGAAAAAGAACCAGACAAAATAAGAGAAAGTTATGATGATATGATCGTGCATATAGAAAACCCAGGGGCTGTTCCCTCTCCCCGCTGAGGAATGAGCCCTATAGGGATGTAGTGGGACTCACTCAGTTAGAATTCTCCTGTGATGTTTCATAGGCCCAACAAAACCACAACAGTGGAGTGAGAGTGTCTGTAGGTATATGACTAGGGACTCAAAATGAGCTTTCCTTTAGCTCAGTTCCACTCAGTTTGGTAGACTCTATGCTAGGCACTGGGACGGAGGGTGGGACAAGATACCACCCCTACCCATTTAAACTAAAAGGAAATAGGCATGCCAGCAATCAGTGTGAAGAGAACATTTAGAAATGACCTGTTACGGGACAGGAGACATGCTGGGAGTAAGGTCATATACAGTCAAAAAATAATGTGCTAGCTATAGAGATCAATAGCCCACATGCAGATCTTTAATAAGCAGACTTTAATTAAATTTTTATTGTGTAGATTATTAAACATATGAAAACTTGAGTGACTAGTTTACTGAACCCTCACAGCCCCATCATAGAGCTTCAACAATATGGCCCATATTTTTTTATCAACAGCATCCAGAGTTGATCCTAAATATCATAAAACTTCAACTAGAAATACTTCAGAATGTTCTTTTCCAGAAGTAAGCACTCCTGTGGCCACTCACACTTCCTATGTGTATCCCTGTCTTTGTTTTGCTTTCTCTGTCTATAAACTGAATTTTACAACTCATATGCAATAAAAGGGAGTATTTCTATAAACCATCCAATAATCTTTTCCCATAAAAGGGAGACCTGCATTGCTCTTTCTAGCCACCAGAGCCAGAAACACACACATATACACACACAGCTGAACAAGTTACACCCAAAGAAATGACTGCTGTAAAATTTGAGAAAGCACTGAGAGATGAAACCTCTGGGAAGGGAGATAGACAATGGCAATGACTTTCAATGAATGTAAGAAAAAACAAGCATGAAGTTGCTTACTTTGCAGGATAAACAAGAGGTAAGGAAAGAAAACACTTGGAAAATTAGTTTTTGCTGAAGAAGAGGATTTAGAGAACACTTAAAATAGCTAGTTCTAAGATCACTCAGAGGGGGAAAAATGGAATAAGCTAGGAACAAAGGAGGATAAATAAAGGCACAAAATAGATGTATTCAACAAACATTGTGGGATAGGCTTTTTTTAGATGGAACTTGAATTCAAAGAAGATAGGGCTGGCATTGGTCCACACTGTGTTTTAAATAAATGTCTGGATGTCAACTAGATGTCCTCCCCTTTTTATAGATCAGATTATGTCAAACTCCCATCTTACCCCTAATGAATGCTCAAAGCCCTCCCCCAGATGTCTGTGGGATCAAGGGAGGTTATATTGTCACAGTCATCTTTGATTTCTGACAAATGCATTCATTACCTGCTGTTCCTGTCCCTGTTCCTGTCACCCTGATCTTGGTTTGGAAAGTCACCCTTTCCCATGATTTTCTCAAAAGTCTACTCCAGAGGGTGACCAGCTTTACCAAAGATTTGGCAGAACGCTCACCTCACAGGAGTTAGACACCTGCAGTATAGTATCAGATGCCCCTGATTTTGTATGTATGTCCTTCCTCCACTTCCCTCTTCCCCACAACCTAGATTTTGTTCACTGCTCGTTGTCCCTTCAGACCATTTAGTGGTGATTTCCCCTCTCCAGTCTGTCTTTCCTCACTGTTATCCTCTTCCCTTCCTTCTCATTTCTGGTCCAAGAGAGCATTTAGTATTTCTCTTCTCTAGACACCTGGAAACCCATGACTTCCCGAGTCACCTTACGCCTCCAACAATCTGATATTAACAGTCAGGATGTTCGCATTTTCACCCAAAAGGATGAAATGGATGAATAATTAATTAATTAATTAGAATGCAGTGACAGAGAACATGGGTTACAAAAAAATGAGGAGCCAAAGGAAAAAGAAGAATTTACAAAGAAAATGTCAAAAGCCTGAGAGAAAAAAATACAGAATTAGACCAAGCAGAGCTCAACTAAAAAATATATCATACAGACAGATTTTCAAGCATGATTTTGCATACAATATTTCATGAAATCTTCATAAGAATTGTGAGAGATACTATCATAATTACATTTTATGATGAGAGAAATGAGGCTCAGAGATTTAAGAGATTCCTTCAAGGTTTTATCCTTATTAAATGGAGGAACCTATCTGGGAATCTCTTAATCCCAAATTTGAGCTATCTCTGTTAACCCCATAAGAACACAGGCAGGAGCTGAGGCTTAGAAATCTGTAAAAAGAAAGAATCTGGATGTAATTTGGACTTAAGGAAAAGACTGAATCTGAAGAGAGAATCTCTGTGTCAAAGGGATGGTTTGGAGCCAAATTCCACAGCAAGGGAAGAGCCATTCAAGTTAAGATTCTCAGGGTTGGGGTTTTTTTTGTTGTTTTTTTTTTAAGCTGCAGTATGAAAGTTTGAAAAATGATGGACATGAACCAGGTTGGAAGAAAAGATGCAATTTACAGATATGAGCCTTGAAAAGAAAAATGAAAACTAAAAAAGTAAAATGCCAGAAGGATGCCTTTCCTGTATGTAGCAAAACCGGCTGGAGAGAGGGATTATGCGCACCTTGGGGAAGGAGATGAGGCCATGAATTAACAAAAGGTGGTCTTATGAGCAGGTGTGCCACAGGACTTCAGGCCCGAGTTTGCACTGGGGTTTCCAACCCCATTGGGGTCAATAGTACCATTACAGTATCAGAGACCTCTGAGAAACTAGAGGAAAACTTAACCCATAAATGTTCTTTGTGAACAAAAGTTTCAGGATAGTTGAAAGGAAAAGAAGTGTGAGAGAACTGAATCATCATAGGCTTATTAAAGTTAAGAAACTGCCCATGTTAATCAGAACCCTATTGCCATGAAATAGCATTCTTTTGTACATAAAATAATTCAAGTCAACCTTGTGGATCCAGAAGAATGCTCTTTTTTCTTTTTTTCAAAAAAGGGTCCATCAATTACTAAAGCTTAAGAACCATTAGATTGGAGAGAGAGAGACTTATTTAGCTGGCATGCTAGCCATCTGAGTAGAGGAGGAATGGGAATGTCATAAGCAAAAACGCTGGAGGTCATGAAATGCAAAGTGAAAGATTTGATCATTTCTATTCATGTCATGGTAGTGATTGAAATTAATTTTTTAAAACATAGGGACTTGTATAAAGAAAGAAGAACCAAAGTTCTATTCTCCTTTGAAGTGTTCAAATAATGGCACATTTTTCAAATGACATAAAGAGAATTTTCCAGAGGAATATAGCCAAAGGCTTTCACGAATAAAACAGATTTTTCCAGAGAACCTGTAAGAGAGAACACAGACAGAAAAAAAAACGAAGGTGAAGACACTGGGGCAGAAATAGCTAAATCAAAGAATAGATGAAACATAATGGAGGCCAGGAGAGCAGAAAGAGGTCACAGAGAACAAAAACACTCCCTTCTGAAATCTAAGGTCTGTGAGAAGAGAGAGTTGTTGCAAGATTAAAATGGGTAGAATAAGGCACCCAAAGAGAGCCTGGAGATAATGGAAGGGTTTAACCAAATATATCAAGTGCAGGGAAAGATTGAGCTAGGAGCCCGGCTGTGGGTTGATGTAGAAACAGCGATCCGACAGCAGCCAGCATGGGTCAAGTGGTTCCAAGTGAGCCAGATTTCTAAGTGAGAAAGGGCCCCAGGGCTGACATCCAGGCTTTTAATAACTGAGCAAACTGCTGTTTTCAAGGCAGACACCTGAGTGAAGGGTGAAGTGAACTGTACAGGAAAACAAGGAGCTCAGGATATTATTTTCTAAAGGGGGTCGATAATGGGAAGGAGACGCCACTCTCTGGCACGTGTTGGGTAGGAGACTTTGGGAGGAAATTTTCCAAAACATAGTAGCATGCTCTACAAAGTTAAAAAAATTATCTGGACTCATGTGCAATCACAAAACATGTCAGAGGCTTAGTAGGAATCCATGACAATGAGGGTGGAAGTGGGACAGGAAAGATAGTACCATGATCACACATGAGATTGTAATGGAATCTGCTGTGCCTCCCCAGGCTGGCCATTTCACTTCACCCCCAGAAACACACTGAAGGCCAGAACTGGGCTAGGAGAAATCTGCCTGTTCTTTTTATCAGGTAAGAGAGAAGGCCCAGTTTTAGTTTGTTTGTTTGTTTGTTTGTTTGTTTTGCCCAAAGCAATCTAAAATACAGTTTTGTGTGAAATCTGATGTTTTTTTAAAGAGAGGAAGGAAGGGAGAAGAGGAAAAAAGGAAGGGAGGCAAGGAAGGAAGGAGGGAGAGAGGGAAGGAGGGAATGGAAGGGATTGGAGGGGAGAGAAGAGGAGAGGAATAAACTTTTTCATTTGTTCATTTTTTTGTTTTTCACTCCAGCCCCTGGTCTTGAACCTGGCTCCTTGAGATTTAGGGGGGCCACACACCGTCATCTCAGCCCTCTGAGCCACAAGGGCACACCCCTCCTGATCTTTATATATTGGTCAAATCTTTACTTTTTTGCTGTACAGATCAAACACTTCAAGCCTACAGGTTAGACTTTTGCCCATGGACAACCATTTTATAAAAGCTGTGATTTTCATCTTGCAGCTGCACGATGAACCTAAGGTCCTGATGACCTGAGGGATCTAAGGCTAGGGCTTGCGTCTCGCCCATGCATTGTGGGTGCAGGGAAAGAAGTTAATAATAAAGAGAATTCAGCAGGCAGTAGGATGGAAAGACAAAGGGAGAGCTTTACTTCAAAGCCAGACTGGTGTGATTTCTGCAGGTGGAATCATGCTGGCAGTTACTGAAGTCTTAGGTCAGGAATGACCCAGTAAAATACAAGATCATAAAAATTAAAAACCAAGTAAGTCTGATCATATTGACACTAGAGTCAGTTGAAGGATATTTTACTTCACGATTTGGAGAGTGTGGAATGGTAACTAGTACAAGGGACCTTCCATCAAATCTAAACTCTAGTATTTCTAACCACTCTTTTTGCAGACTCTGAACAAGTTGTTCAGAAGAGTTAAGACCCAAAACACCCATGTCCCTGGGCCTTTATTTTTGTGTCTCCTTTGACATGAAAATCTTCTAGTCTTCTGCACCAAGATATTTCTTGCAATATTATTTGTAATATTAAAAAAATAAAATATATACTCAGAATTCCACTTCTAGGTATATACTTGGGAAATTAAAACATGTCCACACAAATGGACATTTACACATATGTAAAAGTTCATAGGAGCATTATTTATAATAGCAAAAAACTGAAATAACTCAAATGTCCATCAACTGCTGAATGGATAAACAGGATGCAGTATAGAATATCCATATCCTGGAATACTAGTCAACAAATGAAGTGCAGTTACATGCCACTATGTGGATGAATCTTGAAAACATGCTACAAGAAAGGAGCCAAGGACCACACCTTACATCTTTTTTCATTTATATCAAATTCCCAGAAGAATCAAATCTACAGAGACAGTGAGTAGACTGAGGGTTGTCTAAGGCCAGAGGGGATGCAGAGGATTTGGGATGACTGCTAAAGAGGATGGGGTATATTCTGGGTAGATGATGTTCTACAATTGCTTTTATTTGTAATTACACAACTCTAAAGATACTAAAAAAAAAAAAAAAAGAACAATTGTACACCTAAATAGGTTAATTATATGACTTATAAATTATCTCCAAAGAGCTATTACCAAAAAAAGTCGTAAGAGAAAAATTGGTTTTAAAACATCAGTCATAAGTCATAAAACACATAAAGAAGGTAATCAAAGTTGGTACTGTTTTTACAGTTGAGTTTTCACCAGTCAAAAACTGAGGTCCCATCCCCAGATTGACTGTCCCCAATATTGGGCAACTGTCTCTGCCCCAGCATTACACCTGGAAGGGAAGGTGAAAAGCTATTCTGAAGGCTTTAATCCTGAGTGAGATTCAGCAACAGGTGGCATATATCACATATGCATTCCACATACAGTGTCCCCTTTACTTCTCTGACACCTCTGTGAAAGGGTATTGTTATCATTCCTCCTATGTGGAAAAGGAGCTATTTATTGAGATGATATTTTTAATTCAGCAACTCCACTTCCAGAAATTTATTCTACAGAAGTCTTCGGACTAGTGAACAAAAAGGTATATAAACATAAGGATTTCATCAAGGGGTTGTGTATACAGTGATAGTCACAGAAAGGAGAAAATGGTTTAAAAGGAAAAATTCATATTTTATCCACAGAGGACTGATTAAATTATGCAGCATAACACATCTCTTTGATATGGTGGCCAAGTCAGGAAAGTCATGTTGTGTGGATAGCAAGTAGGAGAGCAGGGGTGGTGAGAAGAATCAGGAGAGAGGAGGGAAGAATAGTGAGAAGAATTAGGAGAGAGGAGGGAGGAACACATCCGAAAACCAGGTCACAAATCCCCACCTAGACTGACATGTGCCACTCTTGGGAAAATCACCTCCTTATCACCGTCCAAGTTCATTTTGCAAAGATTGTATTAACAGAAGATAAATCCATTCTTCAAAGTCATTTACCCAAAACATGACATGAGACATTAATAGGGTTGTGTAATGCTCCTGAAAATTGGGAAAATACTTAGACTTGGGACTGTAAAGATGATCTCCAGGCCATGGCTATAAACCACATGGGGAGAAGTCGAGGGAAGCCCATTTCTTTCCTGACAACTCTTATTCTCCTCCCCACATCAACATTGTCTTTCTCCAACAGGAGGCGCTCAGATGGCAGTGAAGTACAAAACAGGCAAGTCCAGAACCCGACCACATTCACCCCGGCTGCAGGTAGATGCCAACAAATGGATCTGACACCAGGTTCTATTTATATTTTTAATTATTTTTTAAATGTGCCATTGAGGAATATTCTTCCAACCCCATTACTGAACTATAATGGGAGCATATACTTTAAAAAAATTAGGGCTTGGGGGAACTTGCAGCTTTTAGAAATGAATGAGTTGATCTGTACCAAAAGGAAGAAGAAAGAAAAATCTTCTGAGTCTGACTAATGAACAGTTTTTGGAGTGTTTAATGAACTCCAGACTGACATATTTGATTGCCCCCCATCCTCACCTGTAACACTGCCTCACCTAGATGACCTATAGCTGGCACCCCCTCACTAGATCTCGCAGTGACCACTTGCACAAGATAATAATAAGGTAAGTTTTATGTTTAGGAAGCATTTCCATGAGGAGACTGTTTTGTTCATGTCATATCACTGTAAATTCATGAAGATTACAACAGTACTGTGTGTTATATTCTTAGGAAATATATGCTGAAATATTTGGTAGGTAGAAGATCATGAATCTTACTTAGATGGTTCACATAAAATTAGTTTAACATGAAAGATTATAAATAGATGATAAAGAGATAGACAGATGGATGATAAAGGAAGCAAGCATGTATGGAATAAAATGTTAACAATAGGTTAACCTGGTAAAGGATGCATAGATTTCCTTTGTACTATTTTTAGTTTTTTAATTAAAAAATTTGATATCATTTCTAAAGCAAGTGTTAAAACTGAAAAAGTCTTTCTAGCCCAGAAGCTAAGAATATACTGTTGTTTCCCTATGGTAATGTATCACATTGGGAATATCACTGGCCTCTATCTGATTCAAATTTATTTTAATAATTATTTTAGATAGAATACACATTTATAATGTTCAAAAATCTGATCAGTATAAAAGGTAGACTCTGAAATTGTCATTCCCTCCCCATCCCCAAATTCATTCAGTCACCTCTCACACTCTGCAGATAGTCATATTTTATTTATTCTGATTTGTTGCCAATAATTATTTAATGAAAAAAATATAAACTCAGTGGTTTATTAAGTAAATACAACTGTATGTTAGTCCCCCTTTCCTTTCACAAAATGGAGGCTCTGCACAACCATCTGTGCTTTGCCTTGGTCACATAACTCTGTATCTCTCCACTCTTAATTCCAGTTTAGGGGACCCTCCTGTTTACAAGGACATGGATATAATAGCTGCTTCTGTTATTTACACAGAAAATACACCCAACCTTAATATATGGCTATGGATTAAGTGAAATGTGCTTTGCATTTACATTTCATAGAAGACTAGAAAATTTAACTTCTAAAGTTGTCAAAGGTCAAGTTCAAAATGTCTAAGAACTTTCTAAAATAGTCTAAATAGTTTTGAACATTGAAGGACAATCAAACCTCAAGTTTAAAAAAAAAACAAAAAAACATGGAGAACATGAGTGGACCACAGAGTCTGCTTACATTTTCATTATTTGTTGTTTAAATAAATGCCTTACTGTGGGCATTTTTAGAAAGTATTTGTTTCATGCTCATGTTCTTTGCTGTACATGGCTACAGCCCAGAACTGTCAAAGGAAAGTAAGTTTGCAAAAAAATAAAAAAGAGTTTCTAAAGTTTTGAAATACTATAACTAACTGCTTTTTATTTTCTTCCTACAATGAAACTCAGTTCCACAGACATTTACTGGGCCTTGTGTAAGCCACTGAGCTTTAAAAGATAGATGAACCATTGGTCTTGGTTCAAGATGCTTATAAATAAATCTCTCTCATATGGAAACTACTGTGCTATACAAATAGGCACAAAATGCTACAGAAATATAAAGGTAGGACACTTAGCCCTGCCTCATTAGAGAAAATGAGCCAATTAATAATGGCAAGTAAAAACTGACCTGAAAAAGAATGGGAAGCAGAAGTGAAAGTCATGAAGATAAGAAAGCACATAGGATAGGTGAGAGATGACAAACAGCTCAGTGTCATTATTATGTCAGAGTTCGAGGCAGGGAACATCAGGAGATGTAGCCAGAAAAGAAGAGAGCCTGCTAAGGTCTGCCGTGGTGTTGCTGGTCCATGACTCAGGAGTTATTAAGAGAAAGATCTTGGGCAAGTTTGCTTTTGAGAAGGCTCATCCTAGCTATGAAATGCAGCATGGACTTGAGGCAAGGATAAATCTATAGGCAGAGAGCCACAGGGGTAGAGAGGACGAAACATATTTAGAAAAAGTTGGGGCAGTGAACATTTCAGGGTTTGATGATTATTGGGTGGAAGGAGACCAAAAGACACTTCGGTTCTGATTTGTATAGCATAGGGAATGATAGTCCCATTGAATGAAGCAGGGAAACTAGAAAGAGGCAGCAGATGATGAGGAGTTCTTTGTGGGTCATGTAGCATTTGACCTTATTAGGAGATGCAGCTATGACTGATGAGAGAGGAGAGTTCTGGTATTAGAGACAGAGATTTGGGGATTGTCTTAGGTTCCTGGGGCTGTTATAACAAGTTACTACAAACTTAGTGGCTTAAAACAACACAGACTTATTCTCTTACATTTCTGAAGTCTACAGTCTCACTGAGTTAAAGTTAGTGTATCAGTAAGGCTGGTTTCTTCTGGAAGCTCTGAGAAAGAAGCTTTGCCTTATCTTTTTCCTGCTTCTAGAAGTCACCCACATTTCCTAATTTGTGGCCCTTCTTCCCTCTTCAAAGCAAATGGTATAGCATCTTACTTTTTTCTTCTATAGTCAAGTCTCCTTCTGCTTCCCTGTTTTTAGAACACAAGTGACTACATTGGGTCCAAGGGATCATTCAAGATAATCGTCCCATCTCAAGTTCCTTAACTCATACTTCCTTTTTGCCATATAAGGTAATGTTCAGAGGTTCCAAAGATTAGAATCTGCATGTATTTGAGGGCCTTATTCAGCCTACTACATGTATTGTTGACATACGTAATGACAGTACATGCAAACAATGGGGGAGAGAAGCATGTGTGGAGTGAGGAGTATTGGAGCAAGACCAGAGCACTGGAAACACCAAAGTTAAGGAACTGAGCACTGGAAGGAAGCCAAAGGAGATGGAGAAGGAAGTCTGATCATGAAGGAGAGTACCAGAAAAGAGCTGGTGTCATGGAGGCAGAGTGTGGAGAGTCACGGGAGGAGTGAGTGGTAGGCTGATCAAGTTGATCAAGTTGGACATCTTTTCCACAGCAGTATTAGTAGAGCACAATAGATAGAAATCAGGTGGTGGTAGAGAGGAGTCATGTACAAGGAAGCCTGGACCACCCTTTCAACAAGTTGTCTAAGAGAAGAGATGTGATGACAACTGTAAAGAAATGTAGACAAAAGTGAATTTATTTGGTTTTACTCTGCTTCTAAGATATGGGTCTGGAGTTCGCTTGTTCGCTTAAAAGAAAGAGCCCATAGATGGCAGATGCTAAACATTTTTGCTGGAGAAAGAAAACCTCATGGAACAAGCTCCCAAAATAGACTATGGTTATGAATTTCAAGGGCCAGAGAAACAAAATTTGAAATAGGACTATTCTTTGCTCCAGTTTCTAGTAATTTATCTTACAAAATAAATCTTACCCCCTAAAAGTTGTAAAAATGCTCAGATAGAATAAAAAAGATTCTTTAAAGACAAAGAGATATGTTCTTAGACTGTTCAAAGCAGTGTTGCTTATAATAGAGAAAAACTCAAACAAGTTATATGTCTAATGGCAAAGGATTAATTAAGCCCTGGAGTTGATGAAAAATTTTAAAGTCTGAAGTAGAAAGGGTGTGATATGATTTCTAGATATCATAAAGGAGTATGTTATAGAAATGATAAGAAAATAGAGTTTTCTATAGTTTCTATAAACAAGTAAGGAATAAAAATTTCTAGTTTTAACTTCCTATATATTAAGAAATATATACAAAATTCCTTCAAATTCATTTATTTAAATAACAGTCTAATCAGAGAAAGGACAAAAGCTGTAAACTGATATTCCATTGAAGACAAAGATCAAATAGCCAATAAATCTATATCCTTAGTGATCAATCTCATTAGGGGTGAAAGATACACAGTGAGATGCCACCATTTTCCCTATAAGCTCAACAAAAATTAGAAAGATTGATATTGTTGCTGTTAAGGCAACGGAAAAATACACTCTCAAATGGAGTTAATGGAATTTATGTTTACAACAGTGTTTTAGAGCAATTTGAAATATATATTAATTTGTAATGTACTTTACTTTTGACCCAGTGATTCTACATCCAGAATCTTATAGAAACTCCTCTACACATGCATAAGAAATTATGTATAAAACACAAGCATATGTTTTGCTGGTTCATTCTTTTTGACTTGCCTGGAATGGTGAAAAATTAGGCATGATCTGAACATTCATTAAGAGAAGAATAGTTAAAATATACTATGTAGCAAGTAAATTTAGAATACTGGGCATTTAATTAAAAGAAAAAGTTAGAATTAATTTAATATATATGTGTATTAAATTATATGGAAGTAGATTAATAATATTTATAGCATTTTAGTAAACAGAAAAGAGATATAGCTAAATTCCAGGTATAGTATGATTTAGAAAAAAAATGATGCCTGTATACTAAACAAAATAAGAAGTCAATAATGTGCACATAAACATGGGTGAATCTCAGATGCATTACACAAAAGAAGCCTCACTCAAAGGCTGCCTACTGTATAATTCCACTTGCATAACACTGGAAAAAGCAAAACTATAGGAGGAGAAGACAGATCAATGGTTGCCAGGACTGGGGATCAGAGAGGAGTCTATAAAGAGGTACAAGGGAGGGTTTTATGGTGCTGGAATATTCCAAATCTCAATTGAGGTGATGGTTCCACATTACATACATATGTTCAAGCTCATAAAACTATATACACTATATGTGAATTACAACTCAATAAACAGGACTTGTTTTTAAGTTTATAAAGTGGAGTATGAGAGGAATATGAGAATGGAAAGAGTCTCGCTTTTTACACTTCAATATAATTTGGATTATTTCTAGTAGATAGCCATTATTTCTGTAATTTAAAAAATATCTTGACAAATATGGCATGCTCAAACAAGGGAACACTATACAGCTATTAGAAGTAGATTTACATGCACTAACATGTAAAGCCAATCACTGTTAAGTAGAAAAACACAAGTTATACAACTACATACTATCACAATTTTTAAAAAAATAAAATTTGTATGCATGCATATGGTTAGTTAGATGTGAGGGGATGTGTGTGCATTTATACAAACCTGAAGGATTGGTGTGCCGTGGTGGCTCAGGGGTTAAGCCCATGCCTGAGTCACAGTCCACATATAGCCCATTGACCTGGGTTCATGGCCTGCACTGTAGTGAACTAAAATGAACAACAAAATAAATAAACTGCTTTTCCCTCTTCTTGCTTTTTTTCCTACCTGCCTATCCACCTTCATTCCTGCCTTCCTTCCTCTTAAAACAGAAAACAAAAACCTGAAGTATATCTGCTAAATGTTCAACAGTAATTGAATAGTAATTACCTTAGAAGAGTGCTATCATTTTGGATTTCAGAAGGAAATATTTTTATTGAAGTAACTTTGAGTCAGTCATTTTAGCCTCTTTTCTTTTTTTCCCCAATAAAACAGGCCATCTATTGAAAGTGTAGGGGAAATGGGTCAGTTGAAGGGGCTAGGCCCAGAATGGATGCTGGGGAGGGTAGGAAATTTAAGGAGATGTGAAGGTCTCGATCACTTTTAAAATGTATGAAAAAGGAAGACTGACTACTGTTGAGATTAGCAATACAAATTACCTCAGGAGCTAAGTGTGAGGCAAATGTGGGAAGGAGGCCAGCATATTGGAATGGGCAGAATTATCCAGAGTGGGTCCTGGTGAATGCTATAGTGTCAGCTAAATCCCAAGGACCCAGGTTCAAGACCAGCGGCCAGGGTGAATGCTATAGCCCAGTGTTTCGATGACCCCAAGAGAAAGCTGAAATACAGCCTTTAGGATTGAATCACTCAATTCAAAATATTAGCAACTAGTTGAATGTTTCAAAACCTGTCCAGACCTAACATAACCTGACAACCCAAGGCTTTGTGCGTGTGTGTACTTTGCTTTTCTAATATTACCTTTTTTATTTCCCTGTTTTTTTTGCAACAGAGTATCTTTTATTTCACTGTAACTTGTTTCAAAGGGAGACGTAAGATGCAGTTCAGAGCAACAGAAAGTATCATTGCTTAGTTGTGATGTTCAGAACAGATCTTTTTAAAAGAACACAGTAGAAACAACAGTTTTGAAAGACAAATTTTCAAAGCTAAGAGCCAGATTCTTGAATGAAAAAAAGGGGTTTCTATATTCTAAGATCTTCCTCAAATATCTAGAACAGAAGTCTGACTCTGAGTCCACAGGATATGGACTTCTATAAGATATAGGAGCAATTTTCCCTGAAGGAAAGAGAACTTGATCAGTTGGTGGGCAGGAGCTGAGAAGAAGGAGGAGAATTAGCGAGGCAAATAATTCCTAACCACTCCCAGATAGTTCTGAAGGTGGAAAGGTGTCACTTATAACCTACCTTCATATTAACCCATGCAAACAAAAGAGGATAAAACCCCCCAGGCAGCCCACCTGCCTTCATTTGGTGTGATCCCATACCCCAAGTCCCTAGAAAGAGGCAGCCTCCTCTAAGCCCCTTGCTAGCATTGAACTCGTGTAGTCTGTAATCAATTTCAATAGGAAAAATATAGACAGAAAGAGGACCCAAGCTAGCCTCTCCTTTGACACACCTCTCTGACTCTCAAGAGGCCTGGATGGTACCACCCAAGGCCCTGGTGAATATGGAAAAGAGGGCTGCCCTGTAAGCAAGTCATCACCATGGTGAGACATAAAATGACCCATCGCTGAGGGCTTCAAGAACTGTCTAGTCCATAGAAGACCCCAGGAAGGACTGCACAGCCAGTAAGAGCAGAGATGGGCTGTGACCCCAATATATTTGTAAAAAGCAGTAAAATCAAGTCACTCCTGCTTGCATCTTTCCTTTTAAAAACAAAAACAACCTGTGTGCCTCACATTTCGAGCACTGAAGCTTCATCCGATGTAACCCTATATATATTATATTGGGTAATAAGCTTACTGGAAATGCTATGATGATTACACATTATTTTTCTCATGTTTATCAGATTTTAACCAAATTAAGATCCATGTGCAAGATATTAACTCTGCTGCATACTTTATTTCCTATTAAACACACATAAACTTCTCAGTCTTTCAGTTGACAAAAGGAAACATGTTATCTTTTGAAATTTTTGTTTTTTGCAGTGAAAGTTAGACCCAAGCTGCCAGGGGAGCACCTTTTGTGCATTTTTTCCTAAACATTCAAAGTCAGGATGCAGAGAAAGCTTTTTATTCCACACAAATACCTTTCTTTTTTTAAGTCTCCAGAGAAAACTACTATCCAGGAATTATTTTTTTAAATTGTTTTCATTTTCCCTGTGCCAGACTAAGTATTCTTGAGAGAAAACAGACTCTTTCAGGGAATCCAGACTCATTGCCATGAAAACCAATTCCAAGTGAATTAACATTTTTCCCACGGAGATGGCTAGAAAGCAGACTCTAAGAAAATCATGTTGACTCCTAGTTACTCTTCAGGTTTACAACGAATTAGGCTGTCTTTTCTCTTTAATAATTTAAGTATCCAAAGCTAAGCTTTCTTGTCAAATGGAAAATATGACTTTGTTCTATCTTAAAGTTTGTAGGTAAGCATTTATCTCTGGTCTGAAGAAGGAGGGAAAAATCAAGTTGGTTGTGGAAAAATGCATTCCTACACATGTCATCAAAAACTGTTGAAAATGGTAATACAATCACTTCCACTTAAAAGTCTCAGCTCTGCAAAATCAAAGGCGTTCTTTTTCCCCCAACAATACCCATTTTATACCACCTAATTTTTATTTTACTTCGCTAATTAAGACTTCTGCAACATAATAAGGCTGCGTGGATCCAGACCAGGAATTTGTGGGAATTTGTGCTCTCCTGCCGAAAATGAAAAGCAAGGAGTTTGATATCCTTACAATGGTGTAAATACTCGATCATCCATGCCGGTGGGGGTGGTGGGGCAGGGGTCGGGGGTGCACTTAGTGAGGAAACCACTACGATATAGAAACCCTTTTTATTTACTTTGGACCCTCGTCCTTGTACATGGGCATGGGTGTCTCATAGTAGTGTGCCATGATTATCAATTCTTGCAGATACTGCCAGCCTTACTTTCCTGTTTTAAAATCTGCAAAACTGGTAGGGTGGGATGTTGTGTGGCATGAAGATTCTTTAAGGAAAAAATTTCTGATAACTCCTAGGGTGTCTTGAGTAGGAAGTTTCTATTATACCTTAAACCTATTACTACTGTAACACATGGCCACAAACGTAGTGACTCAACACATACACATGCACGCACGCACACATGCACACACACACACACACACACACACAGATGGGGGTTGGGGAGAGAGAGTGAGATTGATTTATTTTGACTGTCTTACAGTTCTGGAAATCAGACATTCAAAATGGTTCTTGCAGACCAAAATCAAGGTATTGGCAGGGTTGTGGAGGCTAAAGGAGAATCCATTTTCTTGCCTCTTCCAGCTTCTAGAGCCCGCATTTCCCTCCTCTCCAGCACCCCCTTATTCTGACATCAGTCCTCCTGCCTCCCTCTTTTACAGACCTTTTTAAATATATTGGGCCCACCAGGATAAGCCAAGCTAATTTCATCACAAGATCTTAAATTAATCACGTCAGCAAAGTTCCTTTTGCGCCATAAGGCAGTGTATTCACAGTTCTCAGGATCAGGACATGGGTATTGTTCAAAGTCCCATACCAGGGCTGGCCATGTTTCTTCAAAATTCAAAACCAATCCTGGCCTTCAGTCTCCACAGCAGGCTTAGCCTGAGCCAGGATTCATGGGGTCCAGTCTTCTGCAACACTTTCAGCCACGCCACAAGCTGCTTCTCCTTGAATTCACCGAGTAGCCAAAATCTAGCTGAGCAGTCGTAGAGAAGAGCTTGCAAGTCACTGCAGAGAACCACAAAATCATTTCAACCCAAGTAGAACAGACATAATGAATAAGCATGAATTATAATATAATTAAAATGTACATTCATTTTTGGCCTTCCCTGTCTCTTTTCAAATTTGTCCAGAGAAGAGTGATCGTATCCTGCCTCCTTGGCTATACCCCAGTGGGGCCACTGTTAGAGTTTCAAGCAGGACAGTTCTTGGAAATCTAGACTATTTAACATCCCAGGCACTTTCCCTGGCATTTAAGCCAGTTGTATCCCTCCCACCACTCATGGTGACAATCAAAACACATTCTGACACATTTCCCAGTGACTCCTGGGAAGATGCTATCGCCCCCAAACTCAGGCTCGTGACTTAGCTGTTTACTCTTAGGTCCTATGGGCATCATTGTTTTGTGGTCCCTTCAAGTACTAGATGTAAACAAAATCTGTTCAGTGATTAGAATACCTGATCCAATATCAAAAACCAAAATTTTGATCAAGTGAGGACTGCTTCTGGGGAAATCTGCCATCGGGGAGTGGATTATGGTCAGTTCCTCCTTAATCCTACTCAAGGGCTTCAGTTCATTCATTTAAGTGAAGAAGGACCTGGGAACAGGACCAGAGATATTCCCAAGTTTCTTGCTGATGTCTTGATCACAGCTGGCTTTTTTCCTTTGCCCGCAAAGGTGTAACTTTCAGAAAGTACAGAATACGTTCCATTCCCAAGGCCTTACCTCCTCAGCCCTGCTTCCCTGACGGAAGTCCCAAGTGTTCACCTCCCTCTGAGGTAAGGGAACTGATACTTCATTCTGCACATGGTGATGGGGGAGGGTCTTCCTTTGCAATGTCACATCTATGGCATTTTGGTACCTAGTTGAAACTTCCATTTTATCATTCTCTTGTGACCAGGCATTAATAGAATTATTTCAACAAATAATTTAGAGTTGATTCTTCAATGACTGAAGAAATCCCTGTATTTCCACAACATGTAAAGTACATACAATTTATTTTTATAATCCAATACTGCTTCAAGCTGAATTTTGAAGAAAGTATTCAAATGCCCTTTTGTCTGGAAAAGTGTTTAGAAAGTTTTTTTTTAATCTCCCATTAAAACTGTTTTCTCTTCTCCACTAATTCTTAAATCTCATAACCCTGCTGCTTCATATTCCAATCTCTTTTAAATAGAGGCTTGGGGACTCACCTTTAATTTCTCATCCATGTTACTTTTTTGAGGGATATTTAAAAGACAAAAGAGTGACTGGCTCGAATAAAATGAAAATTATAGATTTACAGCGAGTTTTACTAGTTTCAGAGTAGTTTTACTGCATGTCATACCTCACAGCTTACAGAATGCCAGCGCATAGATTTTCTCCTTTGATCCTTATGAGGCAAAGGTTAGGCAAAGTCAGTTTTACAGATGAAATAAGAAAAGCCCGTCTAGAAAAGAAAGGGGAACTAACATATAATGAGTTCTGTTAAGTGTTTGTTAATATATCTGTTGTCTCATTCAGTGTCCATAGTGAATGTATAAGGTACTATTATCATCCTCAAGAAACTGAGGTTCAAAATGATTAAGTCATTTACCCAAAGTCACAAAACCAGTAAGTATGCCTTTTTGCTGTGTCATACATTTTGTCTTGTTAACTAGAACTGTGACACATAAAAATGCTTTAACAGGTGTACCTCTGTGGCTCAGCGGTTAAGGTGCAGGCCAGGAGAAGAAAACAAATAAATAAATGAAATAGAGAGCATTTTCCTCTAAAAAAATAAGAAAAAAATTTTAAATTCTCTGATAATCACCCTATGACAAAGAAAAAAAAAAAAAAAGTGTGTTTTTGTCTGTTCTGTTGGAGTTTAATGCCAAGCAGAAAGCCAGATGGCCAAAAGTAGATTTTTATGGTTCCCAATTTCGGCATTTGAGAGTGAGTGAAAAGAACACGAATTTGAGGAAATAGCAGTGCAAGACATTGCATGTCTTTGTAAAATGATTGCTTAGGGACCAATCAAACCAAGATAAATACTGATCCATTTCAAGTGAGACAAACACATTCCCGGCTCTACATTGCTCATTAGAAGCCCCGACACAGAGTTCAAGAGATGTGTGGTAGGAGGTTAAATTCTGGAATGCTCCTGCAAATATTTCCAGGACTTCCTTTGCCCTTGTCAACTGCACATCAAACAGCTTCTTTTCCAGTCTTCTCTTGGGCAGGATCTCCTACACATGGTTTCTCTTTTTATTTGTCATTTTAGGAAAGTCTTGTTAATGCCCTTCATTGCAGATGTCTACTCTGCTCTGAGTACTCAGGGTCATTGCCTCTGAAGTTTTATAGCTTTGCAGATTCTTCTCCAGTGCAGCCCTTCATAATGCGTGGTATTCTTGGTTGCAGCTCTGCACATTCAAGGTATTACTACACTCAGCGCTTTATAAATCATGAATCATTGAGTTGTGGAAAAGAACTGTGTAATGCAAGCTCAGATGACTATTTTTACTGGACTTGGGACATTCTTAAGAGAGCAAAGAGCACCAGTTTTAGCAGTGGTAATGTACAATAGAGCCCAAAGTGAGAGAGACTCACCAGCACCAAAGGACCCTACCTAAGAGAATGAAATGGTTATTACAGGCAAATAATGGTTGAGAATTAGGAAAAGGACAAGGCAAGCCTCAAATCCTAATTACTCTCCCAAAGAAAATCTCTCTTTTCTGAACTTCGTAAACTCACTTCAAAGCAAGTTTATGGTGTCAGTTATTCTATAGCTGGTTAGTATGAGCATATTGAGCTTCTTGACTTTCCATGATGGAGTAAACTATCCCAAGATCAGGATAAGAATTCAACTCCAGTGTGGCTGTTTGCTATCCAAGTGGTTAAAGCAGAGTAGATTTACAGAAGCAGATCTTCCCAGTTCAAGGCTGGAGTTCACTGCTGCCTGCATGAGGCTGTCAGGGAAGGCTCAGATGTGCTGTCTTCGATGCTGGCATTTAAGTTAACATAGAAGAAGAAAGACCCAACAGCTGATAATGCAGCTAAAACTTCTGACTCTAAAGAGAAGCTGCTGATTCAAATACTGGCTCTCCTATTCCTGAGCTACGTGTAAATTATTTACCCTCCCATAGACTTCATTGTATCATACGTAAAATGAGAAGATTAATGCCTAATTTATAATTTTTTCAAATTAACTGAGATAACTTTGGTAAAGCAACTAATGTAGTGTCTGAGGCTCAAAAGAATTATAGTTCTTTCATCAAAAAGCCTGATTAAGGGTGAAGAAAGGAAACTAGACTTGTAATGATGAGCATAATGTTGCATATACAGATGCTACTTGATAATGCTGTTACCTTAATCCTACATAATGTTGTAAACCATGTTGCTTCAATGTTTTAATTTATTAAACAAATCCTCCAAATCCCACCATTAAGAAACTAGATTAAAAAAGAAGAAAATGAATAGCAAAAAATGAGGAAAACATGTGAAACATATTTAGCTCAAGTAATATCCATATCTAGAATATATAAAGAGCAATTATAAATTAACAATAGATGAACTACCTGATTTTTTTAATGAACAAAAAACATGGACAGATGCTTCATAAAAGAAGATACACAAATGGATATTAGCAAATGAAAAAGTACTCAGCATCATTAATCCTCAGAGAAATACATATTGATGCTACAAATAGGTACTATTTCATACCCAATAGGATGACTAACATTAAAAAATATTGAAGACCCTGAATGTCATCAATGATGTAGAGCAACTAGAGTTCTTGTCTATGACTGATAGGGGTGTAAAATGATACAAATGGAAAACAGCTTGTCAACTTCTCATTAAGTTTAAGTGTACATTAACCCCATGACCCAGAAATTACACTCCTTGGTATTTATCCAAGAAAATTAAAAAGTATATCCCCCCAAAGACTTTAATGAATGTTTATAGAAGCCTTTTCTTAATAGCAATTTAAATTCTCAGCCATAAGAGAAAAGATAAATTGTAGCACATCTCTACAATGGGATACTACTTAGTCATAAAACTTATTATTGCTATTGCAACAACATGGAATAGTCTCCAAACTATTATGCCTAGCAAAAGAAGCTAAATACAAAAAAAAAAAAAAAAAAAAAAATTATATATAAAGAATAGAAGAAGCATATTAATCTATAGAACTTATGGTGCAGCCATGTGTTTCAGTGGCTAAGGATTGGGCCTTGTGAAGTCTAAGTACACAGGTTCAAATCCAGGGCTAGGAAAGGGAAAAAAAAAATCTATAGTGCTTCTGGTATAAGAACTGATTGGAAGAGGGGCACAAGAGAACTTTCTGAGATTATGAAAATTCACTATCTAGCTTTCGTTGGTGATTTGTGTATACAATTTTCAAAATTCATAGAACTAAACATCTAAGATCTGTGGGTGTATTGTGTTAAATTATGCATCATCAAAAATAAACGAATGTTATCATTATTTTTCTTTATTGCAACAGATTACTTCATCACCAACACTCTAGACCTCAGGAAGAACTGGAAGGTGATTTGTATCTGTTCAGTTGACACCAGCAGCCTTGAGTCTCTGGCATTTTGTGGTCCCATGAGAACTGAGCAATTGGTGTTCCCTAGTGATTCTGCATTCTCATGACTCATGCTGTCTCCATCCTCTGGTTGTTTCTACTGCTGTCTCTATCTACTTCTCTTGGTTTCTATTGTAATTTTTTTTTTTTAATTTCCTCTCTCTCTCACCCCCAGAGGGAATAATATTGGGTGAGTTAGTTGGTATCATGTTGGGTGTTTCTGATGGTCTGCTTCTCATATCCACCCACCACAGAATCCTCTGCTCTCCCTTCATACAACATATAAAGTTGCTTTGTCAGAACACTTTTTATGGGTCCATCCACACAGCTGGATTAACAGGGTCTCCTGACATAAGTCATGGCAACTTGGGAAAAAGGCTGGAACTCAAAGTCCTGTGAATGGTGGGCACTTGGAGGTCCCTGAGCCAGTCATTGTAATGACCTTGTTCTGCCACAGGCAAACAGTGCCTGTGGGTCTTCCCAGTTTATGAGTCTCTGTGTCTAGTCTTGAAGCTCACAACACTTCATCAGGAAGGATCCAAATGCATACAATTTATACCCATAAAACTGCTCTGAGATTTACTTCTCTAACTGATAAGATCATAATGTTGCCAGAACTATAAACATAAAAATACATGCTTAGAGTCAACAGTTAATTCCCCAAAGATCATCGGAAAACCTTTTGACAAACATCAGCTCATAAGGCAGGATATTTTTAGGTTTTTAGGACCTGGGCCAAGTGATTTTTTTTTTTTCAGGCTTGTCTTGCAAGGTGAGAAACCAGTTGAAACTAAGTCAAGTTAATGACAGGATAGCTTTGCATTTGTAAGCTCAGTGAGGCAGGGTCTTGAGGGGCATCTTGATAAGTAAGTTGTTATTCTTGATTGGGAAACTGTTCAGTTGGTTTATGATCTTATCTTTCAGGAGTAGGAATTTCCTGAAGCAAGCTATTAACTTATTTTTGCTTTATGCTAACATTGATTAGTGCACAAACCCAAAACTCTGTTTTTAGTTCTTGTTGATTTACTTGTAAAATTTTAAAGCATTTTCTCATGTATCCTACTTTAACTTCCTGCCTTTATATCCATCAATCACAAAACAGGATGGCAGCTATTGGAGAGGTTAGGCCATGAGAGTAAGTTGTGATATGGTGGCTATTTTTTTCTGAAATTCCTGTAAGACAGAAGGTTGCTTTCTATAGTGAATCCATTGAGTTCATCCTATTTTGATCCAAGGAATCCTATTAAATCTGGATTATCTTGGCAAGTCCTTCTGTGGCACCTGCCCCGATCTTATTCTGCCACTCACCTTTAGCCCTCAGTAACTAGGAATACCAGTATGGACACAGTAGTTGTGTAAAATGTTGAGAAACTTCCATCCAGGTATACAAATCCCTCAAGTGCCCACCACCACCACCTTTGCTCGGGACACTTGATTTTTCTGTCAGAAAACTGGAGGTTAAGCACCTTCACTGGATTGGAAAGAGGTTCCAAGACCCTGCTCAGCATACCTCCTCTCCCTCTACTCCCCACCTCAGCTCAAAAGTCCTCAGCTGGTAAGACTAATATAGTAGAAGACCTTTTCCCGGACCCGAATGCAGAAGTTAGTCTGCCAGGAATTTTCCACGGTACTACAAAGACAGTAGCTATGTCCTGTTATCATGACTAAGGACAGACAAGCATAGCCTCCCTTCTCTGCAGCTGTACATAACTGATAAGAGTTGCCAGTAGAAACCACAGGTAGCTAAGGAGAAAAATCAGTACCTCAGAGTATAAAAGTAGCTCCTCTAGATCCTCCCTTGCTCAGCTTTGGGTAACAATACCCCTGAGCCAGCACCAGTGCTTGCAATAAAATACTATTTTCTCTACCTTTTGAGTGCCTGGCTGTTGGTCTTCTCGCCATCTGGAGGCTCTGCCATAAGTCTAAAGCTACCGGAGCCCAAAGGCTGAGAGTTCAGCAGGTCATCTGGGACTCTGGGACTCAGCCAAACCCCTTCATCACAGACCCCCTGCCTCTTCCTACGAAAGTTGATGACAAACTTCAGCTTGCTCTAATATCATTCTCCTGGTATCCAGCTCCTACCAAATGAAAGCCTTTTCTCCTCAACTAGCAGTCTTCATTAGATGCTGGTTTCTCCTTCTTTTCTAGGAATTAGAAGGAGTTTACTTCCCTAGAAGGGATAAAGAGACATTTCTCATTTACCTACTTGTTGCTAGAGTCATACGCTACAGTAAGATACCCATCATTCAGACACCCAAGGTGGGAGCTAGTGTGGAGGTGCATTTTCCACAGGCCTCCCTTTTTCTGAGTCTTCTCCACTATCTTAAATACTACTGGCAACAATTCTCTTCACTCAGGAGTGGGAGGAGACACAGACTGTGTGTGAAGGATCAGATGGCTGCCGGGGCATGAAGATTGAGCCACTCTCCACCGCCCTGCCTAGCTTGTCCTGGCATGTTCACTGACATAGCACAGCCGGGTACTGCAACAGCCAACCCGCTGGCTTCCCCACCTTCTCCCTCTCCCCCTGATACTCATCCTGCATGGAAGCCAGCATTTTCCTCTTTAACAAGAAATTCTGTCACACTCTGCTCAAAGCCCTTTGACTTTAGGTTACAGAATAAAATGTCGGTTCTTCAGCTTGGCCATGTCAACTTCCATATTCTATTAATCACAGTGTCACATGACCCTCTTGTCATTCTTAAAGTAATGCTATAACTCTCCAGACTCTGCCCCAGGATACACACTTATCATTCGACTCAGAATTCCTAGAACCTTCCCTCACACCCTTCCTATTTGCAAACTACTATCCCCCTTTAAGATTCACGCTAACATCCTTTCCTCTAGAAATGTTTTCAAAGGTCTCTGAGAAGGTTTTTGTTCCTTCCTCAGGGTTTCTGCAGCATTAGATTCATGCATCCTATACTACCTGTTTCAGGTTTTATTATAATTTATCTGCTTACATATCTCTCTTCTACATGGTAAAATCCCCATGTACATAATTCGTATAATAAATTGATATTTAATATGTCTAATGAATAAATTAATGAAAAGTCGAATCATTCCCCTTTTAGTTTCTTCCTGAGCTTTAAGATGTTTCTTGACATTTTGGATATTCTTGTGCCTCCCCCCTTTCACTCTTGCTGGGGCTTAGAAGTTCTGGTAAAAGGAAAAGTACAATAACTGAGGTGGGTCACCCATGACTCTAGACTATTCTATCTGCTCTTCTCTGACATTCTTTTCCCTCTTAGAGAAACTTCTCCTCTTCCAGATGCCCAGATGGAGAGCAAAGCCAAATGCCAACTATTAGTCTGCTACCAGGGGTGAGTCATTTAACCTTCTAGAGTACAGTTTCTCATCTGAGAAATGAGAGATTTGAATGAGGAGATGTCTAAGGTTTTTTTTTTTTTTTTTCTAGTTCTAACAATGTCTTAAGTCCTAAGGAAAAGTCATTGAACTTCTAGACATTACCAAATAATAGGAAAATTATTTCTGTGCAAAGGGTCTTTTCAGTGTCTTCTGTAGGGTCTGTTTATCTGTGGACAAGACCAGTTCCAGGTCTCCTTCCATCTCTGGCACATCGCCTTCCACCACTTCTGACTCAAAATCTCCTCCTGAGTTACCAGCAGACTTCATTTTTGCCTTGTCTACTTTGAGGCAATGGCACTTTTGACTGCTGTAATCTGTACAGTCCAAACTCTCTGTATCAAAAATGTCTTGTGTTTTCTCATCTCCAGAAGTTTAAGAAAAGATCCCAATCATACCTGGACGCTGTAGAACCTCTCAGAGGTGGAGACACCTGGACCCTTGAGTTGTGCTAATCTCTTTGTCAGAAATTCTTAGACTTTGAAAATAACATGATAACTTTTGGTTATTGTGAGTAATGATGGTATGACTTTGGGTATAAAAATTAATACTTTTAACACAATTGTTGCATAATGAATAATTCTCTTGGGCTTTTCAAAGTAGCTACTTCTCTCGCCTCACGCTAGTGGGGCCTCCCTAGTGTAACTGGCAAACAGAATAAATGCTTTTTAACATCTCTCCTATATACAACAAAATTATTTTCAGAACTAATCATGAAATGAATAATAACAGCTAGAAAAAAAAATGCAGAAATAATTTGTTTTACTTTATTGAACTTTGAATACATGAGAACTGATACTCGTCTGTTTAGCCACAGACACTTTACCCTCTGCATTAACAGGATTTTATTCTTCCAGAAAATTCTTGATCAGGAAAATAAAGTTGAGTTTCCTGAAAAATTAATTTATCAAAACAATAGACTATCTGTTTGCCCTTAGCAGGGTGTGTTAGTTCAAGCTAACAAGATACCATAGACTCGGTGACTAGGTGACTTAGTGACTGGGAAGTCTAAGGTAAACATGTCAACAGATTAAGTTTGTGGTGAGATCCCTGTTCCTAGCTTGGAGACAGTCACCTTCTCACTATGGCTCACATGGCCTTTCCTCATTGCATACACCTGAGATAGAGAATGTTCTGGTGTCTCTGCTTCTTCCTACAAGAACGCCAGCCCCATTCAAAGGGGCTCCACTCTCATGACTTCATTTAAACCTAATTTCATCCCAAAGACCACACCTCCAAATACCATCAGTTGGAGATTGGTACCTTAACATATGAATTTTGGGAGGATAGAAACACTCATTCCATATCACTGAGTAAGTAGTAACTTCTCAAAACAATGGTTCAAGTACACTTATCAACTGATTGTCTGCCACTTGAAGATTCACTACAGATCCTAACTTCGGTGTACCAGTCATGCTTAACTATGAACTTTGCTCAGTCCCAGTCAAACCTGATACTGAAATACCCTCCTTAACTCAGACCCCAGAAACCTCCTAAAATGTTCACCTCTGTCTGACATCCCTTTTTTAAAAACCTATAAGATTTCATCAAGGTAGCAATCACCACAGGGCATCAGTAGTCACCATCATGAGTAAATCAGTAAAAATAATGTTAACCAAAGCAAAACGAAGCATTATAGGGCATAAAAGGAAACTCTCAATGCATCGATACTTTTAAAATATATTCATTTATTTTTCAAAAGGGGCAAAATTTTATTAAACCTACATTATGGTGCTTTGCAGTAATGAATAACCCTACTATTTCTATTTCTATTTTTTAAGACTTCACTTCTATAAATTTGTCAATGACTGTCAAGTCAATCTTCTTCACAACAAGCACATGAAAGAATGTTTCACATCTCTTGTTATTAGGGAAATACAAATCAAAACCACAAAGAGATATTAGCTCCCATCTGTGAGAATGACCCGTATCAAAATGACTGGAAACAGTGCTGCTGAGGGAGTAGAACAAGGGAACCCTTGGATACTGTTGGTGGATGGCAAATGGTGCAGCCAGTTTGGAAAATGGTATAGAGTGTACTCCAAAAGTTAAAAATAGAACTGTGTGAGCAACACCTCCACTTCTAGGTTTCTATCAAAAAAATATGAGAAAACTAATTCCAAAAGATATATGTAACCCTATGTTCATAACAGTACCATTCACACTAGCCAAGGCATAGCAACAACCTAAATGTCCATCAACAAATGACTGGACAAAAAAGATGTGATATACATGTATTTTCATATATATGTGTATATATATATATATATATATATATATACATATACACAGTGGAATACTACTCAGCTATAAAAGAAATGAAATTTTGCTGTTTGCAATAACATGGATGGAACTAGAGGGGATTATACTAAGTGAAATAAACTAAATTATTTCACTCGTATGTGGGATATAAAGAAACAAAATAGAGGATAGACAAGACAAAACAAAACAAACCTTGAACTTTGAGAATAGAGCTGAGGTTACCAGAAGGGAAGAGGTTGGGGATGGGAGCAAAGGGATTGGGGATTCAATGGACATTGGTAGAGGGTTATTCGGAATTTGATGGTAGACCTGATGTGATGCATATATTTGATGAAAACTGAGCCTGTACACCTAAAAATTTTATAGTGTTATAAAACAATATTACATCAATTTTAAAAAGTATTAAAGATATATTTCACATGCATAACATACTGCTGTAGAAATATCACCATTTGTATTATGCAAAGAACACTTGTATTTTATTTTTTGCTTTTTTTAAGGAAAAGTAGAGGCACAAATGAACATGATTCAGCAGGCAGGAAAAGAGAGGAAGAAGAAACGTTTATTCATTTTATTTAATTGTTCATCTTGGTTGTTCCCCAGATCCCGGTTCTCAAATTTGGGTTCTTGGGACATATTAGAATTACATCCGGTGACCTTATCCACTAGGCCACCAGTGCTCATTTGTAATTATTTTAATTTTGAAAGTCTTCTTTCAAATGAAGTAAGGCATATGCAGATAGTAAAAATAAATAACTAAGGATGAGATTGACAGAAATTCCTAATCCCACTTCAGAATAAATCCTAGAGATTGTAATAGTATTCATGTCTTTTTCAGGATGGACTGCTAATCTTAATGTCTCTGAAGAAAAATCCCCTGTAATATTTTCACGCAAAACTCATCATAATCTTCTATTGCATTTGGTTGAAATATCCCAAGTTTTTCTTTTGAAAAATCAGAAAAAGTGGCTGAATGATAGTAAAAATTGATCATGTTACCTTTTACTTTCAAATGAGTTCACCTGTTCTTGGCGAAGATGAGCTAGGCATTCAAATGTTGTCCTTTCGATTTCTTCTGGCAATATAAGATAAGCATCTTTTGTTTTTTCTCTGACATTTTTCTTTGACATGTTCATTTTATTATACTTTGGTTTTGCAGAGTTAATGATGTTCTCCACAATTTTTAATGTGTCAACATTAATGAGCAATTCTAAAGCTTCGTGTTTCACTGTTCATTGTTCTAGATTGGTTCTATTTGCAAAAACACTTGTATAATAACACAGAATAACAAAGTTACTCCTGTTTCTTTGTCTTTATAATCACTGTTTTATTATTATTTCACATATACAGTTTAGACTCAGGAATGGTTCAAATGTGCTCAAATTGAGGTCTAATAATTCCAATTTATCGTGAAATTTCCAACATTTTTAGTGTTATTTTTAATTCCCTTTAGACAAGTATATTGTCTAAATATACTTCAATGCGGATGGGCAGAGAATTGTTTCCACTGCCCTTTTGTCTGCAGGCCACCACCTCCTGAGGTCAGCCAGCTCTGGGGGTTGGGAGACCTAAAAGAAACTTAGATAAAACTGTTGTATTTCTGTAGCAGGACTTCTTCCTTGCAAGCTGAACACCAAATTTCTTTAAGTCTCTGCCCCTCAGGGAAAGGGACTCTGTGTAATTTAGGAGAATATGTTGATTAATCTAAGAGTCTTTGCTTACTCAATTATTCTTACTGGTGATTGGCTTAGGAATGAATATTTGTTGACATTCTAGTCAAAGAGCTTTAAGGGAAGTTTGTTGTGGGGACTTTTAAATCCAAGCATTTCTAAAACTAAGAATTATCAATAAATCACACATATATACACACAGATGTGTGTGTAGGCATATGTATGTGTATACATATACATTGAAAATATGATATATATTTTTGTTTTATATAATATGATATATATATATATATTTGTTTTTAGGTATTTTTCTCAGTCAAAAAAAAAAAAAAAAAACCACTAAAAGTACAAATACTATCAATACAGGTTCATGACTTCACTTTTTAAAACGAGTCTTCTTAATGAACTTTCCCGTCACCAAATAAGCCATTTCATCAGAATTTCTTGTTAGCCACTAGAGGGCAGTATAAGCCAGCAAAAAGTCAAACCATCCACAAAGCTGCAACAGTTCTAAGAAAACCTAAGCAGTGATAAACCCTATCAGACTGGACAATTTAGACAGAATAATTCAGGTCCCATTTTAAAAAAGAAATTCAAAATGAAAAAACATTTACTAATTCCTTAGGAAATATGCATATTGTAACCAGTTGGACTACCTTAGACAAGAGGCTTGGGTCAGGGTGATCTCTACCCTGAAGAGCAATGTGACCTTGAGAAAGTATTTTCTACCTCTGTGTTCTTATCTGTAAAATGATAGTAATGAAACAGTTATTAATGGTTAATCACTCAGGCTCCGAGTTACACTGCCTGCATTCAAATATTTGTTCAAAATAAATACCTTGGTAACTTTGAGCAAATAACTCTGGTATTCTTAGTCTTGTCCCCTCATCTATAAAATGGATGAATAATACCAGTGCTATGGTAACTGCTTAAAATTAAATTTGCATCATCCCTTAACAGTGCCTGGTGCATAGTAAGATAAAATATATGCCTACTGTGAGTATTACTTTGAATATTATTTCAAATGAATATGATTATTAATGATATTATGATTAGGCTTGCAATGAAAAACTTGGCACTGGTATTTATGTCATTTATTTACCTTAATGAATACTTGAGAAATATGCAGTAGGAACTACATCTTCTGATTCTTCCTGAAACTAGACAGCCTCTTGACCACAGACTGCTCACTATTCTAAAGCTTTGCCTCTATCAGAAACCAAAACAGGCATTTAGACAGTGAGTGGAGAATTTTATCTTTGTAAACAATGTGTCCCATTTGTTCCCTTTTTAAAACTTGGTTTCTTTTTGGAAGCAGATGTTTTCTTTAGATCATTCAAACTTCAGATTTCTACTACACAATACTGCACTAAGTGTCCTCCCTGTACAGGCTTTTATAGATCAATGCAAGCATCTGCTTTCTCCCGAAGTTGTTCTATTCCCTGGTGCTATTTGTCATTGAACAAGGATGGCTCCCCTTGTGTCTTCTGTCTTCTCTCTCCATAGAGATACTTGTTCGCTAAATAAAAAAACAAAAAAATCATACTTCACAATTATATTAAACATCATCAATCATTGTGTTTTATCTGCCAGAAGAGTTTGATAGTGTCAGATTGCTGCTTAGCATGTAGTCTCTTGGAATAATAACAATAAATGTTGCTGGCAACAAAAGCAATTTCACAAGTTTGCCCATAGTCTGGGGTGATTTAGAATTTGCCAGAATGAACCAAGAAGGCCAAATATTTTTAGCCAATCTATAAACCACACAGTTGCCAGCCACCCTGATCAATTCTTGTCAATAGGTTGACTTCCCCATGAGTTTGACTCAGTCTCATCTTTGAATCTCCTGCTCAACTGGACACTCTGAAGTCAACCCCATTCTGGCCAGAGCTCCAGTGGTGATATCATGGAAAACAGAAATGACTGGGCTGGGCTACTGTAAGTCTTGAATCACATCCAGAAGACAACTTCCCCATGTAGGCCAAAGAATCAATCTATTTTCAGCAAGTTCAGGAGACATCTCAAAAGTCAGAATTTCTGCAGCTAGTCGACTGGTGCGCCAGTGTGATCATGTCTGCATTTCCAGTGTAACTGAAGCACTTTGTAAAGCCTGAAACAGTTTAAGACGTTAAAAATGACTCCTCCCACCCCCCAATAAAACATTTTCATGCACTGTAGAAACCATTCAGAGGCAAAACATCACAGCCTAGAAAATATAATAGGGTCTTGCATCCCCCTCCTATTTGAACACAACTCTCATTGACTTAAAAGTGACATTTCCAAACTGGTTGCAAGAATGATTTGTCCTCTAAACAAAAGCAGGCTGCATTTGTTCTGGTAGAATGGCTTCTCTTCTTTGTCTCCAGATAATTTGATACAGCATTCATTGATTCAAGTGTGACTCTCATTTGAAAAATTTCTCAATGAGGCCATTTAAAAAATGTTTTATTCTGGAGCTTTCACAACTTTCTCTAAGGCTTTCTTCAGCCTCAGCCTTGTCCCTGTTAGCTTACCGGAACTGGCAAAATTTGATCTTTTAAAATAAAAAATTGCATAGTAAATTTCAATCTAAAAGCACAATTTCCCACAAAACTTTGAACTACATAGGTGCAGTTTATGTTTACAATGTTAAGACTAGGGATTTTGTAATTGCTTCAAGATTTTTTTCCCTAGAAAAAAATGACAGGTTATCAGCCTTAAGACTTGGAAGGGAAAGGAAGTCACTTTAAATAAAATCTTGTGTCTTCCACTTGTCTGAGACTATTTTAAGAGATTAACAAATTTCTGGGTGCTTAAAAACAGTACTATGGAGGCATGCCCTGGTGGGTTAACTGTTAGGTCCGCACCTGGCTGGCACCGTTCACATATATCCCAAGGACCCAGGTTGCCATCCTGTCTCAGGCGGAACAGCCAAAATGAACAACTATAAACAAATACTTCTTCCTCCTCTCTCTTCCTGCTTGCTTGCCTATTCACCTTCATTTCCACCTGTACCATTCCTTTAAAAAAAAGAAACAAAAGGGAAAGAGTCCACGATGGGGACTTGGAAGGAGACAAGTCTCGCCTCCTCGCCATACAACTACTTGGAGTCATGTATTTTGCAGACAAAAATACTGTAGAAAAACAGAACCAGAAGCTATAGCAATAGGAACAGCATTTACCACCATAAAGGTTAGGTGAAAACATCAGGGTTCAGAACTACATTATGGAATTGGGGTTTCCAGCCTTAGGGGAAAACAAGAGGGGGGAAAGCCTTGGGAAGAACCAGCCCTCCAAGAGAGTTGCTCTGGCAAAAGCAGAGAGCTCACCAGCAGAACAGGAACACTGAGCCAAGGGAGAGGGCAGAGCAAGCGTGGGAAGAGGACCCATAGCCCAGTGGACTGAGTAGGAGCCACCACCAGGAATCTGCACAGGATGCCTCCATAACTGGAAAGCAACTAGGGGAACTTCCCAACCCCACCCCCATCCCACCATATTGCAATAGAGCCACAGGCCCCACCCACAAGAAATTCTGCCCCCAGGCTTAAAAGTACCTGAAATAAAAGAAGGGAGTCTCCCAGAAGGAAGGAACCTTCAACAGCTACCCACCAGCACAACAAATCTGTAGGTGGAGGCAGATTGTTGACTAACAGCAAGGTGGTCTTTACCGATTAGACCTGTGATGATAGGAGAAGACGCTCCATCGCCCACACAAACTCCAACCCCATAAACTGAACTCTCAGGCCCCAACACAAGGTCCACATAATAACCTGAACAAACCCAACCAGTGGTGTGTTCACACAACTTAAAAACCTCCAGTGTTCAAACCAAGATCCAGGCTTATTCAGTGTAAGTTGATGCCCTACACAAGGCCATCACATCATGGAAACTGAACCCAGAGAAATATAAACAGAATGCCAAACAGAGCTAACACACAGAGAAATATGTGTGAAATGATGGATCCAGTTAAAACCCCAGAGGAAAATCTGAATGCAACAGATATATGCAAACCACCTGAAGATGACTTTAAGGTAACAGTGATAAACATATTCATGGAAATCAGGAAAGAAATGGAAGAAGAAAAAGAGAACAATAAAAAAAGAGAGAAGAAATGAACTGAGATGTCAAAGAAATAAAGAACATAACTGAACTCAAGAGTAGGATAATATGAAGCCTCCAATAGAATAAGTGAATTAGAAGGCAGGGCAAAGGAATGCAGTCAAGCAAACTGGAAAAGAGAAAAAAGTGAAAAGAAATGAGGACATCATGCAAGAACTATGGGATAATACCAAAAGGAACAACATTCACAATTCTATGAGGTCCCAGAAGGAGAAGAATGAGGAAAACAGGAAGAAATTGTATTTGAAGAAATAATGCTGAAAACTTCCCTAACCTGGAGAATGAAGCAAGCCTCCAGACCCAGGAAACTCAAAGAGTACCAAACAAAGAAATCCAAACAACCTGCACAGAGACACATTATCATTAAAATATCGAAAATACAATATAAAAGAGAATCTAAAAAGCAAGCTACAGAAAAATGAATCACATACAAAGGAGCCCCCATAAGATTGTCAGATTTCTCAGCTGAAACTACAACCAGAAGGAAATGGCATGATATATTCAAAGTGCTGAAAGAAAAAGATTTTCAATTTAGGATGTTATACCCTACAAGATTATCAATTATAACTGAAGAAATGGTGAAAAACTTTTCAGATAAGCAAATGTTAAAGGAATTCATCACTACACCAAAAAATCAGCTCTACAAAAAACACTAAAGGAAGCTCTATAAAGTGTAAAGAAACTGAACTTAAAAACAAAAAGTAAAATACAAAAAGTGGGGAAGAGGAGAAGGAAATAAAAACATGGATGGTTAGAATGAGTGCAAGACTAATCTGCTTTTAAAGAAAAATAGGAAATAAACATAATTATTAATGCTAACCTCAAGGTAAAAGGAAAATTGCAATGAATGAGGTGGGTCATCCATGTCTCTAGAATCTTCTATCTGCTCTTCTCTGATATTCTTTCCCCTCTTAGAGAATCCTCTCTTCTTCCAGATGCCCAGATGAAGAGCAAAGCCAAATGCCAACTATTAGTCTGCCACCACGGGTGAGTCATTTAACCTTCTAGGATAACCTCAAATCATCTCCAGGGGAAAAGCAAAGAAAACAAAGAGGGAAACCAATCAAAACATAACTTCACTCAACCCACCTAACAAGAGGAGAAGGCACTATCTGTAACAACATCCAAAAGGCAATTTTGAAAATGGCAATAAAGGGTTACATATCAGTAATCACCATGAATGTTAATGGATTGAACTCACCAGTCAAATGACACAGAGTGGTCAACTGTATTAAAAAGCATAACTCAACCTTCTGATGCATTCAGGAATCTCACCTTCTTTCAAAAGATAAACATAGGCTCAAAGTCAATGACTGGAAGATAATTCTACAGTCAAATGGCAACCACAAAAAAGCAGGAACAGACATACTTATATTGGATAAAACAGATTTCCAACTAAAAAGCATACAGAAGACAGAGATGCACATTATATAATGACTAAGGGGTTAATCCAACAAGAAGACGTATCGCTTATTAACATATATGCACCAAATGAAGGAGCATCAAAATATATTAAACCACTATTATTAGAACTAGTGAGAGACATCAACAACAACACGGTCATAGTAGGAGAATTCAATACACCACTTACAACAATGGACAGATAAACCAGGAAGAAAATTAACAGGGAAACAGCAGCTTTAAATGACCATTTGGAACAGTTAGGTCTAAAAGGCATATACCAAAGCCTTCATCCAATGACTACAGATTTTACTTTCTTCTCAAGTGAGCATGGAACATTCTTAAGGATAGATCATATGTTGGGACACAAAACATGTCTCAACAAATTTACAAAGATTGAAATCATACCAACCATCTTCTCTTACCACAGTGGTTTAAAACTAAAAATTAACCCTAAAAGAAATCTGGAAGAACCCAAACTAACTGAAAACTAAACAATATGCTTCTAAATGACTCTTGGGTAAAAGGGGAAATCAAAGACGAACTTTAAAACTACTGAGAGACAAATAAAAATGAAGACACAAGTTACAAGATCTATGGGATGAAATAAAAGCAGGGAAGTTCATTGCAATCCAGGCCAACCACAAAAATCAACGAAAATCACAAATAATCAATGTAGACCTACATCTAAAGCAGCTAGAGAAAAAAGATCAATTAAAACAAAAAATCAGTAGAAGAGAAAATAAAAACTCCAAGCAGAAATAAATGAAATAGAAAACAAAAAGGCAATTCAGATCAATGAAACCAAAAGTTGAATCTTTGAAAAAATAAGCAAAATTGACAAACAATTAGCTAATTCACAATACAAAATGAGAAAACAATCTCATAACTAGATCAGAAATAAAAGGGGAGAGATTACAACAAATACAACAAAAATGCGAAAGATCACAAGAGACTGCTATGAACAGCTGTATGCCATAACATAGGCAACGTCAAGGAAATGTACAGATTTTTAGAAAAATATAATTTACCAAGAGTGAACCTGGTATAATTGGAAAACCTGAACTGAATAATCACAAGCAAAGAAATTAAAGAGGTAATCAAAAGTTTCTCTAAATATAAAAGCCCAGGACCAGAAGTGATACCTATTCTCGAACTCTTCCAAAATATTGAACAACAGGGAACACTTCCAAACTTTCTATGCGACTAACATCACACTGATAACAAAAGATGATAGAGATGTCACAAAGAAAGAAAATTACAGACCAATATCTCTAATAAACATAGATGCAAAAATTCTCAGCAAAATATTTGCAAATCAAACCCAACAATGCATCAAAAGGATCATCCATCATGACCAAGTGGGATTTATGCCAGGGATGCAAGAATGGTTCAACATACATAAATCTATTAATATAACCCACCATATAACAAGAGCAAGGAGAAAATCCCATGATCATATCAATAGATTCAGAGAAAGCTTTTGACAAGATCCATTTATGATTAAAAGCCCCAATAAATTGGGGATAGAAGGTAAACTTTAATATAACAAAGGCCATATATGATAAACTCACAGCCAACATCACAGTCAACAGCAAAAGTTGAAAGCATTTCCTCTAAGGTCAGTAACAAGGCAAGTAAAGTGTCAGGCAACAAAATAAACACACAAATATCCATTGCATTGTTTTATATGAAAACGATATGCTGGAAAAAAATAAAATCAAGAAAATCATGCCTTTTAAAAAGAATCAAATATCTTGTTATAACTTAACAAAGGAGGTGAAAAATGTGTGCAGTGAAAACTACAAGTCCTTCTAAAAGAAATAGAGGAGCACGCAAAGAGATGGAAAGACATCCCCTGCTCATGTCTGGGAAAAATCAAGACTGTTAAAATGGCCATCTTAACTAAAGTAATATACAGATAAAAAGCAATCCCATTAAAATCCCATGGGCTTATTTTCAGGAAATAGAACAAAAAAACCTTAAAATTTGTATGGAACAATAAAAGACCCCAAATAGTCAAAGCAGTCATGAGAAAAAAAGAACAAATCCAGAGAAATTACATCCCCAGACATTGGGCTATACTACAAAGTGATAGTGATCAGAACAATATGGCACTGGCATAATAACAGAGGCACAGATCAATGAACTAGAACCAAGTCACCAGAAACTGACCCACTCACAATCAGTTAACCTTTGACAAAAGAGCCAAAAGCATACAATGATTAAAGGAAAGTCTCTTCGATAAATGGTGTTGGGATAACCGGAGAACCACATGCAAAAGAATGAAGCTCAATCACCTCGAACACCTTTCGAAAAAATTGACTCAACATAGACTAGAGAGTTGTACACAAGACTGGACATTATAAAATTCTTGGAAGACAACAGAGGATAGAAATTCCATGACATCAGCCTTAGAGAGGCCCTTGGGGACTCAACTCCAGGAACAAGGGAAACAAAAATAAATAGATTATATCAAATTAAAAAGCTTATTCACAGCAAAAGAAAGCATCACCAAAATAAAAACATAACCTACTAACTGGGTGAAGGTATTTTGCATTCTGTATTTCTGACAAGGGCTTAATAACCAAAATATACAAAGAACTCGTAAAACTAACTCTAACAGAAAAACAGGCAGTCTAATCATAGAATGGGAAGAGAAATTAGAGGGCCATTTTTCTGAAGCGCATATACAGATGACCAGTGGGCACATGAAAAGATGTTCCTACACTCTGGCTATCAGTAAAATGCAAATCAAAACAACAATGAGATACCACCTTACACCTGTGAGACTGGCTATTACCCAAAAGTCTGGAAACAAATGTTGGCGATGATGTAGAGAAAAGAGAACACTTTTACACTGTTGGTGGGAGTGCAAGTTGATGCAACCCATATGGAAAACAATATGGAGAGTCCATAAAAGTTGAATATAGAAATCCCACATGATCACACTATCCCACTTCTGGCTATTTACCTGAAAGATACAAAACACTAATTCGCAGAGATTTATGCACCTCCATGTTTATTGCAGCCCGATTCACAATAGCTAAGAACTGAAAATTACCTAAGTGCCCAAAGTCAGATGAATGGATAAGAAAACATGGTATATAGTTGTGTGTATATATACATGTATATATACACACAATGGACACAGCCCTTAGCAGAGATGAAATCCTGTCATTTGAATCCACATGGATGGCTCTAGAGGGGATTATACTAAGTGAAATAAGTTACAAGAAGAAAGGTAGATACCAAATAATCTCACTCATAGGTAGAACGTAAACAGAGAAAACAAAGGAACAGATGAAACAAAACCCTTGGACACTGGCAATAGAACTGAGGTTACCAACAGGGAATGAGGCAGGGTTTGGGGGCAGGGGAGTGGGGCGGTGGCAACTGGGCCCACTGTATGATGGCAAAGAATACTTGGTAATTTGCTGGAGAATAGGGGTGTGTTGACATATAACTAAGGAATGGGAAAGCTGCACCTATGGGGAACATACACATGAACTTATTTTGATTTGTAAAATAAAGTTACCAGACCAAAATACTAAGAAAGAAACAAAAAAAGGAAACAAATAGTACTATGGGAACTAGAGCTGCAGGTATTATTATTTTCTCTCCTGGAAAATGCACCCCTTCTAGGGCCTGTCTCCTTACTACCCACCTTTCCAATCACATGCACATCCTGGCCCCGTAGGTCAGGATCCCCATAAATCTCAGGGTCTGCCATTTTCTCAGGGCAGAGGTGAGAGGGGGGAAAAAGAGATTCCAAAATCACATCTTCGTTAACTCAAACAAAGCAGACTGGTGGGGTTTACTTTCCAAGCCTATAAATCTTCTTCATGATGGTTTGCATAACTCTTGACGTAAACAATGTGGAAAGTAAACTATTACGGTCTCTATTGGCAGCATTTTGTTCTGTGACTGTCTTGTGCAGGACAGGCAAACAAGTGGCCTATGTCTGAGAGAAGCCCTCTGACTTCACTGTCACCATCTCTGCTTCCTAATAAACAAGCTCACCCAAGATGTGAGTTAAACTTGGACTGACTCGAAGGCAGTCCGGTTAGTGGTTGTACTTTGCCTTCAATTTCTGTTTTTATAATATGAATAGGATTTAAAGGAATAATCAGTATTTAAAATCCATGCAGCCCTTTTAGACATAAATGAGGCAATCAGTGAGACTGTTAAAATATCAGTGGTTACTACCACATCTCACATTTCCCCTTGAGTGAGCAGTGAATGATCAAATTCAGAAACACTTCATTTGATAAAGTGAAATGCTATTATTCTCCTTCTAATCTCCTCCTGAGGCTTTGCTCTTCATTTGAGCAAACTAACGAAGGGTGAGTGATGATCAAAAGAAATACTTATGAACAGCAAATTCCATAAATTGCTGGTGCGACTGAAACACAGATCTGAAAAAAAGTCTTTCTTTGGTCAGATAGAGATCAGAAGCAACAGGAACTAATATAAGCCCAAGATATCTGCTATAAAATAAATAGAAAACAGAAACAGGAAGGTTTGGAAAGGGGTTAGGAATGTCACAATGGCAAAAGAATGTTGTGTCCCGGAGCCGCTCACAGCCCCTCACAGCCGTCTCTGATGCCCCTCTTGGCAGGTAGAATTCACAAGGAGCTCCCAATTGATAGCCTCCCACACCCACCCCTTCTTCTCCAGAACATACACCACCACGTACACACCAATTTTCTTTTTAAAAATTATGTTTATGCAAGTCCCTTGAGCTGAGTTGAAATGAATGAAGTTTACATAGGCATTTAAGAAAGTTTGTGCTTTAAGAAATAGTCACCTGAAAATCACTTCTGGAATATAATAAACTACTCATCTAACTGCACACATACCCAAGGACCTGTGTACAAGTTTACATTGCAGTGTTGTTTTAGAGAATTAATTGGAAACAACTTAAATGTTCATCAGTAGGGGACTGGCTAAGGAAGTCTCATCGTAAAATCATATGTGACTATAAAAAAATACTAAGTCAGAAGAAGCTCTTCAAGATATACTGTGCTGAACAGTGTCTATAATATGTTATTACTGGGGGAGTGCCCTGTTGACTCAGGTGGCTGAGACAGCTGGGGTCAGAACCATGTCAAAAGCCCGAAGACTCTGTTTTGGGGGCAGGGTCAGGGAAGGGATAAAATAAACAACTAACTAAATACAAATAAAATGTTTCTTCCTCTTCTTTCTTCCTTCCTCCTCTCACTTCCTTCCTCACTTAAAACACTAATGTTATTTTCAGGTATAAGAATGAGAAGGAGCTAGAAAGATATATGTATACACATATTTACATATATATGATATATATTTACATTTACATAAGGAAACTCCTAAAGAAACCTAGAACATGAGTAATAGTATTCTCTGAGACTACACGGTAAGGGATGAATTGGGATAAAGATGGGCATTTCTCAAAGACTTTTTGAATCATTTTTCATTTTTTCAGTCATGTGACTGTATTATCTATTCAGAATTATATTTAAAATTATAATGATATAGCTCAATAATAGAGCAACTCATTTTTTTTAAAGAGCAACAAATTTGGACACTTCACCAAAAGATACAAATAGCAACTAAGCGCATGAAAAGTCATTCAACATCTTAGTGATCAGAGAAAAGCAAATTAAAACCAGGATGGCTCAGATAAAGACACGTGATAACACCAAGGGGTCAGGAGCATGTAAAGCAACTAGAATTCATACATTCTGGTAGAAATGCCAAATGATTCAGTCCATTTGGAAAACAAATGGACTCAGTTTCTTATAATATTTAGCATACATTTGTCATGTTTATCAGCAATCTCACTCCTTCTATTTAATTAAGATAAATGAATACTCTCCCCCCTAATCGAAAAAACCTACACATAAATGTTTATAGTAATTTTAATTATAGTCAACAAAAACTGAAAACAATCCATTGTCTACCATCCAGTGGAGATAAAAAGTTCTGTTGTTGGAATACAACTTAACAATAAAAAGAAATAACTGCTAGAACATGGAAAGACATGAATAAATATCAGATCATTTTCTAAGTGAAAGAAACCAGGCTGAAACGGCTGCACATTGCAGGATTCCATTTATATGACACTGTGAAAAAGGTAACAGAAATAGATCAGTGGCCAGGGGCTGAAAGTAGAGGAAAGTTCGCCCAGGAAGAGGCTCCAGGGAACTATGGGAAGAGAAAATTGTTGTATGTTTTGATTGTGATGATGGAACACACCATTGTGCATTTGTTAAATTTCATAGAATTGTATACCTTCAAGGGGTGAATTTTACTGTTATGGCAACAAACATGATTTTTTTTTTTTTTAATTCAAATAATAAATAGGAAGTAACCATGGTCAAACTTCTGTTTTAGAAAAGCCTTTCTGGTCACTGGTAAAAGGACTGGAGCAAGCAAGACTAGAAATTCGTTTAGGGCCTTTATAGCAATTCCTCGCAAACATCTCTCCTGACAGCAGGGCCCTGGGTGGTGATGGTGGTGAAGATGGAGAGAAGAAGGCCCATTGGAGACATATTGTGGAGTGAAAATTGGAAAGACTTGCCAATGGACTGGATGTGGGTCAGAAGTGACCCAGAACTATCAGACTCCTGAGATTTTTTTTCTTTTTAATTTTCTATGGATCTTAATTCATTCAAGCTACTGTAACAAAAATCCCGTAGACTAACTTAAACAACAAACATTTATTTCTCAAAGTTCTGGATGATGGTAAATTCAGGATCAAGGTGTGGCGCAATTTAATGACAAGTGAGGTCCCACTTCCTGGTTAATGGACATGGACGGTGACCTACTTTCTGTGTCCTCACAAGTCAGACAGGGGTCTCTTTTATGAGGACATTAACCCCATTCATAACAACTCTGCTCTTATAACCCAATCACCTCCCAAAGGCTTCACTGCCAAATTCCATCATCACAATGGGGATTAGGATCCTCTATCATTTTATTTTTTTTAAAGGCAAGGTGCAGACAGGAATGAAGGAGAGTAGACAGGCAGGCAGGAAGAGAGAGGAGGAAAAAGCACTTTAATTTTATTTAGTTGTTCACACTGGTTGTTGCCCCCACCACCACATTTGGAACTTATACCCAGGGATATGTGGTTTTGCGCTCTTTTGGAGGCGATTGACCCAATTACTACTCCACCTGGACACACCTTCCCTATCAATTTAGGGGGTCACAGACATTTAGTCTGTAACCAATGTTTTTTGACAAGTGTCTACCAAAGACTATCAAACAATTCTGTTTCTACTTTCTCTGCAATTGCCTGCAGAAACTCCAATAGTCTCTAAATGTGTGCAAAGACTGAAATAGTGATATAAAATCAGGATTGCATAGACCAAAAGTCATTTTGTTGTTTATCCTAGAAATTACAGAACAAAAGCTAACCCAGCCTTCTCAGGTAGGAAGGACTATTTTGAAAGAAAATGCATTCTACTCATAAGCGCAACAGCAAAAAGATAAAACTTTATTCCCTGTATTTTCTGGTCAACATAAAATGATCTAATAAGGAAAGAGGAGGGTAAAAAATGACTGAAATGTATTTCATTTATTCATTAATAAGACATTATAATTTTTTTCTGTGTATGTGGTTTTTTATTTTCATATTTTTAGCCTGTAAAGTTCATTTCTTACACTTCCTTGTGTATTTGCCATGACTGATTGTAAACTGAGACGACATTGCCCATTAGTGAAGGTTGGACATCCTGACCATGCCATTAAAATGCGGACCCCACTTGGATCTAACTGTCTAGAGCAGGGCAATTGCCTTTAGTCACCTCAGTTCAGGGTTGTTTAGTCAAAAGATCCTGGAATGTCACGTGAAGTTCAACAGGAAATCCTTTCAAGTGTGAAAGGATTATGTTGAAAGTGAAGACCATAAAGAGCTACAATGATAGAACCCAATCCTACACTTACAAACTCTCTTTCTATTTTACATATATACACATACATATAACACGTCTATTTTGACTCTAAAAATAACACACGAAAGTTATAAAACATTTCGAAAACTGCCCTCAATCCCTCTTCCCTGATATCCACTGTTAGCCATGTGTTATATATTTTTCTGGATTGTTTTCTCTGTACTACTTTTCTTTGTTTTTTAAAGAAAAGATGCAGCAGGCCCCTTGGTTGTTGTCCTGGATCCAGGTCACTAACCCCCGTCCTTGGAATGTACACAGGCCAGAGACAGCAGATTGAGCTGCTAAGCCACCAGATCACCCACTACAGATGTTTATTTGAAGAGCATTATTTATAAGAAAGTATTTTTTAAATTCAAGACAAGTCATGACAGAAACAACCTTTAAAAAAAAATCAGAGAAACCTATTTTAAAGGTAAACCTCTAGAGGCAAACCTTTGCCAGATGAAGTCATCCTTTCTTGTAAAGAGTCTCTTCTCACTCTGACACCCCACACCTGTATTCCATGTCTTAGCTAAGGATATAAGTTCTCAGTCTGTCTCATTTACTTTAGAATTTACATCCATGTAAATTCTCCATACTTGCATCATTAAATTTAAATTCCTTTTCTTCTAAAAAACAAGTCAAACCAAGATATAGATACTTGATATTCATACTTCTACCCTGATTAGGAGAAATAAATTATATGAAAGGATATATCTAAATATCTTTAAAGGATGTATCTGAATAATTCATTAACTTCTGAAGTATTAATTTAGAGTAGTTTCCTTTGATAGTTAATAAGAGATTCTGATAGAAAATTCATGTGAAAGTAAAACAAAATTACAGAATTATCTGAGTCCATGTAAAGATTCTTAGTAACAACAATTCAAAAGGAGGTAATACCCTTAATTTATGATAGTGATAGGGCTTAGAACACGATAACCCAAAATATGGCACCTTGGCATGTTGAATTAAAACTTTAAGCTGAAGGAATTTGAGAAATGACAGGCGCAGGAAGAAATACCCATCCTCCCTTTTCCCCTGAAACAGATAAAAAACCCACACACAAGGAGTAAAGAAACTTCCTTATCTTCAAAGGCGTTGGTGTGCTGAGAGAAATCTGAATAGGCCTGCCCATTCCCCAGTCTATCACTCTGAGCTCATACCCTTTTGTCCTATTACACTTTTCTACTACCTTTCACTCTTCATCAAACTAGTGTAAAAACAATAAGGTTTAATTAACCATTTCTTGTTTCTCATGTCTCTATTTCCAGATGAGAGTTCTTATGTCACGTAAAACTTATATTTAAATAAATTTGTATGCTTTTCTCTTGTTAATATGTCTTTTGTTACAGGGTTTAGAAGAGTAGAAGGAAGAGATTTTTCTTCCCTACAATAGAAAATGTTTTACTCATATGCTTTCTAAATGCAATAAAGTATACACCTAATGTATTTAGTCATTTGACTTGCTAAAGTATTTGAATTAAGGAAAAAATAGTGATTAATAACCAGTAGTTAAATAATATATATGGTGTATATATATATATTTATATATATATATATATATATATATAAAATTTTTCTTACACTTTTCCAACTCTCTTCCCAGCATGGGAAGCACCTCAAATTTTCTAGTAGTTCTTTTCTTTTCCCAGTTTTTTTTTTTGCACTTCATTTACTTAGTTGTTTACAATGATTGTTTACCCTGACACCAGGTCTTGAACCTGGTACCTTGGGATGCATATGGGACTGCTCCTAGGTGTACTAGACCATTAGGCCACCAGGGTGTACCTGTTTTCTTTCTTTTTTAATGGAGATTTTGCTTCCAGATCCTTCCCTCCTTTTGTTCTTATCTGGACTAGTTCTAGAACTCCTACATTTTGTCACCTTACAGTATTTCTCCATAATCACTGTAGATATTCAATTTGCCTCTTTGTTGAAATCCCTGTTTCCTTACTCACATCTTCTTTCTTGATTTATTCCCTTCTTTTGGTGGCACACAGGCTCCAGAGATTCCTGAAAAAAAGATAAAAAGATGAGATTAATATATGAATCAGTAGATTGAGTAAATTGCCATCCAATGTGAGTGGGCCTACACTGACACCTGACAAGAAGAAAAAGACTTAAGTAAAAGAGAATTCACTGTTTCTGCTTGGCTTCAATCTGCAATATTCGTCTTCTGTTTTTGACTTTGGACTTGAACTGGAACTATTTCATTGGTTATCCTGCAGACCTTGGGACTGGTTCTCCATAATCAAGTGAGTAATTTCCTTATAATAAGCAGACATTAATTTATTTTATATTGGTTTTTCTACTGATTGTGTTGTGCTAGGGAACCCAGACTGAAAGTATCTTTGATAATATATGCCTCTCTTTTTTTTTCTCTGAAATCCCTATTAATAAGATATTGAACACTTGAACTGCCCTGATTTTCTTAATTTTTCTTTCTTTTTCCATCTTTTTGGCTCTACTTTTCAGGGAGTCTTCAAGTTTATCTTTCAGCCCCTCTACTGAATATTTTATTTAAATCAACATTTTTTTTAATTTATAAGACTTTTTCTTCTTCTTTGGTTATTCCATTGTCTTAGCATTATGTTTTTATTTCATTACTGCACTATCATCACTTACCATTCAGAAAATATGAATAGTTTGAAGTTTTCTTCTGTTCTTTACACTGTCTTTGATTCTGCTGAATTCCTTTTTTTCTGTTATTTTGTTTTTGTTTTCATAGATGCTTTCCTCAGAAGTCTGCCATTTTATATTAAAATTGAATTTCTAAAAGGCTGATGGAAACTTCTGAGTGCGTGAATGGTGTTTGTTGAGTTTAACAGTAAGATGGTCAAGTGGGGCTTGGATATTTTATTCAACTACCCTAAAAGTCAATAGATCTGTTATCTTGGAACTTCTCCAAAGAAGAATTGTTCAGCCTGCTGAGTGAGAGACATAAGCCTTTCCATAGAATTCTCAGGGCTGAAGAGAGAAAGGTCTGACGTTTGGCCCTGTGGTGTATAGTCTTTCTCCCAATTTCCCTGTTTTCTGTGCAGTGCCTCATCCCATCTTCGATGTGCCTGCCACTCTCCCTGAGTGCAGAGTCTCTATGGCATAATCTCTCCGTGGATCAGACTTCCTAATTCCTGCTGGGATTAGGGAATGTAGTCACTTCAGGGAACTGATTCAAGGAACCTAATTGTTCCATATTGAAACTCTCAATGAATTTTCCTATATTTAATCTCACATCTTGTCCCTCCTTTGAAGACACATGATAACTCTAACTTCTGAGTTTCTCAGATGTTCTGGACCATGAATGAGTTCACTGCTCATTGACAATTACTTCTACAAAAACATATACTTCATTTTTCACTATTCTAATAATCATTTATCATTTGTCTCTCACTTTCAGCTTTCCAAATTTGGTTTATGTCTCTAATCTGCCCTTGTGGTCTTTCTATTATATTTGTCCTTTACTGTCTCTTTATGTCTTTCCCTTTTGTGAGATTTTAGAAGAAAGCATAGATGGATACAAAACATGTGTTGTAAAAGATGCACAAGAATCATTTACAGTATCTAAACATAGAAAGCAAAATGGAAAAGTATCAATCTCTAAGACAATCACTCTACCTTCCACTCCAGTTTACTCTTGACAATTATATATACATAAATCATTTTATTCTATATATATTTTGTTCTGATCTTGGTTTCATCATTTAACAAAATGTCTTGGAACTATTTCCAAGCATGTAGACCTCATTCTTCTGAATGACTGTATAGTATTAAATAGAATGAATTTATCATGACTTATTAATTATTCTTTTTAAATTTTCATGCACACATACAGACACACATATCTTCTTGTAAGGTCAGTAAATTAAGTGACTAGAATTTTGTAACTATAATTCCCTATATGTAAGGAAGAGATCAGAAGAGGGACAATATGCCTAGACATCTTCACTGTTATGTTTAATAATGAATGACTACAATTATTTCTAAAGCCTCCAAAATCAGAGCTATTAGGATTCACCTCTAACTGAAGATGCACTGTAAATTAAGCTAAAGTATCCTTGAAGCTATGTAAAGCCCATAGTCACAGAGCTATGTAAATCAACAGCAACTCTATGGTTGAATTTACAGTTAATGTTTTTGCAAAACATCATGTATTATCTACTCATCAGAATCACTTCGAATCAACTGACAACAGATGAGGAACTCAGAAAATTTAATGAAGGGACAATTTTCATTGGTATGGGCAAGGCTAAGGGAAACCAGAAAGGGAGGCTTAAGTACCCTGGGACTAGGAACAGAAAGAGCCATTGCCTCCCCTGGGGAAAAGGGTCAAGAGAAGAGAGCGGTTACTGGATCCAGTGACTCTAGATATAAAAGAAGCCACCTGAGGAGCTATGGCTGTGGAGACGAATGTGGTCAGCCTTCAACAACCAGAAAGAAAAGGAGCTGGGGGAAAACAACTGACCTCACTCTTCATCTTCCATGTTTGTTTGCTAAATCTGACAGCTCTAGGTCAATCTAGAGAGACAAGTGGAAATATTCTTCTTATATGAAGGAGGTAAAAGAAGTCTGGAAACTGCAACTTTAAGCAAATGATAGATACAAAGCCAATTTTACCATAGGTTACATGATATAAAAAAGCGTTGTTTCTCTGGCACATTTCTGGTCACAAAAGCATCACCAAACTTCTAAACGAAGACATTAAACACTTCTAATATTAAGCAGTTATTTGTATTCACTCGTTTATTTTCTAACACATCTCATCCAGTTCAGGATCTCAGGGGGCCAGATCCTATCTTAACAGCTCAAGGCGCAAGACAGATGCCCTTCCAGTGAGGGGGAGTTCACAGTCACACACACACCTGCGCGCGCGTGCGTGCACACACACACACACACACACAGACTGGGACAACTGAGACACACCGGTTTATTTTCCATGCACATCTTTGGGATGGAGGAGAACATCAGAGTACCTGGAAAACAGCCACACAGACATGATGAGAATGTGCACACTTCAGACAAGTAGTCCAAGTCAAGAATGAGATCTTTTTCTCATCAGTGTTATGATGTTGAATGAAATGATGTTACCTGAGAACCTGCTATACATTAGTGTCCTACTTTATTCATTAATAACAATGTCTGTGAATCTCAGGGCGAAGCCATTCACCAGGAACCACAGAAAATGCATTTATTCAGTCATGGTAATGAACTGATTAAGTCAGCTGTGAAGATTGTCCAGACCTTGGCCTATAATTCCAATTATATAGAAAAGAGATTACCTATAAAAATTAATCAATAAAAATAAAAAGGTAAAGTTTGCAGGAAAAAAATGTTCCCTACCTTTCCCTTCCCGTAAGTATTTAGGCTTTTTAGTTTTCTAATCCAGGGCCCTCAAAGAAGATTTGCCATCAGGAACTGAATGGGATGTTCCTATACAGGTTTTAGGAGGAAAATTCCATCATGACTAGAGGCTAATCTGACCAGAGAATACAAGAGGGATAACTTGAGCAAAGGATGGAAACCATCCTTACATTTATAATAAATATTAATCCAAACAACATACAAAGAAGAATATGGATAGATGTAGCTGAAAAGAAAGCAGAATCCCTCACAAATCAATATGGTTCAATAGTCTTCTGGTTATTCCAAAGCTGCTATCATCTTTGTGAATAAAGTTTATTTTAATTTATCAGCAAAATGAATAAGTAAAAAATTGGAGATAGAGTGTTCATAGCTATTTGTACCTTAAAATAATAAATCAGGTTGATTGAAGGAAAAAAGAGCCCAGAGCCCAGAGGAACCACTAAGATTTTTATAGGTTTGAAAATTACTTAGAGACTAAAAAAGTTTAACTTAAAAATGAGTTTGATTTCATAGTTTATCTATTTACCACCAAAGCATGATTTTTAGAGGTTTAACATGTCATAATTTTTTGTTGTGAAATTTAATTTTAGTAGTAAAGAGGAGAAATGATTAAGATTCTGCCATTTGGTTCAAAAACTTTGAGTTTGAAGTCATTTTAAGTGATTGGCTACTATCCACACCTTGATGTCTGGGGAAGTCCAAGATTCTGGTTTCCAAATAGTGACCCACATAGGACAACTGATACCTGGGACAGATGGATCACTTTCAACACCCCTTTCTCTATGGGACAAAGTTATTTTCAGTAATAATCATGAAATTAGCAGAGTATTAATAAATGAAATTTTTCTTTTCTTGCATTTTCTACACATAATCATATTAGTAAGAAATAAATATTATAGTGAAAAATGAAATAATGTTGCTTCAAGTTGGGGTTTTTTATGGGAGGGGTGAAACGTGCTGTGAGTGAGAGCAGGACATCTATGTGTCCTGAGATGCAGAGTCAGTCTAGGAAAGACTTTGAGGAAAAACACTTGATAACAGCATATGGCAAGTTTATAAGGAGAAGCACAGAGAGACAAACCTCTCTGTGTGTAGGAAAGAGCTGCAAATAGGTCTAAACTGAGGGAGGGCCTTATACACCCTGGGAATGGAATTTTTCTCCTCCAGGGAGTTGCAAAGGTGTGGTTAGGGATTGCTAAAGACTGCAAGCCCATCCCCGGTATGCCTGGGGCTAGGGTGGTACTGGATTACCTGGGTGGTGGCTTATTTGTAGGATGTTTTATTTTATCATACCTGAGGCTTGAATAGTTAGTTAAGCTCCTGTTTCTACATCTGCAATCCTGCTTCACCATTTTCAAGGTGCCCCACCTCCTTTTCCTTATGCTGTCCCTCATCAAAAAACACATAAAGAAATCTTCTGAAAAATTTAATTCCACAAGATGTGACTATAAGGGAATAACACAAGGAATTCTATAGTGATGGCCTGGTTCTGTATGTTGATTATTGTGATGATTATACAAATCTACACATGTGAAAAAATTATATAAAATGGTTCACACACCCACAAATGAATGCACGGAACACTGGTGAACTCTAAATGAGGGTTGTGAATCATGCCAAATGAATAAATTCATTTTTAACATTTTATTCATTTTTAACATTGTACTATAGTTATGTGACAGTTCATCATTGAGGTAACTGGGTAAAGGGTTCTAAGATCTCTCTGAACTATTTTTACCACTTTCTGTGAATCTATAATGATTTCAAAATTTAAAAATTCTTTTAAAGGTTACATATTGAGTGATTCCATTTGTTTGCTATTCCTAAAAAGTCAAAAGTATAGCAACAGAGAACAGATCAGTGGCTGCCAGATAAGGAGGAAGGATGTGACTACCAAGAGGTAGAACAGGAAGATTTTTGGAGTGATGGAACAGTTCTGTATTCTGATTGGAGAGTGGTTACATGAGTTTTTACATGTGTTAAAATTCACAGGAGAACATCTACCAACAAAATGTCAAGTTTACTAGATGATAATTTTAAAACATTTGTTGTTAGGCTGGCCCAGAAGGACAAAATGGCGGCCATACCCCGGAAAAAGGAGGCTGACGAAACCACACCTGGAATCACAGGACCAATCCCCAATCGTGAATTATAAAGCCCGTGAAATTCTTCTGCTTAAAGAGTGCGCTTCCCTTTGTTCGGGGGCGACTTCCCCAGCCCGCGTTCTGCGGACCGGAGAACCTCGCCCAGGTGCGCAAACCCCAATAAAGCCCTGGCTATTCGACTTTTTGTCTAATTGACTTTCTTTCCTCGCGGAGCTCAGAAAAAAACCTTTCATTTGTTATTGTTACAAAGTAACCATCAAGATCAAAGAGACATGCCAGAAGTTATGAATTTTAGGAGGAGATTTATTAAGCCAGCGACCATAAGGAGTAAAACACTCAGATCATAGGGTCCCAAACCCGAATAGCACAGGGTATTTATAACTTCATAAGTTTAACAAGTGATTATTATAAACGATTTAAATAAGTAGAGGTCACACCTAAATGTCTTAAACTACTTTTTGTCATTTAACTTCTTCCTAGGTCTCAGCAGATTAACAGAAACCCCTGCAGCCAAGGTCTTACCGGGTATAAAGTTTCTGTTTCACTGCCAGAGGATTATCTAAAAAGCGGGGACCTCAGGACTTTGTGGTTCACAGGGTATCCCAGCAAAAATGAAGTTTCTCTAGTTCCTTGTTTGATTATTACCTTGTATAGTTTTAAAAAATCTATAAAAGCTTGGGCATCAGTCAGACTTTCATTTAGATATTGGAACATTAGGCAAGTTGGTCTGTGTTTTCTTATCTGTAAAACAGTAATGATAATAACCATCTAATGATTAACGTGTGTGAATTTCAAGTACATTGTCTAGCACTGAGAAAGCCCTGAGGGAAGAACATTACTTATATATATTTATTATTTGGGGACTTCAATCTGTAAGGAAATTTAGAGTAAACAAGAGATTACAGGTTATCTCTAAAGATAGATACTGGATGATTTCACTCATATGTGGAATATAAAGAAACAAAACAAATGAACAGACAAAACAAACAAAAACTAATCTTTGGACTTTAAGACCAGAACTGAGGTTACCAGAAAAGAAAGGAATCAAAGGGTAATAAAGGTTCAATGGTCAGTGGTGGAGAATTACTAGAAATTTGGTGGTGGCACCAAATGGTGTGTGATAGTGTATATCTTATAAAGAGCAAACCTGCATACCTAAAACTTAAATATTGTGATAAACAGTGTTATCTCATTTTTTAATATATTTTTTAAAAGAACTTACACAGTGTCTCTAATGGAAAACTGCATTGTTTAAGATATATTCTTTGCTTTATCTCATTCTAGTCTTTCATTGACTTAGAGCTGTTTTATAACAAAATTTGTACATTTGTAATAGCAATGCGAAATAAGTCTTATTCATTTTCATACAAATACATTTTGTGGTAGATTAAACTGCCTTCCCTGACCCTCTGAACCTTCCAGTCCTAGTGAAAAATTCATTTTATGTTCTTTTGTAAGCCCATTTCAATGTCTCTTACTCCTTATAAAGTTGTTTCTTTTGACTTCTTTGCATGGTTACAACATATTTCTAGGTCGTTCATTAAATAATAAATTAAGCAAACTCTTTGACATCTGTTCATTTTCTGTCTGCATGAGAGTCATAATTTTACCCTTTTTTTTTTTAAATGTATCCTTTAATACATTTTATAAATCCTTTGGCTCAGGCAGCTAAGGCTGAAGCTATGAAAGATGTGGACCCAAGTTTAAGACCCATGGCCAAAGGTACCAAAAAACCCCAGATAATAACAACAACAAGAAAACCGTAACTGGAAAATACTCAGGAAAAATTATAATCAAAGTACTCTTCATAGCATCTAAAATAGTCATTGGATAGTTTTAAGTTATTTGGAATTTTAGTAGCTTATAAATGAATCTGATAATCAAAGTTTTTGTTGCTCTTACTAATAATGCTATGAATAAAGTGGGTCCTCAGTAAATATTTGCTAAATGAACATATTGAATTGATATTTCATCTGAGATTTATTAATATGATTGAGACAGATAGGAAAAAGTACATTGGGCTTTACTTCTGTGTCCCCAATACTGGTCTAGCTATGGCTGTCCCATGTCCTCATTTCACATCCCAATCACAATTTATTATAATTAAGCTGCATACCTTAAATTGAAACAGGAAATTGGAAGAAAGTAAAGACTTTTACATACTGAGTCACTCTTAGCTCACAAGCCAGCCTTGAGGCCCCCTAAAATAAAAAAATTTAGTTAGGCGATCAGTGTTGAGATAACTGTATGGTCCAGTTTGTGCACAAAACCCTGGCACATGGGGGGCTCAAGGGCGAGCTGTTCTGTTCCTGGAGTCTCCTGGATGAATTGGACGTGCAGAATGAGAATTTTAGATAACAGAAAATGTCAAACACGTTGCTATGGAAAACTGTAACAACAATAGTTGCAGATTATCAACTGCCTTTGTTCCCTGTGCCTCTCTGTGTGTCTATATAAACCCTGAGTTGCTTTCACAAATGACTGTATGATTTGGGTGAAACCCCATACAGTCGCCGGCAGGAATAAATCTCCTCTTTCAATTCTGGCATGTCTCTTTGATCTCGTTGGTCACTTTGTAACAAAATCTTTTACATACTGGCCCCAGGAAATTCCTGCACAACTCAGTACTCTCAAGATTTATGAACAACTAAACTATGTAAGCCCTCTGAATAGAAAGCAAAAGAGAAGAGACATTGTGTAACAGGTATTTTGAACCCCCCTAGGTATTTTCTGATACACCAAGAAGAAGACAGAATACCCCTCCTCCAAAACTGATGATCACTAATTCATCAAAACTACTGATCTAATCTACTCTACTAACTAAAGACGGAGAAGCCCAGAGTCAGGGGTACAGCAAATTTCAAACCCCTTCCTCCATACAGTTGCCCTTATGTACGTAATCTCTCCCTCTCCCCCTC